>VDFB02000013.1:186383620-186588620 GCA_007258455.2 Sequoia sempervirens
ATGGCGATGATGATATAGTGTCAGGTGATACTCAGCCACTTGAGGACGATGAGCCTCGCCAGAATGAAGAAGAAGTTGAACAAGTTAGAGAAGTAGAGGCATAGGAGCAGCGGCCCTTCGATATACTATATGAGGTGCCCGATTGGCTTAGAGACAGAATGAGAAGAAGCCCGAGTGAGGAGATTGATCCAGCGGTTGAGATGGAAGAGTTCTTGAACCGGATCAGTGCTCCTCCACCGAAGAAGAAGGCAAGAAAATTTTCGAAGATCTCCACTGATGAGGATGGCTCTCGTACTCTTCACGTAGCAGTCCCACGAGTCGAGTGTGACCGGAGTGAAGCAGCTCCTGAAAACTATGTGGTCACCACTCTTGACTTGGGACGCCCTACTGGTGCACAGATCGTTGAGGAGTGTGATAACTCCTTCCTTCCCCTCAAGGATAGATTATTCAAGAAAGAAGGAAAATATAAGAAGTTGAAACGAACACAAGGCGCTAGTTGGATAAGGCACAGCAGCTTGTCTCGCTCGGTGGGCGTGATGTACCCAAGGATAGAGCCTCCAAATGGATATTCCTAGAGAGTCGCATCACGCTTAGTAGAGTTGGGGAGAATGGCACAGGAGGCTGACAAATGGGTCACAGGGGTTCGTACGGAGACAGAGAAATTCATGGAGGACCTATCTTTTGCTTTTCAGCAGGCCTCTTCTATTTTGACACGGATGGATGCGGTGGATCAGGCTTGGGGCGATGCCTCTATCTATCAGAGTAAGGTGATCCAGCGTCTTGAGGTGTTGAGGCATGTGCCATCGCAGTTGTTGATTGATGGAGGTGTCATTTAGGCGAATGACCGATATGATTTCTCTCGGTGGTATTCTTCGGCTATCACAGGGCGTGGCTTCTTCGATGTAGCACAGGCGGATTCAGCCAGGATACATAAGGCTATGGCCAATATCATAGATGGAGTTCAGAACACCTTCGAGGCCATCTTTGCTAGGCGGCTGAGTCCAGATGAGATAAGTCTTGATAATTTGAGGGGTTTGCTGGTTCCCTTCTTCGCAGATGTTAAGACCTTTGTACAGGATGACTTTGAGAATACTGCTACATTCTCCACTTTGATCCAGAACACGCAGGACTCATTAGCTGCTTGGAGAAAATCTTGTACAAGGCACGAACATTCAGTCACGGTGTTAGAGTTTCAGTTAGAATGTGTTCCACCGATTTCAGCTCAGGAGGTTGAGGCCGTACTTAGCAGATTTGTTGAGTTGGCAATCAGAGAGAAGGCAAATGGGAACACACTACTGGACGAGGAGCTTCTAGAAGACTGAATATGGATCATTTATTGCATTTGCTATTTTTGGGAGTGAGTGGGAATCTTTGATTCATTGAATGTACCACTCCCTATTCTGGCAGTTTTTAGGGTTAGGGCTGAGGTGGCACGATTCTGGCCACTCTATTAATTGTAACCCTAGCCGTCTTTTGGGACTTGGCTAGCTATAAAAGGGGAGTCCCCCTCATTTGTAAGGCATTAGAATTAGAAATTAGAGGTCAGAGATTAGATCAGAGCTAGAATTGAGATAGAGTTAGAGCTAGATTGTAGAGCATTTTTGCATAATTTGGAGAAGAGAGAAAGTTTTCCCTTTGAAAACTTTTGAAGAGATTGTTGTGTAACACATTTTATGATAATAGATCTTTTCATTGATGATGGAATTCGTCTAGTCATGAAATGCTAGCAAGGTTTCTTCTTCCTTTCGTATCCAAGTAGCTTAGTTCATGCAAAGTAGCTTACTTCGGTGTATGGTGTTTTATTGAGATAGCTTCGCTTTATTCCATACCACTAGCGGCTTGTTGATGATAAGTCTGCCTTGCGTGGTCAACTGGACATTATCTTGTGTTTAACTTCGGTTATGGCTTACATACTTATATGCGTTGTTCTGATGGTGTACGTATGTTAGACTGTAACTTGAATACCTTTCGTTATCCCCTTTGAAGATTGCACCGATTTTGCTGAGGCTGTCCGACGGAGGCTAGGCGAAATCTGGTTGAAGTCTATTGAAACGAAGCCCCATATACCCTGCATTTAGAATAGAGTACAAATTTCTTAGGCCCTTCCCCTTTTACTTTCCGTACTTTCTGATTAGTTTTAGGAAAAGATACCACATTGCCAAATCATACACATGAGAATCCCCTTCAAAATCATACATTAGCTGCTAACTGCAAGAAATCTGGACAATTGTGTAAGTCCCCTCGTACGAACACAGCAATACACATCAACCAAACTGGGTCTATTCGCACTAAAGGAACCTTGGAGTTGAACATGCGAACTTTCTCGCAATCTTAGCGCATGGAATACTTTGATCAAGAGAGAACGGAGTAGCCCAAACTATTTTGTTCTGCTGTTTGGTATGGTCACAAAAACCACATCAACAACACTGTCTTTTAGGTTAGAGGTATTATTATATGGATTTATTTATATTAATCCAGTCATTGAATTAACCTTGAAAGAGCTTTGTTTGTATCTGAGTTTAAATGTCACTTCCAGTTAATATTAGTTTTGGCTTGGTCTGCGAATGGGTGTATGAGAATTTCCAGGATAGTGATAAATATATGCCTAGTTGTATTAATCACTCAATACTATTATTGAAGGTCATTTTACTATTAGGAGCCTAATATCTATTTATTTTGTGGGTATGAGATATACAAGTTTGCAATATATATTGAAATTAGTTGGAAGTTGTGATGGATCTTCAGTTGCAAGTAGTTGTCCATTTGCTCTGCATATCCAAAGATAAATCATATTAGCTTAACAAAGGAAACTAGTTTGACATACAACATTGTCAAACTTGGGTAATCGTTATAATTGTGGTCCAAGGGAGTCAAGGTTGTTACATTTGGTTAATGACTATGATACAAAGTGTCTCTCACACCTTCACAAGCCATCTTAAGACAATTGTGTTAGAGGCAAAATAAGTACCTATTCAAAAATAAAATTAAAATAATTAAAAACAAACTTTAAAGAAGAATATGTAATCAAATTGAGACTTAAGTTTAGAAAAATAAATTTCTAAGTAACTAAAGTGAAACTAAAACATAATTTTTTGTATTGCTTCACTTACTTTAAGTAGCTCCAATTTTGAAAATGATCTAAAGATGCCTTGCAACATGTGGTGGTTGGTGATGAACATTCAAATTGTTAGTTTTATGATCAGATTGATGCACAGAAATTAATTAAAAAATCAGACACAATAACACAGCAGATACCCTGGGAAAACCCTCCTTTTGAGGGAGAAAAACCTAGCAACAATATATCTCTTATATATTGAAACAATACAATAATGATCTCCTTACAAGAGGCTGATATGCAGGCCCAAATACAAGCACCAATGAATGATGCAACACAGCAATACAAGAAGACAATTCGCTGATGAAAACTCAGCCTCTAATAATATCGAACTGCCTTGAGAAGAACTCGCACATGTGATGGAGAACGAACTAGGATGAAATCTGAATGATCCAAAATGAGAGATATCATCGAATATATATACAAATGGTGGGGAAAGGACATGACCTTTCAAGACAAGTTGGCCACAAGAGAGAATACATCTCATCTAAGAATCGTGACCCAAAGGAAGAAGGATGACTCTAGAAAATCGCGTCCTTATGAAGAATGAGGTCGGCCTCATTAAATTGCAACTCTTCATCCATCGTGCCTCTTCATTAATAAATGTAGTTGATGTCTCTTCATAACAACATGTTGGTCTTAACAAATAAATGTAACTCTTCAATAATCGTGCCTCTTGAAGTCTCAATAAATTAAATAGCCATAGGCTATAATTTAATTTATCACAAGGAGATTGTTGGAAGAAGCAGCCCAACGCTGCTAATAACATCAACACTCACTCTCAGCTAGGGATGATACTTCCAGCTATGTTGTACCCAAAACCAAAATTTTTGCTTCATTAAGGCATTTTGCTTAATTGAGTCTTAATCTTGTTAAAGTGATGTCAGAAGGTCGTTTTTGGGGTTTTTAAATATGGAGTTGGTGTCAGTGTCATGTCAGTCTGTTACCGAAGAGATTTAAGGAAAGTGAAAATCTGAACGAAAAACATCAAAATTTTCTATCTCTGGAGAGGGGAGCACATTTTCAAAAAGGCGCCCTATCTTTTAGGGGCTCAGATCCTGTTTTTAGGGTTTGTCACCTCCAACAGACTTTTGTCCGGCATCACGTCAGCTTCGCAGTGAGCTATCAAGCCTGTCAAACGAACCTGTTTCGAGCAAGTTGTGGAAGATGCAGCGCAAAACGAGACGAGAGCGAGAATTGGCTAACATTGGTAAAAGTGCAGCTTTTGGAAAAGGCGCTCATCTTTTTGAGGTGCCAAATGTAGGTTTTTGACTAAATGCCATCCAAGATGTTTATCTCACATTTGTTCGAGCTTCGTGACGCATCTGTTAGTGGGTGAATCTGAGTTGCTGAAGTGCCTGAACCGGAGGTCAAACGTGGGGTCAAATCTTAGTCAAAATATCGAAGAAAAAGCAAAAGAGCACATTTTGAGAAAGGCGCCTGAGCTTTTCAAGCCTTTAATGCTTTCTTTCTGATGATTTCAGATATTCAATGTGTCCGTGTTACGTTCAGCTTTCCGTTGCCTGTTTTTGTCAGATCAGAAGATGTCTCAACAGCTTTCAGTGGGAGTTTTTATATTATTTTTGTCATTTCCAGAAATGGCCAAGTCTGGAGGAAAAAGAGCAACTTTTTAAAAAGGCGCCCTTGTTTTTCACTCCTCAGACGATGTTTTCTTGGGAAATGTGCCTTTGCAACTGTCGTGCAGAATGAAGTTAGCTCCGCAGTGAACCTGAGATCCAGTCCTGAAAGTTGATAAATCAGAAGTTATGAAGAATTTTGTTTTTCCCTTCGTACGAGATGCAGAAGTCAAAATTTGACTAAGTCTGAGAAAAAGCGCAGCTTTTGAAAAAGGCGCTTGGATTTTTGAGCCTTCAGATGTCAGTTTTATGGTTTGCAGTCTCAAGATACCTTTTGATTAGTTTTTACTCAGCTCTGCGATGCACCTGTCAGCCAGTCAATTAGAGAAGTCAGTCAGCCAGTGTCAGAAGATGAACAAAGGTCCCGACAGAGGTTTTAGCTTGAATTTTCATGAAATTTGGCTAAGTCTGGAATTCGCCTTAAGAGGTCAAAGTTTGATTTTTGAAAGAGGGTTGAATGGACGCCTTAACTGGAGTTCTGACTGCAGTTAGACTAAACGTTTTCTGGGTTGTCATCTTCAGTTCATATATTGGCATGTTGAGTGATCTTTCAGTTCACATGTCAAGTTAACTAGTTTGCATGTTCAGTTAACTACCTTGCATGTTGAGTTAACTTGATTGCATGTTCACTTAACTGAAGATTAGTCTTGAATGTCAACTGGAGTTCACATGCATGGCAAATTTGGTTGCAATTGTGAAGTTTTAGTGAAGATGGCGCTTCATTGAGTGTCAACTGAAGTTCTAGAAGCGACGACATGAATGATGAAGTATAGATTAGTGAAGTATGGCGCATGAAGATGTTAACTTCAGTTATGAAAAGGGCCGCCATATTTAGATATTTAGAATGATGAAGCATAGTTTTGTGAAGCTACGCCCTTTACAAAGAATGACAACTTAAGTTCCAAAAGGGTTGTTATTTTTAGAATTGAATTGAAACAGAAATGTGAAGTTGGCGCATTCATTGAAGGCCAACTGAAGTCATGAAAAGGGTCGCTATTTTTGGAATATTTATTGCATGAATATGGCGAGTTTCTTATTGCCAACTTTAGTTATCAAAAGGGACGCCTTAGTTCTAATTTGTGAA
Organism: Sequoia sempervirens; assembly: GCA_007258455.2. Taxonomy (NCBI): domain Eukaryota; kingdom Viridiplantae; phylum Streptophyta; class Pinopsida; order Cupressales; family Cupressaceae; genus Sequoia; species Sequoia sempervirens. Next base: position 186,389,457 of record VDFB02000013.1, read on the forward strand.
TCTAAAGCAAATGTGAAGGATGGCGAACTTAATATGGATTGCTAACTGAAGTCAAGATCGCATGAAGTTGTTAATTGAAGATTGAAAAGGGAAAACCCTAATGCATGGCGATTTATTTAGCATATCTTTGTTTCAGTTAACTAGAATGAGGTCCAATCACAAGCCAAGCGCACTTTTCATGGATTTCATGCTTTATGCGAATTTCAATGATGAAAATCTATTTAACCAAGCAATGGCGTCCATTATTTCATCATCTTTAGCTTCGAAGTTCATATTCTTCTTGAGCGACCAGCAAGCTAAAGGTGCTACAGGTGTCCGAATTCAGCATTCTTCATAGCAACGAGTTCAGATTGTTCAGAGGAAGGCGATTCTAGACTTTATTTTCACTTTGCATGTAGGTTTTATCAAGTTCCAAGGAAGAGGTTGGTGGATTTTTCAGAAGCAGACAAGCAAAACTTTCTATCTTCTGTCTTATTTCTTCTATTTCTCACCTTAGGTACTTTCTTCGCATGTCAAAGAAATTCAACATATATTCAGAATCTGATCATCTGGGTTCGCATATTTCAGCATTTGCAGCAAAACCCATGTCTTAGATTTTTTCGAGAAAATTACCCCGCGGCCTTCATTCTGAAGCTCTGTGCTTTTTTCCAAAGATTTCTTTGCATGTGGGCCAAAATCACATCTTTTTGAAAATCTCATCATTTGGGTTTGTTCAGAATTCCGTTGTGCATAAAACCCATGTTCCAGATTTTCTCAAGGAAAATTGCCGTAGGAAGCTCTAAAAACCCCTGTAGTTCTCGACTGAAAAGTCTTTGCATGTTAGGCTAAATGGCGTTTTTTCACAATTCTGACGTTGTGGGTTGTCTTAGAATCATTTTCTAGACAAAACCCATGTCTCAGAATTTTTGGTGAAAATTATCCTTCGATAGGTTATTTTTAGCCTCACTAGGGGCCATCTTAGCTTTCCGGAGAAAGTTGTCAGAACATAGCCATGTTCACAGTCAACGGGCAAGTTTTTCAAAAGGCGATTCAACTAGACTGAATTCGAGACCAAATCGGTCTTAATTTAGGTTTTCATCAGAGCAGCTGACAAAGAAGAGTTAAGTTGCAAAAGGAACAGAGATCACTTCATTTATGGAGCCGCCAAAGTCACTCAGATCCTGTGCCATTATCTTCGTGAAGATGGTACCTACGCTGATCTCGAGGTTGTACAAACTGAGTTTCAGAAGCATGTTTGTGATATCTTGATGGAGGTTCTGATCACATTTTCAGTAATTTCAGCTAGTTTCAAGAAAGCGGCTGAAGATGTCAGAGAATGCATGCATACAATCAAGGAGAGTGACAGAGAATTGAAGAGATAGATTATTCTTTTGGATAGCATCAAAGTGCCAGATGATAGAGAGATTGATGAGTTCTTGGTCGAAGTGATAGACCGAGTTGACATGGAGTGATCTGCCAGTTGGAACCTGCAGTTAATTTCGAGGGTTGAGTCATGAGCAGCAGTTAACTCGACTTTCAGTCTTGAGTTCACTTGCTGATTTAACACATGCTTATCTCATTCTTGGAATTATCATCACAGGAGTTAGGGTTAGTTTTCCAGTTAACTGAAGGTAGTGTCCAGTTAACTTTGCTTTAAATAAGGATGTGCATGCTTGCACATGGTCCATTTAGGTTAAATGTTTCGGTTAACTGATGGTAGCTTTCCAGTTAACTGTATAGTTTACTTCATTAGGGTTTAGTAATAAATCTTGCATGTATTGCAAGACTGTAGTTAACTCAAGGTGATTTTAGGGTTCCCTACACCTTGATGTATATAAATAAGAGCTTTTGCTCATTTGTAATTAACTTTTGCTTGAGAGAGAAATATATGCTCGCCTACCTTGCCCTCAATATTGCTCTTTTGGTATTTGGTCATGTGTCTTCGCTATTACGATTAATTGTTATGCCACATAGGGTTTCATGCAATTGTAATGGTGAATTCTTTCTGTTTTGTGCATCTTTACCATTATGATCAATTGTTATGCCACATAGGGTTTCAAGAGGTTGTGATGATAAATCTGTTTTGTGTATCTTTACCATTGTGATCAATTGTTATGCCACATAGGGTTTCAAGAGATTGCGATGATAAATTTGTTTTGTGAACCTTTTATCATTATGATCAAGTGTTATGCCACATAGGGTTTCATGAGATTGTGATGATAAATTTGTTTTGTAAGTCTTTACTATTTTGATCAAGTGTTATGCCACATAGGGTTTCATAAGATTGTCATGGTAAATTCTTAAATCTGTTTTGTGCCCAATAAACTTGTCTAGATTGAGCTGATAGATGCGCCACCTTGCCTTCAAGTAGAGAATCTAAACTCGTTTATCGTCCGATAGTCAAACCCCGCTCCATTTCCTCATGCTCGCTTTCTTGAGGAAATTGGATAGATTTAAAGTAGATAGCTTAGTTGTAGTTAATGATTTGCGAAACCAGAAAATCCTTAGCTGCAACGTTCTTGGTTTTCTTAACCTTGTGCCTCTTCCAGCTGAGAACAAAAAGATAGGACTTAGATTACTTTTCCTTTCCATGCATTCCAGCACAACGAGGGAGCTTCCCCTCCTAATTTGAAGAGCACTCATTGCGTAGTGTACATAGCTGTCCGTACAAACCTGCACTCCAGAGGTGTTAGATTTTACGCCAACAAGCTGCGCAAGACATATCACCTCATCGTGATGTCTACCACAATGGCTACAACCATATGTGGAAAAAAAAGATATCACCTCATCGTGATATTAGATATCACCTCAACATGATATCAACCATAATGGCTACAACCATGTATGGTATGTACAAGTGTTCATTACTTACGTGATGTTGTCACCTCAACATGACTTTCACCATGGCTCTCCCAGAGTGTGAAACACAAGTACAAAAAATCATCACGGACTCTCTATGTGATGATGTCTTGGAGTCACACACATGACATCCACCATGGCTCTCCCAGAGGGTGGAATCAAGGGATTTCACCTTGAACTTCTCTCACAGAGAAGAACTCATTAACAAGGGATTTCACCTCGAACTTCTCTTACAGAGAATAACTCATTAAGGAGGATCACTGATACTGAGACTCCTTCTCAATTAGGGCTGGATTCTCCACCATACCAAGCTTATCTCGAAAGTACACAAACTTTATCCTGGAGAGAGGCTTGGTGAGAATGTTTGTCGTCTACTCATCAATGCTGATGTACCTCAATTGTATAGCTTTCCTCAATACCATATCTCTGATATAATGGTATTTGATCTCAACATGCTTGGTTTTGTCATGAAACACAGGATTGACAAAAAACTTCATGTAGCTCTGGTTATCACAATGAACGATAGTAGGCTCCATTGATTGTCCAAACAATCCTGCAAGGAGCTTACGAAGCCACACTGCTACCTGAGTTGCCACACAAGCTGCAATATACTCTGCCTTTGCTGTACTCAATGCTACAGATGACTGTTTCCTGTTGCACCAGGAAATCATAGCAGATTCTAAACTGAAGCAACATCTAGAGGTGCTCTTCCGATTAGTAACACTCCCTGCCCAATCAGAATTAGTAAAACGATGCAACTTCAATTACACATCTGAAGAATATCTCAACCCATATCCAACTGTGCCACGTAAGTATCTCAGGATATGTTTTGCTGCAACAAGATGTATCTGTCTTGGTTCACACATAAACTGACTAAGTGCACTCACAACATAACATATATCTGGTCTAGTGTTAACTAGATACATCAAGGACCCAATCAACTGCCTGTACATTGTAGGATCCACCAAGTCTGAACTAGCTGCAGCCTCTTTTAACTTATGTAGGTTGGTCTCCATAGGTGTAGACATGGATTTGCAATCCCTCATGCCAAACCTCTTAAGTATGTTAATGGTGTACTTCCCTTGACTTAGAATCATCTCATCTGACTTCTGCCAAACTTTTAAGCCAAGGAAGTAATGCATGAGCCCAAGGTCCTTCATCTCAAACTCAGAAGCCAACTCCTCCTTACATTTGAGAATAAGGTGATCTTCTCTAGTAAGAATCAAATCATCAACATCCAAAACCAAAATCAATGCTTCACCATCAATTACCTTAAAGTACAGATTTGAGTCTGCATCATTTTTAGAGAAGCCCAAACTTGACAAGTAATGATCAATCCTTTTATACCATGCACGAGGAGCCTACTTAAGACCATACAAGGCCTTCTTCAGTCTGCAAACATGAGACTCCTTCCCATGTACCTCAAATCCATCAGGTTGCTCGATATAAACTTCTTCCTCAATCACACCATTCAAAAAAGTTGTCTTGACATCCATTTGATGAATCTTCCATCCTCTAGATGCAGCAATGGCAATAATGGTTCTGATAGAAGTGTAGCGAGCAAAAGGAGCAAATGTTTCTTCATAGTCAACTCCCTCTTTTTGTGAGAGCCCTCTAGCCACGAATCTTGTCTTGTACTTCTCAATGCTCCCATCAGCCGTGCTTGATCTTGAAGAGCCATTTTGAAGATACCACAGATTTTCCTTCAGGTCTAGGAACGATGTCCCAAACATCATTCTTGAGAATTGACTAATACTCATTCATAGCATCTTTCCAAACTTGTTGACTAGAAGCTTCCTCAACACTAGAAGGCTCAGACTCAATAATCTGACTCATCAAAGCAACATAACTAGAGAACTTGTGAGGTCTCTTGCTTTCTCTGAAGGTTCCTCTTGGAGCTGCAAACCTTTCTACCTCTTGCATTGTTTGCCTAGCCCAAAGAGGTCTTTTTCTCCCAATCACAATATCGGTAGGCCCATCAGTAGGTTCCAAGGGCTCAACTGGATCAATGTCTTCCTTTGGATCTGAAATCTCCATCTAAATCTCAGGAGTATGGTCAACTTCCATATCCTGAGGAGACTCTTCATTATCAATCTCCATATTAGTACCCTTGGATCTCCTGAATGCAACATCTTCCTCAAATGTGACATCCCTACTGATATCGATCAACTTCTGACTTGGAATGTATATCCTGTAGGCTTTTGATGTCTCACTATAGCCCACAAATATTCCCTTCTTGCCAGAAGGCTCCAACTTTGTTCTCTTTTCCTTTGGAGTATGAACATAAACTGACTCACCTTTGGCTTCTTTCCAATAAAAGCTTCTTCAGGAGTCATGTTCTCCAAGATTCTGTGAGGATTTCTATTCTGAATATAGACTGCAGTCCTAGAACCTTCTCCCCATAGGAAGGTTTGCAGATCCTGGTCATGGATCATGGCTTTTTCTACTTCCACGATCGATCTTTCTTTCTTTCTGCAACACCGTTTTGTTGAGGATTAGAGGGAACACAAAACTCCCTCTTGATCCCCGCTTCAACACAAAAATTCCGAAAGCTGCCAGAAGTGTATTCTCCTCCATTATCCGATCTTAGGACTTTGATTCTTTTCCTGGAAAGGTTCTCTACCTGAGCTTTGAACTCCTTGAACCTTGCTAACACTTCCTCAAACTCTTTAGTTTTCAAAAAATAAATCCAAGTCTTTCTAGAGCAGTCATCAATAAAAAGAATGTAATACAAGAAACCACTCGAAGACATTGCTTTCTTTCACCTCCCCCTCAAAATCCATGACTCTCAAAAACATTGCTCCTTTAGGGAACACTACAATGACATTGATCAAGTGCTGAATTTTAGCATTCTTCAATTCATGAAACAATGGACACCCCTGTCTCTGTTCATGAATCCCTTATGGGCTTCAATGACTCTTCTACAAGTTTGATCTCGTTTCCCAATAAGGTGCCATGCACCTTCTTATAACCTAGGCCCCTATACCCTTATGAAGGCTCATTAATTTTTCTCACCATTTCTTACTAATATTGTAAACAAACAACATTGAAAGCCAACTCATTTGCATAAATGCATCTTGCTATGTGTTGATCGACAATGTCAAGGCTCATTTTGAATTGTCATTTTCAAAGGTCTCATTGGTCTCTTATTTGTAAGGGGTTGTTTTTCAAGTGTGGTAAAAAGTAGTTGGCTCTCTGCCATAGCACTAGGATTAGATGGGGTATATGGGCCTTCATTCTTTGAGATCTTCTCTTTGATAAAGGATGATTTGCACTACAACTTGCTATTTTATTTGCTTGCTCCTACTAAATAATATATGCTATCACTTACTCTAATGCCAAAAGTGCACTAGGCTTTCCAAGGCAAGCTTTGATGTCTTGTCTAAGAATGCCACGAAAATGGGCTTTTACCTGATTAAATGAACTTGAATACTTGATATCATACTCCTTACAAATCAAAATATTCCCCCCACCACTTAGAATCGGTTGTATCATATCAACATCCTTCCAAAGAGAACTTTGGTTTGTTTTGAATTTAGGATGGCTTTTGAAGCTAGAACTAGCTGCCATTATAATTCCTATGGCAAGAAATCTTATAAACAACAAGTCTTATATATATAAACCTAAATCTTTTAATATTTTAAGCATAGTGATACATTCGTAGAAAAATGAAAGGAAAACAAGAAGTTGAAAATAAAACAGGATGCAGAAGAAAAAACTTAAACCTCTTTGCAAAAATCTTCTTCTATGCTCTTCTTGGTATCTAATGGACACTTGCACATGTGTAAGAATAGTATTTGAACCGCTTTGGAACCTTTAATGATCAATCTTGAGCTCTCTTTGTGTAATGACAAACAAGAATGAATGTTCAGAAAAAAGGAATGGTATTTGTCTTTTGCAATCAAAATGAGCTAAAATGCATTTGTTTTAGTGTTATAAATGCTTTACTTGGCATTTATAGGGTTAGGGATTTACTTTAGGGTTTCATAGTCAAAGTCAAAGGTGAAAAATTAATAAAAAACAAAAAAAATTAAAAAGCCATAAAAAAATAGGCAGGTTTGTTTTGGTTCTGTTGGATCCTCAATAGGTTCGCCTTTGATAATATCAAGATAAGGTTGAGGATTACAGCCTATTGACTTGGAAAGATTGATCTAGAATCACAATGGGTTGCCGACATGGGGAGACATTGTTTGACAATGACTTGGACATCTTAGAGGAGGTGTTTGATGATTGTGACGGCAATCAAGTGCTAGTAAGCCAAGACATTAGAGCTTCAACACTAGATTTTGTAGCTTTATAGGTTTCATTTTGTTACTTTGTAGTATTATGTTCTTATTTGCAAGTTAGTAAGTTGTAATTGATAGTCTAGATTCAAACTTTGAGAAATGCTTATTTCCCTATTTTAATGAATATTTCAGTGTTTTTTATTATCCTGGTTTTTTCCCAAGTTTTTCCTAATTAAATCTTGGTTAAATGAATTCCATTTATACTTTGGTTTTCTGAATCAAGCCTAATTCTGAGTAATGCTACAATGGCTGTTGAAGAATGGAAGGAATCATTTCTTTTACAATGTCTTTTGGGTGCTTTCTTTGATCATTGGAACTCATCTGAATCAGGTACCCTTTATTTTATCTTCGTTAGCCTCCTATTATACTGTATATTTTTTTTCCAAAACCTTTTTGAACTTTGTATTTTTTAATCCTTTTCTGTTATTGATCTCTGACCTGTACTCTCAAGAATGCAATATGTCGAGCTATTATTTCGTATGGAAGATTTCCCAATACCAAATAGAGTTTTAGGTTTGATTACTCTCCAAATAGATAAGTGGAACTGAGTGCATGGAAATGCCTCAATCAACTTCTAATCTATCTACAATGACGTCTTTGTTTGATGAATATGTTATGTTTTCCCTATTATTTACCTTGAAAATTCATCTCTATTAGAAACTTTTGTTCTCAAACAATTTTTTTCTTGCAATAACAAATATGCAAAAATTTGCATTGATCTTATTTCTCATGTTCTAATATTATTATGTATTTTCTAAACTGATAAAAATTATCTGCCATAAATTCATCTCAGTAACAAAATCAATCTAAGTGCTTAATGCTATATCACTCAAGTGTTTATTTACTAAAGTTGATCAAAATATGAATGGGAAATTTATTGATATTTCTTTTGATGGAAATTTGCTTGTGTATACAATCACCAGGCGGTCCATTGAAGAGATTGTAAGATTATTACCAGGACCACATTCTGAACGAAAGCAGGTAGGTGAACTGCCATAAATTTCCTTATTCATGTATGGTATTTTCTGATATGGAAATTGATATATTTTTCTAGACGTGCTAGAGTGTAGGACTATCCATATTGTATTTCTCTTTTGACTGCTTCCTTTGGTGGGCATGCAACTTTTGACATGGGATGCTGTTATGAAAAAGTCCCTGCAGGCTCAAGAAGAAGCTCCTGCAAGCAATGATATGTAAGTGTAGTACTGAGAATTCAGAAACCTAGTTCATATCCTCAGTAATGCCATCATTAACTGACCATGGTTTTATTTTTTTAACATCTTATGGTTGGTGAAATTTGATATTAAAATAATTCATTTCTTGCCCCATGTAAGTCATATCTTACTTTTTTAAGTGAATATGATATAAGATAATGCATAAGCATGGAGATAACTCGTTAGTAAGTTTCAGGAAATCAATCTGTAGATCCTTTGCACTTATCATGCATGTGAAATTAATTGATCAGTTTTTTTTTACACTATTATTTATTGAAGTTCTGGTGTTGTCTCAGTAAAGATTTTGTGATATACATTCGTTCTTCCTATAAATATGTCTAAATGTGTTGTATGCACTTGGACATCTCTATCTTGAATGTATCACTATAGAGCTACCATTATATTTTGTCTTATTTTACTTATTCACGTATCTCTATTAAAGCACAATGTTCAATGAAAATTTTAAGTTATAATAAGGTAATTAGGTCTCTTCAAATATTTAACCATGTTTTAGTCACATATGGTGGCATTCTGGTGATCATATTCAATCTATGCAACATTTGTGACTGACTTATCATATATTTACTCACATTGAATAGTATTTAGAGAGTTCTCCATTGATGTGAAAGCTAATTTTTATGTGGAGACAATATGCATTGCATTTAGATGTGCCATGAATGCAAATCTATCCATGTTATAATAATGAACATAGATTTTCACTATTTCAATTAGTTCTCCAGAGTCCATATAGATAGACAGCTTGCAGTTATAAGAGAGAGCTGGGACAAGAATATATTGTAGAGGGTTGGAATCTGGAACAACCTAAGCTTAAATACTTTGAGCAACAAGAAAATGTTTGCATGTCATTTGTTATATATAAAAAGATTAAAAAAAATCTGTTGCTAACTATGCCACAATCTTTTTCTATGTGCCCATTGCCAGTGTCATAGTTTACATACTCTCCGATTACTCTCCAAGTAGCCGAGTAATCTCCAAAAAATTTGCATGCCGAGTAATTTCTGCTTTTACTCGCGGGCAATATGCGGATGGATTTTCTCCCATCAAATTATCAAGTAATTGCCAGTAGCTTGCAAAAAACCCACAAATTTGGCATGTTTGTGTGTGTATTAATTTGTTTGTGTGTATATGCATGCAAACTTGGCATCCTGTGTATGTTTATAGATATGTATGTGTGCACAGTGCAGTCATGAGTATACACATACATAAATATCCACACACATTTGCCGAGTTTTTCCCGAGTCAAAATTTTTGGGCTTGCCGAGTACTCTCCGATTCCGAGTATGTAAACTATGGCCAGTGTGACTTATGTTAGTTTTATGATCAGATACTTAAGGCAGAAATTTAATTCAAAATCAGAAACAATAACACAGCATATACCCTGGGAAAACCCTCCAACTTGAGGGAGAAAAACCCAGCAACAATATATCACTTATATATTGAATAATAAGCAGCAATTTGCTTTACAACAAGGCCAATAGCAAGGCCGATTATCAACACCTTACTAGATGCAATATAGTATAATATCGATCTCCTTGAGATGATAAACTTCGACCCTGTTGAAGACTTTGATCTGCTGAAGGTAAGTGCGAACTTGAACAAGAATGAATGAATGATAATGAAGAAGAGTGAGCGCCTATAAATACAACATGAAGGTGGCTTCTCCAAGAGATGCATCTCTTCTTCAAGAGGTCGGCCAATGAAAAGATATGTCTCATGAAGAGTGGCGAATTCCACATGAAGTCGGCCACATAAATTAGTTATTATTTAACATGAAGTGAAGCGCCCCTTCACTAAAGGATACCATCAATAAATAAATAGCCGTTAGGCTATATTTAATTTATTGCCTTATAGAGAAATTGCAGCTGGAAGTAGAGGCCCGTGGCTGCTAACATCAACAACTTAAAAATGTTATATTGATTTGTTTTCTCTAGAGATTATTGATGATGATAAATTTTCTATATCAGTGATTGCATCTAAAACTACTGGCAACCGTTTATTAGGGATCAATTGCTTTCCATCAATTTTGTAGATTGAGAATAACAATCAGTATTGCTTGATGAAATAGGGTTTAATTCTTTTTGCAATTGGTTTTGAAGCTTCTCTATTGGTACTTTGTTTTTGGGTAAAGATACCTATGCTTAAGGACTCTAGACTTACAAAAACCTGAGTGAAATATGCATCATTGATGGTAAAAATCACCGAGACAAAACTAAAAAGGTATATTCTTATGTTAGATCAACATTCACTTTGTATCAGATCACAACTGCAAGCTGCTAAGGTCAGTTTTCATCCTAGACTTCACAAATTTACATCTTCACTTTTCCATGATTTAGAATCAGCTGTAAAAACTATAGTAGCTTTACATTTACATGGCATTGATATGGCAAACTGAAAGTGTTCTTGATGCACAACACTTGCTGAAGGTTTTGCAAATGGGGTAGGAAGCTAAGTGGGCTTGATCTTGGGGAAAAAACTCCATGGTTAAGTGTGTTTGAGTTGGAGTAGTGTTGGAGTCAGTCTCGATACTTTACCCTTGTGAGCATCACCTAGATTTAATGAGTGCTAAGTGGACCATTCATTTTCATGAGAGGTGAATTTGTGTGAAACTTCTACTCATGAAATATGGGTCAATGAGATTGACTAAAAAATAATGTAGTTGAATCTTATATGAATATCATAACTTGACAAATTGGGGAAAATACCTCCCACTTATCAATGTATGAGCTAAAGGGGCTCTATAATGAATGGTTCATGAGGCAAAACATTAGTTGAAGGTTTTGCAAATGGGATAGCAAGTAAAGTGGCTTGATCTTGGGGGAAAAACTCCATGGTGAAGTGTGTTTGATTTGGAGTAGTATTAGGATGGGTGACCTCTTAGAAGTCTCGATGCTTCACACCTTTGAACATCACCTAGATGCAATGAACATGTAATGTACTCAACTCAAATCATGAGGATTAGCATCACATTGGCTGTCCTTTCCTTGGATTACCCAAGAGGAAGAGGATGTAGAGCATTGTTGGGTAAGTATGGAGTCTTTGGTTTGTATTATATTCTATTCTTAAGTTGTGTGCACATCTTTTTATGCAACTTAAGTGAACTTAAGTCATTTTAAGTTGTGGGCACGTCTTTTTAGGCAACTTAAGTAACTCCTACCCAAAAGACTTAAGTTGTCCCTCTTTTTATGTACTTTAAGTGATTTAAAAAAGAATGTGATAAAAAGGCAAAGGGGGTGTGGGTTTTCTAGGAGCTTATTTGTTCAGTTTTTAGGGTTTCAATGTGGAGCATTGGATTAAGAGGTGGTGAATCAAGGATGGAGATTAATTCATCTCTTTGGGAGTTATTATATAACTCTTTAGGCTTCTTTTAGAGATCATTATGGGGTGAATTTTTTGTTTATTGCTGCTGTAACTTGGCTTAAGGTCTGAAACCCTTGAGTATCCCTGGTTTCGGAGAGACATATGGGCTGCCCCTAGTCAGAAGGGTGTGTTTCAATGAAAGAGCTTTGGTTTGTGAAACCCTAGCACATCAATTTTCAGGGCTGCAATTGTCTATCAGGTTTGGAGGCCAATTTGGAGATAAAATTCAGAGTTGAAGGTTCAGACTTGGAGTAACTTTAGCATGGTATTTCATATTTCTGAGCATTCTTGAGGACGGCAACAGAAAATCAGACATAGTGCTGATTTATTTTGGGAGTTGATGCCATATTTGAAGACAGCTAGGGTTTGATCAAGGTCTGAGGTATTTTATGTTTAAATTTGCATTTGTTTCAGTTTAATCTCAGAATATTAGAAGAAAAATCATTGTAATGCATTTCTGAACTTTCTGGGCAGAAATAAAAGGATTTCCTATGCTTTTCCTAAGTTCAATAATACCTAAAAATTTATTTCTTTTAGCCAAAAACTCAGATCATTAATCTGATTGTAAATCTGGGTTTATTGTAAAATTTCTTATATGCGAATAAAAAAAAAATCAGAACTTTCTGTGCCCTAGTTCTGGAAAAATTGTTGTTTTTCTATTATCCCTATTTGGGGATATTACAGAATACTAAGTGGACCATTCATTCTCATGAGAGAAGGGTTTGTGTGAACCACTACTAATGAAATTTGGGTCAATGTGTTTGATATAAATATCATAATTTGACTTATTGTGGAAAATACCTCCTACTTGTCAATGGATGAGCTAAAGGGGCTGTATGATGAATGGTTCGTGAGGCACAACACTTGTTGAAGGTTTTGCAAATAGGGTAGCAAGCTAAGTGGGCTTGATCTTGGGGGATAAACTCCATGGCAAAGCACATTTGAGTTAGAGTGGTACTAAGATGGATGACCTCTTGTGAAGTTTGGATGCTTCACCTCTTTGAGCGTCACCTAGATGCAATGAGTGCTAACTGGACCGTTCATTCTCATTAGAGATGGGTTTGTGTGAACCACTACTCATGAAATATGAGTCAATGAGTTTGACACAAAAACTATGCAGTTGAATCCTGATAAAAATATCTTAGGGTAAATGGAATTCAATTACTTGGGTTTTAAATGGGAAAAAATTGGCAAACTAAAAAACACTGAAATACTCGTGAAAATGGGGAAAAAGAATCATTACTGTTTTTTATGCCAAATCTGGCTCATAGAAATAGAAACAAACATAAGGCATTAAGATAGAGTTTGTTTCATGTTGTCAATTACAAATTGTAAACTTTGTCTTAATCCCCAACTCTCAAATTCTCAATCAAGTACTTACAGAACAAAATTAAAAACAGAAAAATTGAGGTGTGCCCTGCTTGTCTGATAACAACAATCCTTTAATACCTGATTTCTAAGTTCTTTTGTTGCTCTGTGCTCTGATTTGTTTTGATTTTGGAGTGAAAACTGTAGAAGTGAAGGACCAAGGCAAAAACTCGTATTTATGGTCACTTCCTTTCAAATATAGAGAAGTTCTCAAGAGTTTTATAATTTTGAATGGGTTCATGTTTATATTTTTTGTAGATATATATAAATGTTTACATTTATAAAACTTGAGCTTCTTTTAGTTTGTATAAATTATTTTAATTTATTGTATTTGAAAACTTCGAACATGAATTTTTATAAATTATTTTAATATCCGTCCACTGGCACCCCCAAAATTAAGAATTTTTTCATCTCCAAAACTCCCTGTTCCCAAAACTTGAAGAAACAGCGGTATTTTGGTAGAATAATAGTTATATATATAGATATATTTCTGACAATTTTTATATTCATTCTCTTGTTTCCGAAGAGTTTGAATGCTATTTCAAAAATAGTTTTGCTTCCAAATATGAAATATATGTTCCCAGTTTGGATTATTAGCTTTGCATTCCACCATAAATCTTTGTTGTTTCTTCTATCATATTGATTGTTCAACCTACCTTGGTCATCAATAACACATATTTAATGTACAGATATAATGATTAGAGGCTATTAGTATTTATTCTATCATTTATGTGACAAAACATCTCTTTTCCAACAGTGGAGTTGTAGATGGGCGGCGCTTGCTTGTCTTGGTTGTTTTCATTGGTGGCGTTACATTTGCAGAAATATCTGCTCTTCGCTTTCTCAGTGCTCAAGTAAGTGTTAAAAATGTGTTTATATGGACAAATTTTTTTGTTCTATTCTAGTTTGTTTGTAGTAGTTATAAATTATGCATGCAAGTGTGATAAGTAACATACAAATGCAGTGGTGTTAGAACAAAGGGAAGTTGTATTCAATGTGTCACTTTATTCAAGTTTGTTTGCAATTCATTTGACTTCACTTGCTTGGTTTTTCTTAGATGTATTCATTAAAACATGATTTATCTTCCTTAAATGAATTACGATTAGTTGGAAACCTTTTCAGATAAAGTCTTTGAGATAGAATTCTGTCAATCAAGTTACAGCTTGTGTTATCTTTTTATGATTTAATTTCAAGCACAGTATTCCAGTGCTTGAGCATTTATCATAATTTCTTGTTTTTCATGCTATTAATAGAAGTTCCATAAGTTGCTTCTTTCTAGGATGTGCTAAAAGAGTATAATTTTAGGAGAAGATGCTTTTAGATTGAGAAGCTAGATTTAAAACTTTTTAGACCTTCATTCTTGATGGCATATGATCCCTGTGCATTTAATTAGTGACTAAATATATTTTGTAGTCAAATGTTTTTGAATGCATTATATACCCTTTAGTTCATTTTAGCTTCTATCTTGCCTCCAAAAAAGATTTTAAAAATAATAATATAAAAATGGAGATTTACAATAACAGCATCCCCGGAAGAGTAAATAAGAAGAGTGACAGAAGGTCAGTTCATGAATTTTGTATTGGAGGAAATGAGCATCCAAAGTATAACAACATTATGAACAATCTCTAGAAATCTGCATTATAAGAAAAACAGGGACCACAAAGATTTGGTATTTCAACAGTCAGACCTGTTTGAGTTTTCTTTAGTCCCCAAGGTGTTGATAGACATTGCATTATCCCTGTAATTGTGCTGGTCTAGCTGGTTGTGGACTCCATGAGCTCCAGCAGGCATTTGTTCGGTGGACACCCAGGTAGCAGCTTTGGCGGACATAGGCTCTGGTCGGTCTAGAGGAAATTCGTAGTGAGTAGCTTGGCACTTAGTGCTGTTATTTCCTGCTGATTAAGCTGCCTTTTGTTTGGCTCTCTTTTGCTCTTGGTCACTGTTATATATCTAATAAGCCTAATTACTGATTATTAGCCAGCAAGCTGTCTCCATGCCTTGATTGAACACATCCTATTGAATGTGCCTCTTAATTTGTATATAACATGTTCCAAAGGGACATGCCCCCTGAAAACTCCCACATTTCTAGGATAGAGATGTCCTCGGGATGTGGGGATTGTGAGGGGATATCTCCTTGCCATCCCACCACCGCCACCTAATACTTGAGGATGTTTTTGGGACATCCCCCTCATGAAGGGACATTTTATGGTATGTCCCCCTAAGGAGGGGATGTTTTTGGGATGTCCCCCTTTTTTTGGGGACTTCTAGGGGACTCCCAAGTGTCTCCTAGCCATTCTGGGGACTTCTAGGGGACTCCCAAGTGTCTCCTAGCCATTCTGGGGACTTCTAGGCATCTCCCACGGTAGGAAAATGAAAAAGTGTAATGCCCTTGCTAAATATAGCTGCAAATATTTCTTAAACCTTTTGCAATTATTTAAAACCTGTTGCTCTGATATACTTTATCTTGCTACGATCAAATATTAGGGGTAAATATCTAACCGATTTAATATTCATGGCTAGAACTTATAAATGCCAAGTTTCTTGCCACTTTTATGATTTATCACAAGTAAAATATTTGATTTAATTGATTTACCCTAATATAGCATGAACGTAGAAATTTACCTTCACATTTGCATAATAGCAGTGAAACCTAATATTATAGATTGGATTCACAAAGGGGACGAACGATAGCTTTAATGTTTACTCATATCTTATAACTCAGATTGTAAATGTTACTTGCATTTGTTAATACCCAGACTTAAGGGTTCAAATTGATAACTTCATACTTTAGAGTTTTTACAAGATTCAAGAAAGGACCCTAAATCATTCTTCACACACACACTAATATCGAATACATAAATTGCAAATCAGGTTCTTGATGATGTAAAATCAAATGCAAAGCCTTTCATACATTAACAGGTTTGAGATTCACTATAGTATGTTGTTATAGCAGCAATAGCTGACTGAAAAACATCTACAATGAAAAATAAGAACAATGGCTGACCAGCTGTAAGAATAAATTGCAACTATCCTACTTAATCTACAACCATCTTACAATAATAGCACAAAATTGTATTTGCTTTGTTGGGGATCTGCAATAACATGTTGCATATCACATAGACATAGTGAAGATGAGCTATGTCTTCATGGAAGATCCAAATGGCAAATACCACTAGATTGTTCTCCCACGACAACTAGAAGTGTTATGCCAACTCCATATTGCTGATATCAGCCACCATTAAAGCTCAAACACGACCTGTGGGTGAGAATCACTCCTTTGGCCAACAAAGTTTCCATCCTTTGGCATGTGAGATCCTTAGGGTTTTTACTTTTCGACCTCTTGTGAACCCATGGTTTCTACCCCTAGATGCATGTGCTTGAATGCTAGGGTTCAAAACAACTTCAGTTTGGGATTTGAATATTTTATATAATAATGATTCTATTCAGACTTTGAATCCTTAATACCGCTTGAAGGAATGTCGAAACCTGCAATAAATGCCAAGATCTTGCAATTGGTACATGACAAAGAGCGTCCATACCTAACAAACATCTTTTCCCCTTAAACCGTGCTTAAAATCATGTGAATGCTTGGATGTACCTCAGAGGCATGGGAGAAAGTTTCTTGTGACTTGCACTATCCTTTGCAATAATGGTGAGAGGTCTTGTATGTTTGAAACCCTAACTGCCTTATTAATGGTAGCTATGGTTGCCTTCTTTATTTGCGTTGTTGGATATATATGTGGATCCACATGGAAGAAATTTGTATTTGGAAGTTGTGTTAGATCTAAGCATTACTGGCACTTTGAGACAAGTTAGGAGGTAGGTGAGATGAATAGTGCAAATAGGTAGGAGTTTTAGAGTTCGGGGGTCTGAGATACTTCTTGACACATGCTATTGGTTAGAGATGGGATTTTGGGCAAGAAACATACAGGCAGGGTCAAGTCAAGAAACCCTGCCACAATCAGTTGCCAAATACACAATTTTCCTATCATAAATAGGAAACCCAATTTCTGAATCTTTTGATTTTGTGCCCTCAACTTTAATGGAGCCCCATCTTTGCATCTACATTGCCTCAATACTTTCTCCTAAAGCACCACATCCTACCACACCCAGATGCGAGAAATCTGAAAAGGAAAATATGTGGCATGAGCTAATTACCTTCGCATGCTTATCAAAATCTCCTATGCTCTATTCATCCTTGTGGCAACTCCTCTTTGTGTAAAGTTGTTTAGGGGTGCTGCTGTACATGAAAATCCCTTAATAAACCTTATATTTCTGTTAGATAAACTAGGGAATCTTCTCAATAGAGTTAGTGTAGGAGGGTTAGTCCATGCCAAATTTTTTTGTGTAACCAAACTCACATTTAAATTCTTTTACAAATAGAGCCTGCTGCTCTAAAATCTTAATGAACAATTTTTGGTGCCTTAGATGATACTTCTACACCCTTCTATATATCAAAATGTCATAAAAACTTATCAAAGAATTTTATCTTGGTTGGCTAGTGAATACCTGTTTCATGGTGCGTTAATCATATTGGATGACATGATCCATAACTCATTTTCAGTCATGACACATGTGAAAGATGTCTTGTGCATATAATCCTTGCAAACACAGATTTGCTGGTGGCTTATTCTAAAATTAGTCTTTGAGAAAAAGGGTGTGGTAATGGCCTGCTTGCCACCAATTTCTAACTTTATGGCATGCTGAAATATTTTATTTTATAATAATATTGGGGAGAGATCATGAAGCACTTTGCTATGCTAATTTTGTAGAAGGTCACCCATGGAATGCAACCATTGAACACACATAACCACTTCAGAGTTTTCAACATAGAATTCATCACACAGGTCGTACTTCCTCATGGCTAAAATAAGTTGTCTACTTATTCCTATGTAGTGCATGATGACTTTATTAGCAACAAGGATATCCAATCCATAAAGATTTCATCCTTCATGTGCTCCTCAATATTTTCCCTTTGTAATTGCTTGGTTAAAACATTAGGTGATGCTTATGCATTGTTCTTTCATCTTCCTTTTGCTGCTTCCCATGATGATTACAATTGGGCCATAATATAGCATGAAGCAATAGGTCTCTGATAACATAAATACAGTTAGATTTCTTACTTTCCATCAACACAAACATTCCTATGGCTTTCCAACCATAACGATAAACTCTAACTACCCTACTTAATTTGCAACCATCTTACAATAATAGCACAAAGTTGTATTTTCTCGGTCGGGGCTTTGCAATAACTCATTGCATATCACATAGTCGGAGTGAAGATGAGTCGCGCATTGTGAAAGCTCCAAATTTCAGTGGTTTGTTTTCCCATGACAACCGTATGTGTCGTGCTGACTCCATATCACCAATAGCAGCCACCATTAAAGCTTGAACATGACCTTTGGGTGAGAATCGCTCCTTTGGCAAACAGGTTTTCGACCTTTGGCATGTGAGATCCTTATGGTTTTTTTCCTTTGACCTCTTGTGACCTAAGGATTTCTGTCCTCAGATCTGTGTGTTTGAATGCTAGGTTTAGAACAACTTTGATTTGGGTATTGAATATTTTTTATAATAATAATCTTGTTTAGACTTTGAATCCTTAATACCACTTGAAGGAATGTTGAAACCTGTAATAAATGCCAAGATCTTGCAACTGGTACATAATAGAAAGTTCCTAGACCTAATGGGCATTGTTTTTCCCCTTAAACTGTGCATGAAATTGTGCCATGTGTGCTTGGATGATACTTGGGAGGCACGGGGAAAAGTTTCTTGTGATGTACAATGTCCCTTGCAATAATGGCGAAAGGTCCCATATGTTTGAAACCCTAACTACCTTATGAATAGAAGCCATGGTCGCCATCTTTATTTGCATCGCTAGATGTATACATGGATTTGTGCCCTAACTGAGGATTTCTGTCCTCAGATCTGTGTTTGAATGCTAGGGTTCAAAACAACTTCGATTTGGGTATTGAATATTTTTCATAATAATAATTCTGTTTAGACTTTGAATCCTTAATACCACTCGAAGGAATGTTGAAACCTGTAATAAATGCCAGGATCTTGCAACTGGTACATAATAGAAAGTGCCTAGACCTAACAGGCACTGTTTTCCCCTTAAACTATGCTTGAAATTGTGCCATATGTGCTTGGATTATACTTAGGAGGCATGGGGAGAAGTTTCTTATGACCTGCAATGCCCCTTGCAATAATGGCGAAAGGTTCCATATGTTTGAAACCCTAACTACCTTATTAATGGCAGCCATGGTTTCCATCTTTATTTGCATCGTTGGATGTATACATGGATTTGTGCCCTAATATTAAATAATGTTTTTAGGTTAGGAGAAAACCGTTCCTTGAAGTTGTGTCAGATTTGAGCATTAATGGTACGTTGAGACAAGTTGGAAGGTAGATGAGATGAACAATGCAAATAGGTTGGAGTTTTGGAGTTAAGGGGTCAAACTTCAAAGGTACTTCGTGACACATACCACTAGTTGGGGATTAGAGTTTGGGTAGGCAACATATTGGTAGGGTCAAGTCTGGAAATCCAACAAGGCAAGGGAAATATGTGGTGGATGGTTGTGAGGTATGCCTAAATGGGGAAGTCCGACATCTTGACAAGAACCAAGGAAATGTTAAACTTGGACGGGAAGGCATGCCTAGATGAGGAACTCCTTTGACAACTTACAATTACTTAGAAGGTTGGGCATGTCTAGATGAGGAACTCCTTTGACAACTTACAGTTACTTTGAAGGTTGGGCATGCCTCCTTGCTTATAGACTTTGGGGACCTTGTGGGAAAGAAGAATTAGAACACACACACAAAATTGTACTAGGGGAGACATGGGAGATAGGAAATAGGCGTTTTTGTCCCTAAATTATTACAAAAAGGGGACATGACAAGAAGCCAATATTTTAAAAAAAAAAAAAAGTTTTTAATTTGCGTGCCACAAACCCTATGAAATATGCCCCTTAGTTTTTTCCCAAGATTTCCACAACACAAGCCAGCACTACGCCAATGATTAGCGTTAGCTCCCAAAAGATAATCAAACTGAATGTAATCTATGCCAAGAATGTTCACCAAGATCCTTTGGAAGGCGAGGTGATAGCATATGGTGATGGAATCTAAACAACAACTGAAATTGAATTACAAACTGGAATGAAGGTAGGTGGTGATCTAGCCATAAAGAATTCCACGCTACCACTTATTCAGTGGGGGGAAAAGATATTACAATGCAAACAATTCATCTGCTTCTCAGCAGGCATCCACTCAACAGTGAGAATTCGCCACTTTTCAGTGGGTGAGAAATGAGAGATTTAATTATTCTTTTCTCCACACTAGTAGTAAACCATCCAGGGGTTACGATATGTGAAATTAAACACAAGTAAATGCAGCAAATAAAATGATTGGAACAGTACTACTGTTTACAGTCTTACAATGTCAAATAATTGCAGATTACAAGTGCTTTTACAATATTAACTAAACCAAATGATGGAAGATAATCTCTCACACATCCAATCTAATTCAACTACTGAATTACAAGCCAAAATCTGTAGTATGTTCAATCTGATATAATGATCCAGCAAACTGAATTTCATAACCAGCAAATGTAACATATCAAGAATGTTCAAATCTCTTACCACACTTCACCAAACTTCAATGAGACAGCAGCTGATCATCATTAAATTGTTAAAAGCTTCTCCCAAAATGTTTCTATCACCTTCAAATTGCATACACAAGAACCGGGAGCATATATCGCCCAAGAATTTTAGCAAAACTTGGAAAGAGAGAGTTTGAAATATAATTCCAATGAATTTCAAGTTCAGACCAGCAACTAAGACTCCAACGAATTGCTCATATCTTCATCTACACCTCACCAAATTCAAATGAAACTCAAAATAAACCTTCTCAAAGGCTAGGCGTCCATGAAGAACATTAACAAGACACACACACCCTTGAAATCTGCCTAGCATACCATTATAAGCCTCAAAGACAAGGGATGGCTTGGGAAAGAAGTCGACCTTGTCTATAAAAATGAATTCTTGCTCAATAAATCTGCAAATGTGTAAAATGAGATGCCTCTAGCATAGATTTCATTAGAACAAATACCCATAAGCAGCAATAAATCACCAAATGAGCTATGAATAGAAAATGCCTATAGCCATGAATGAACCAGCTACACACAAACTAGAAAATCTCACCAAAACTCAACAATAATGCTCAATATGCACTTCTAAATGAAGCACACTCTCAATTGACCATCTAGGGAACCATAGTTTCAAGCCTAAAGAATGGTGTAGATAGCTAAGCTCCCCCTTAGTCGAGTTCTGAATTCTATCCAGCAGCATTTCGATACAATTAACAATGGATACCAAAATGAAGAATTGAAGCCTCCTTTTATAGATTTTGCAATGACTCTTCAGTTTCCCAAAAAGGACAAACTTTTTCACCCTTTGAAAATATTTTAATTTTTAAAACATTCATCTCCTCTCCTTTTTGGCATTCAACTCAAAGTGAGTAAAATAAACTTTAATAATATTAAAGTCTATCTCCAAAGTGGCGTCCTACTCTAGAAATATTTAAGAACCTTAGAAATATTAAATCAACCTCTTATGAGTTATCCACCCTTCAAGGTCCCCCTTTTAAAAATAAAGGAGATCAAAGCCCTAAAGTGAGAACCCTAGGAAGAGGATTAAATTAGCATGTGACAAGTGTCAAGATCATAATGAACGAGACGACATGACTAATTTAATAATGCATAAATAAAGATTCCTAAGTTTAGCTTAAGTGAAATAAAGTAAAGGTGACTTAATTAATTATTCAACATGATTAAATTAATCAAGTAAACAACCTATTACACTAACACCCCCCCTAAGATGAACTAAGGGAGAAGCTAAGAAACTAAGGACAGATGCATGAAAGCAAAGATAGGCCCTGACAACTAGGCCAGATGAGGTACCCATGTACAAATGTTAAAGATCTCTCACAATAGGAGAAAAGGAGAAAACCTCGTGGGAAAAACTCTTCTCCAAAAGAGAGAAATACAAGTGAAGGTCTAAGAAGCCTCCAAACAAGAGTGAAGGACGAAGAAGCCTCCAATCAAGAAGAAATTGTCCCAAAAGATAGGAACAATGGAAGAACATGGAAAACATCATTGAAGCATGAAGAAGCAGCAAACACTGTCGTAGAATGACTGCTAAAATGCTGAAAGAAGGAATGCAAGAGTGTCCATATGGTAAGTGCTCCATCTCATCGAAATGCATGGGTAACCAGTCGCTGTATCTGCCTAGTACATAGGAACAAATACTGTATACATAGCTCACTCCAATGCGAAACCAAAGAAGCATTAACACCAACAATAGAAACCCCCCCATAATGCTGACAAGGGAGAGGTATGACAGGTACACTGAAACTAAATGTCTGAAAGTAGTGCATGAAGAGGAACCAAAAACATCTGAAGGTTCAAACATGAAAGTACAAGCAGATAGAAATGATGTGAAAACAAAAGTCACATACACATGAGAAAGGTATGAAGGAAAACAAAGGCAAACATCAACCCCCATGGTACTTTATATCATAGTGCGAGTACAACAAGGCACAAAGTGACGTGTAAGAATCCCAATACTACACATACAAAGCTGAGGCGCTTTATTTCAGTGCATTTACAGATGATAAATGCATGCAATGTGAGCCCATAAGGTCCAAAAATGACAACAGCTGAGAAGAAGGATTTTTGGAAAAAACCAAAAATCAAATCTAGAAACCACCTACACCATTGCGAAGAGCTCGGAAACAACTTTCCAATGATATCTTGTTTGTCCATTTTTGACATTGTATGCAAAAGTTATGCCATAAACACTAAAGGCAACTCTAAAAAAGAAGATCTGACTTTGATTGGAAATAACAGGGAGCTGAGAAAAAATCTCCAAAAATTACCTGCACCACTGGAAAGTACTCTGAATCCTCTTTTCGACAATATCTCGTTTGCCTGATTTTGACACAATGGGCAAAAGTTATGGCCTCCAGAAGAAAACAACTCCCAAAGTGTAAAAAACATAGTCTGCGGCATTAAATTTGACGGCCATATGAGTGTCGCAGCAAAATTGCGACGCTAAATTTGATGGCCAAATGGCCGTTGGCGCATTTTCACAATTTGACTTATTTGAAAAAAAATGTCTTTTAAAAAAAAAACAATAAAAAAAATTACATTTATATATATATATATTTTTAAAAATATATATAAAAAAACATTGATTTTAAAAAAAAAAAATCATTAAAAAATGGGTGCAGGTACGACTTGCACAGGGTACTCCCCTTTAAAAAAAAAATTGTTTTAAAAAACAATTTTTTACAAAGCTTTTAAAAATATTTTTTTTTGCAATAAAAAAGCTGCAAATTTTTATGCAAAAAAAATAAATAATTTTTTTACGAAATTTTTTTACCTTGTAAAGCGTGCTGAACTTGTACGGCCTGCACAACAATTTTTTTTTTGCCTAAAAAGTCAACTATTCGGATTTCAATGATTTCAAAGTTGATCTTAGGTTTTTTTGCCGTTGCAGACTTAATGGTGAGGTTCGTTTGGGCTCAAAACTCTGAAAAATTAGGCACCTCCTGGATCTGGCAAACACATCCGAAACACAAACCACTAACAATTGTGATTGGGGATAGACATATCCAATCACAAATACAAACAGAATACCATACAACATAAAAAGTTTGAGGACTAAGTCCTTGATGTCATTTATGCAGCTTATTGCTGCCACTTGGTTACTTATCTTAGCTTTAGTCATTTTCACACAAATAGGTTTTCCATTAATGCAATTTTGTAGTCACGTCTCTAGTGATTGATGAGAGGATGTTGCTTGTCCTCCAACCTCCTAAGCCTCCATCCTCTAGTTAGTTTGCTACTTAAATTTGGTTTTAGGATTAGTTTTTAGAATGCCCCCTTGCAAGATGGACATTGCCTACAAGCAATAGTGCATTTAGTTACAGTTGAGGCTTTTTTTTAATAAAATTTTGCAACACTTTTGGGTTTTGACAAATATTTTTGATGAAATGACAATTAACGACTTGTGAAAATGGACCCTATTTTGAGCAAAATAATACAACTCGACTTTGACTCGTTTTGACAACATACAATGTTTTTATTTGACTTTTAGACAATGACACAAAATATCTTTATAAGAATTAAAAAGTCATTTTGAGACACTAAACTAACAATAACTAGACAATAAATTATAATAATAACCACCACTATGAAAATATTAAAAACTTAAAACAGTTAACTTCAATCTTTGCAACTATAATCAATTACTACGAGAGGTCCCAATCTTGGGAGTCGCAAGGACAACAACCTTCTTGTGCAATTTCTTTGATCTGAACTCCACTGTCATAGATAAAGCCCACCTTCTAGTTTGAAGGTAGCACAGCTGTCTTGGCTCACATCCAAAAGCCATTGTATTTGCTAGTAACAAGCAGCTGTAAAGACATGGGCCCCTCAGGAGGTTGTTGCATACTCCAAACCATGCTGTGGTTGTGTCATGAATTTCCAATTTGAAGATCCCACCTGATACAAAAATTGCACATCAAGAAAGTAAGGATAATTATTGCTATTGTCTATTTTCACTGTCATGTTCTTTCCTGAACACTCACATGGTATTCATTTGTATTTGATATCCACAAGGTCCATCTTGATAAGGTAAGAAGATTTTATGGGTTGTGCCCTTGAGAAGTTGCGAATGGACAACACAAAATCTATTTGATTGTTTTGGGTGAAATCTGAAACCACAACTTTCACCCTTGATTTGCTACAAGTTGTTGGGTCTGCGCATCTGATCTGATAGTAGCCACCACATCCAATCCCTTCCCTATATATTTTGGCACTCGATGTGGCCACATTTCCATGGTTCAAGGTTGCTGAATAGGACTCATATCCATATGCTCTCATGTTGACAATCTCGGAGGAAGAGTAGTAAGATACCTACAATTTGTGAAGACACTGATCACAACAAAACACTGTGGGGAAGATGAATAATATCCATCCTGCACAACAGAGAGTTTTCAAGTCCATTACTGAGCTGACGTTGAACATCCACTCGACCATGTTGTTCTCTTCTCACTCGCTGACACTTTCTCTACGTTGCAGGTATTCCTCCCTTCCTCATGACCATGGTTCTTCAATCACAGGCACAAGATTACGTTTGCTTTGATACCATATTAGAGATTTTAGAATGCTGCAACTCTATTAAATGGAATAATACTGTTCTTCTATTCATTATTGTTCAATAATACATAATACATATTTTAGGACTTACATCTCCTATATTATAGGAGAGTTCCTCTAACCAGTCCTTTACATAAATACTCACCATAGCAAAACATATCAGGGAATTAACAAAACTCCTAACAAACTAACAAATACTTATTGTATGTATCTTAAAGACTAACAAATCTAGCTACGAGAATATGAATAATGCAATATTCCTAATATTTACCATTTGATTTGGCATTTGCCAAAAGTTTGTAGTGTTTCCCCCATGATAAATAAACATGCCCTTTAGAGTCACCTTAGTGAAGTCCCCTGGAGGAGAGGGAGGTTGTCCCAAATTTCCATTAGCTAAGATTGAAAACATTGGTGTAGTGATATGCAACTATTAATCAACCATACAACTCTTTCATTGAATCCAAAAGCAGGAAGTATGCGATTGATTAGTTGCCAACTACATCTAGTGAATGTTTTGGTGATTTCAAGTTTAACAAGAATCCTTGGGCGGTTATGAACTTTGAGAGGGTGTGCAATCTCTTGAACAACTACATAATCTGAGATTTGCCTTAAAAGGAATAAAAGCAGACTGAGCTTCATAAACAATTTTTGAGAGTGTTGGTTGAGTTTTGAAGGAATCATTTTAGAGAGGATTTTGAATGCCAGATTGAATTGTGCAATGGGCTCATACTGATTCATTTAACCTGCATGAGACATTTTTGGGATGAGGACTAGGTATTTTGGCTCAGATTGTTGAACGTTCTCTTTTTCTGTCAAGATTCCTCAACCAGATCTATCAAATCAGACTTGAACGTATCCCAAACTATCAAATCAGACTTGAACATATCCCAAAATGATTGATAGAGAAAGGAAAAGAAAAATCTGGTCTTGTATCTTTGTCTGGTTTGTGATCCATCTCAGGAGGCTGTTTTATGCTGATCCGATTCTTTGGTATGAGCTGAGTTGATTCTCTTGGGTCTATGATTGGCCTTTAAAGGAGTGTTTTTTTTTTTTGTTGCAAAAACTCAGTCCTCTTCTTGAGGGTTTTTTTTGGAGTTTTTATGATTGTGCAATCCGTTCCCTTAATCTGTTGCAGAGAGATCAGATGTTGCCTCTTTGGGACGACGTTACAAAAAAAATTGTGTTCAAGCCTCCTTGGTTAAGCCATTGCTGTCTTAAGCGCTATTTTTAGTAGAGAAAAACAAGAACATAAAATTAATTCTTAAGATCTGCTTTGAAGTTTTTGTTTTCTCATTTTCTCTGTATTATTTAAAAAAAAAATTAGAATTAGCTTTTCTACGGAACTTTTGGTGATCATATAAGTTTTAAAAAGCTATATCTTGACCTCTATCAATAAAATGTTGGTTGAGTTTTTAGACAATCAACTCTTGTAAAACAAAATGTGATGATTTAAAGCTATAAAAAATACTCAAATTCAATAATCCTTAATTTTTAGTAATATTCATTTGAGCAGATCAAGGTCTGTAATTATAGAAAAGGAAAATTTGAAGAATTTATTTTAAGGGATCTAGGCAGCCAAAGATCTGTATCTGTTTATCATACTTATACTGAATAATTCATTTTAAACTTTGCCATAAATTAGAAAAACCAGTTCTAGTTATTCTTACTTTTTTGATTTAATGGTTGTCTGGTAAAATGAAGTAGGTCTCTACTGTTGTCAAGTTTGTAGTTTTTCTTGTAAAAACATCGAAAATGAAATTTATACCTTTTATCCTCATCTTAATTGTTGGCATAACAAAGATAATCAAATACTTCACATTGTTTTGCAGGAAGGAATGACATATGATTTAATTGTTGGCACAACAAAGATAATCAACGGATCCTCTTTACTTGAGACATTGATTGATGATCTACCATAAGTAAAGTTTCTTTGCCATTCCATTGTCTCTAATGTATAGAGATTTTTCAGTGACCTATTTGGTGGTGCAATAAATTGTGCGATTATAGAATTTACTTTTTGGGAATCCGAACATCATGATTGATTCAATCTAATTGATGCAATATCATCAAGAGAATAATTTTTAAGAAGAAATGCTCATTGTCTTAAACCTTCATCTTTTTTTGACAGTGTATAAAGAAATTTCCGGTTTAGTGTACCATTGTGAAATTTGTGGAAATCTCTAGTTATACTAATTATTACATGTAGTGTTACTTTAACTTATACTTTATATTCAATTTCTTTAAAGCTTCTAAAATACATGTTTCTTATCTCCCTTAATTAATCATAAATTGTTGACCCTGTAATTCAAATGAAGGTGATTTTATTTAATTGTAAGCTTATTTTATAGGGAATAAGTGTAGGTTTTTCTTATTGAAGAAGCTCATCACATTGTGTATACTTAAATTATTATATAATAGATTTTTTTTTTGAGAAAATCATTTCCTTGTAACTTAAACTGCTTACAAGAAAATCAAATTATCAAGACAAAAGGTCCCAAATTTTTATTATTACATTATTTGTAATGTCCCCCCTTAGTGTTTTGATTAAGTATAGTAAATTAATGCTTGGTTTTGTTTGTAAATTAATTGGAGCATTAATTTATTAAACACCTATTGGACGTAAGGTGCTCTTTGTATAAGTTTAAAGAGTCCCTTGGGTGCACATTGAAATGAGACCTTTTAATTAAATTTTTAATAAGTTTTCAAGAAAACGTCAGTGTTCCACGGAGTTTCCTAATGGGGATGTGTCCCTTATCAGTTATAAAAAGATGTTTAAGAATAACATTTCAAATTAAACTTTGGCAAATTAGTAAACTTGCAAATGCTAACATTTTAAATACTTTAATACTATTACAAAAAGACAAAGTAAATAAAATATTAAAATTTGACAAATGAAATTGTCGAATTTGAGATTTCTATTATATGAATATTGAAAATATGACATGTCACATCATAATATCGTATCATAAAGATGATTACAATGAGTAGCATAATACATTGATATCAAAATAAGTACAAAATGCAAAAATGTAGTGAAGGGAGGCCTCTAATCATCCCCAAACTCCTCATCACTTGAACTACTAGAATCCTCGTGGTCAAGCTTTGCCAAACTAACACCAACCAATCCTACATTTGAAGTCGAAACTAAAGCATCCTCATCAATTTGGCTTGGCTCCCCTGGCTCTACATCCCATTGTGTTGTTGGACTCTCTTTGTACAAAAGTGTTTTGCGGTCAATGAGACACAAAACACTATGTACAACCATGAGCTTCTCTGCTCTCCTAGAGGTAAGTTTGTTCCTCTTAAGAGAGTGGATGAAGCTATATGTAGACTAGTTCCTCTCAACAGCTGAAGAACTAGAAACTTGAGATAACAATCTGATGGCTAGAGTGGTAGTCAAAAATTTTGATCCATGGCAAGTCCACAAAATTGGGTCCTCCTACAACATAGTTTGCATAGCCATCTTGGCCACATTTGAATAACCACCAAGAGTGGCAAATTTGGTCCACTTAGTGTGAATTGTGCTGACATCTACAACATCATACATCCTCTCAATGCACCTGAAGAACCCTGCCTTCACCTTTGCATCCTGTATCGGTGTCACTTTACGAGGCCTAGTCAAGTACCACATAGGATTAAGTGCATAGGCTACCATGTGCAAGGGAGCATTGAGTTTCTCCCATGAATGATTGGTTGAATGTGCTCGTGGTAGAATGCTAATGTGGGGTCCCTCTCACACAACAACCATCATCTGATCAAGCATAGAATTGATGCACTCATACACCTCTCTAAGGTTGGGTGCATTCGCATCCCCATACCTGATAACCTAGAAAACTGGTTTAATGATGGCAACAATATATTTTGCATCACCCTAGAACACATCGCTCTTCACTGTATCCTTCACCCTCCTCCCCTGCTCTGTCTTAGACTCGGCCCATCTATTCCAATCTGTTGTTATAACCATGAGTTGTAGTGCCTCTTGCAACTCAATCATTCTCTCCAAGAGAATGAAATAGGAAGCATATCTCGTATCAATGGGTTTCAGGAACTCCTTAGCGAAGGTCCTGAAGAGTGCATGTGATGTGTGGTGGCTGCAGATAAACATCTGCACATCTCTCGCATCATTTACCACTGCTCTAATCTAATCAATCTTCCCCATGTCCTTAAGTGCATTGTTTGTGGCATGCACACAACATGGGCCCCACCAAATATGCCTATAAGTAGCCTCAACAAGTCTCCCCATAGTTTTGCACACATGTGCAACATCTGTCACTACTTGGACCACATTTTGTGACCCAACCTCCTCAATAGCATCCCTGAGGACCTCAAATCGAAAATCAACATCTTTGTGATGCCCTGAACAATCAATTGCCTTAAGAAAATATGGGCCCTCAGTACATGTAACCATGATGTTAATGAGTGGGTGATGGCTAATGTCCGTCCACCCATCCATGACTATGCTGCATCCTGTCTTAACTCAACACTATCTTCTCCATCAACAAATTGATCTTAGAATAGTTCTTATCCAAGATCGTGGTCCTCAATTTTGTCTCACCTGGTGGCACATATGATGGTCCTCCCCTTGCCACCATCGATATCATCTCCTTATAATAAGGAGATTGGACTACATGAAATGGGATGCCATTCACAAAGAACTCGCCAATGGCATCATCTATGTCATCCTTGAGCTACACATTAAACAAATCTTCTATGGGGTTACTTTGAGTTTGACTTCGCAATTTTTTTTTTCCCCCTCCCCTCTCCTACATAAGCAATAGAAGAACCTGGTGTCCCTCCTACTCTCATTTGCAATGGCTAGATCTTTGTGGCTAGCTATGCTGAAGATGTGTCCTATGAAGCAAAGTAGTAGGCACAGGTGTAGCTAGAGTATCATTAGGAACACCCCATAACTTATTTATTTCAATGTTGTATTTGATGTTTTCCAGTTTTGCCAAAAATTCACATATATCTACATATTTTCCTCTAATGAAAAGGTGTGCATTAACTCTAGTGATGCTCTCAGACCACTCCTCACCACAAAAGTTTCACTTCCACCTCCTTGTGCCACTAGATGTTGCCCCTTGTCTGCTTAGTATTTTTGTTGCAAATTGTTTGAGGGGATTTGCGATCAAAAGGACCCTTAGCATACTCTACCAATACTGTAGAAGGGCACTCTAAAGTACTTACTTCACTTGCCATAGAACTAATTGGGGCTTTATGCTCAGCCTCATGGTCACCCCCCTCAGCCTCGAGAATATTCAAGATCAGTATCACTATGTGAATGAACCTCATCCTCACTCATGTCATGAGAGCGCATTGTGACACTACAATAAACAAATAAATTTTATAAGTGCCTAATTTCAGCCTAGTTTAACAAATTTGAAAATAAAATTTGAAAATTTCATGTTGAATCTTGATGGAAAGATGAAAAAAAAAAAAAAGCCTTGAAATGAAAATATGAATATGCATTTGCAGCCATGTATACGAAATTATGATTAATTTTTTAATCATAATTTCATAGACATGGTTGCAAATGCATATTCATGTGTTCATTTCAATGCCCGTTGTAAGATTCAACATCAAGCTACATATTCAAAATGAATCTAAAAACTTAGAAAAAAAACAAAAAAGAAATTGAAAAAACTTCAAAAAGCAGTCATAAAAACCTACCTTGTGCTTGAAAAATCCTTCAAAGTTGGTATAGAATTCTCCTCCTCTTCTTTCTCCTTCTCACCCCTCTTGCACTTGCAACACCTCAAACTCACTCTTTCACTTACTCTTCTCACTAGTTTTCCTCTTATTCACCTAGTTGTTGCAAAACATCAAATGACATATGTGAGCAAAAAAATGAACAATGAGAGTGTTTTGTCTTGCTTATGGGCTTTTAGAGGGGTTCCACAAGCCTTTAGGGTTCGGCCAAACACTTACAATCCAAAAAATTTCAATGAAATTTTAAAACAACACTTTTTTGCACGTCCCAGCATCCCCAAGACGCTCAAGGGACAGCTAGAAGTCTCGGGGACGTCCCCGACATCTCCTCGAAGTTTGTTTCTGGTGTCTCGACGGAGGTGGCGTTACGATGGGGGTGTCTCACACCCGTCCCTGCGACCCCAAAATGTCCTCGTCTCTGAAACACGTGGATTTTTGGGAGAGAGGGGGGGCGCGTCCCCGTGGAACACTGACTCAAAACTATGAATAGTTGCCTTCAGAACTAAGACATGTTCCCTGGGCAGTGGTGACGTTTCATTTAATTGTATGAACAAGTGATGTGTGGTCGATGTAATTCAGGACGAGAGTTATTTGATTTTGGGAGTGTTTGAAGTTCTGAACATTAACAGCTAGTAAAGAGGATTATTGTCGATTAATTGGTGGTGTTCGCATATTACTGGAAGCAATGTACAACTAAATCTGACTTCTGTGATATCCATAGTAATTCGGTCTTTCTTTAAAACGGTGATTCGAGCTGATGAAGTTTGGAAATCGGATCATGTTGGGTTGAGCCCCTTTTCCCTGGTCGTGTAATTGAATGGGTGTGTTAGAGTAACAGAAAAATTGGTCCAGAGCACTTCCTATGGCTTTTGGAATTATATTGGACATCGTTTGACATCTTGAGTAGCGAATATGTCTTCATACAGGTTGGCCATCGAAATAGGGGTTTAAGTCGAGATGTTCTTAGACAAATTTTTGAAATAGTGTGTGCAGAGAACAATCCTGACTGCTCGGCTTCTTTCTGTGACTTTGTGGAGGCTGCTATATGAAAAAATAGTAATACTTCATAAAATGGGTATTCCAGGTCGTGTGAAACTGCAAACAATATTGACTGGGAATTTCTTGCCTAACCGCTGTAGCATTATCATAATCCCTTATCATTCTTGATGGGTTTGAGCTTGGATTCTAGAAATCGCCTTTGCATTTTTTTTGGGTATATTGTCGCCTTGTTGATTAAGCGAGTATCCAGACTATAAAATTATATTTGAGAAATATTGTAGCAGTGACCAACACAATATTAAGGTGTAACGATTTCTGAAACTATCAACTATGCGATGTTTCCTATTCGACAGTATAACAGATAACCATCTAACCTGGATACTGCAATTTGGGGTAGCACATTACATTAAGACATGTGGACCCATACATTGTGTAATAATTTATTCGAAGTGTCACAATATCATTTATTTTTCACATACAAGAATATTTAAACTAATATAGATATCTTAAATACATCTATTTAAAAAATGTTTAGAGATATCAATATCAAACTATTTTATCTACTTTAAAGAGTTATTTATTTTATTTACTACATAGATATATAGATATATAAATTTTAATGTTAGTTTAATAATAATTTAATTTTATCTCTATTTATTATTTTCATGTTTTTACTTTGAAAAGTGTAGTAAACAGTGTATATTTATGTGTCACTCTTTAATAATTTCACACACATTTAAAATATAAATGTTGACTTTTTTCACTTTTTTCTTTCATGGTCATGGCAAATGCTTCACACCTTCCTACCACTCTATTATTGCCATTGTAGGTTATGCCTCTTGATGTAATTATATTAAATTAAAAATTAAAAGATATTAAAAAACATAAAGATGAATAGTTTAATAGATAATATAAATAGAAGGATTTGTATATAGGAAATTTGAATGATTTAGAAATAATTAATATGTCGGAATAATGTAACTATTTATTATAAACATTTCTTTTAATTATT
Source organism: Sequoia sempervirens (assembly GCA_007258455.2). Taxonomy (NCBI): domain Eukaryota; kingdom Viridiplantae; phylum Streptophyta; class Pinopsida; order Cupressales; family Cupressaceae; genus Sequoia; species Sequoia sempervirens. Next base: position 186,422,481 of record VDFB02000013.1, read on the forward strand.
ATTAATACTAAACCATTGTTTTCATTTGAAGTTAAAGTAGCATATAATTGTAATGGTAAAAAAAATATACTTTTTTATTATTTGTTATGAGTTCATTTTGATTGGGTCGCTCTTTATTTAATGATTAATGTATTGGTGGGGTGTTTTAGCATAAAAATATCAAATAATAAATCTAATTTGATTCTATTTGCACATATCCTCGAGGACCAATCTTGATTCTCATTTTTGGATCCAACTAGTTGTTGTGTCAACTTGAGTATGAAATCATCAACCATCTCTTCATTAGAGAAACCTACTCTTTTGATGAACTTCCTCTTCGATGAACTTCCTCTTTTGGTAAAATTCCTCTTAAACAAACTTCCTCCTTCAACGAACTTCCTTCTTCACCAAACTTCCTCTTTGGCAAACTTCCTCCTTCGTCGAACTTCCTCCTTTGACAAACTTCCTCCTTCGTTGAGCTTCCTCCTTTGACAAACTTCCTCCTTTGACGAACTTCCTTCTTTGGTGAACCTCCTTCAGTGAACCTCCTTTGGCAAACCAAAGGGTTCGCGAACCAAAAAGTTCACTGAAAAGGGGAAGTAAGAGAATAAAGCAAATTCACAAAGTGTATTTCACTAGATTGATATGTTCATGAACTGGAGAACCTATCAAAAGGGGTTTTTAGAGAGAGAGTTCGCCAAAAACCTTGGACTTAGACCAATTTTGGCAAACTTGGATTAAGGACCATGAAGGGAAATGCACAGCTAAAGGCAAAACTATCAACACACTAAATAATTTCTCAGATCATTTATCAGTAGTGGGAAGACAAGGGTGGCACAAAGTGTCAACAATTCCATTGTATGTTGCCTTATAATTATCTTCATTAGACTTATTCTCTCATATAAATGCAAATGTTAAAAGATCTTGAACCGATTCTTGACACTCATAAAGTGTTTCTTAGAGGTTCTCATGTATGTATCTAACATAAAATGACCTAATTTTGATACTAACTCATATGAATCTCTTTTTAACTTACATTTCTACCCTCATAAACATACTTAACACATTGATGCACCACAGAAGGAACTCGCCTCAATTGCTCAAGCCATGGTATGCCTCAATAAGAATGGAATTAAATTATTTGTTACATACTCTACCATGAACATACAATGGGCCATAAAACTTACTATGAGGGATCTCATCACAAAATGGTATCATCAATGTAGCAATTGAAGACATATCTTTGGCATAAGCCATACCCACAAAAGAATCCATAAATGATTGTGAATGAAGAACAATACCATGGTCACCTATACCATTTATATATGCTTAGGTACCTATTGAAACTCCAAAGTTTTAGATTGACTATGTGATGAAAATAAATTTGTATAAATTTGCAAACTTGAATCAGAGGGAGCCAAAGAGGGATTGCCCTCATCATATAAACTTTCTACATTTATCATATTAATCAATCAAACTATGTATCTTATGTTTCTTTGCCATACAACTATGTGTATGATGCCCATTAACTCTATGATGCTTACAAAGTGCACTCATTATATCCCTTAGGCAATCCTCTAAATGAAGCAAAGGGGGAAATAGGAAGAAGAGCAACCATATTATCATTAAGTGAAATTTGAAGCACATTGTCCAAAGGTTCACTCAATTTTGTAATCTTTCAAAAAAAATTGAAGCTTCAAAGTGATAACATTAGAAGCATTAGCCACATGATGGGTACTAAGTTAATTCTCTTTATTATCACTACTCTTAAAAAATGTTTTTCTTATTAAACTTTGAAGGATATGAAGGCATGGGATCCACATGAGAAGACCCATATTTAAATACAATGGAAGTCCACAACTTCAACTCCACATTTTTAACATCAATGCACAAATCCATGAATGAAGAAAAATGTTCAAATACATACTATCCTTAATTGGTGGCAATAATCCCTAAACAAAAGTACAACATGTAATTCCTCATTGAGAAGTTGATGCTTTATCTAGCACGTAAGACTAAAATATAATAACATAATCACTAATCCTTTCATTAGGCCCTTGTGCACACTCAAACAAATTAAAAATTAATTTCTTCAAGCCCATATTCATACAAAAATAATTAAGAAAATTCTTAGCCCACTTAGAGAAAGAACGAATGGACTCATAAGGAGGAAAAAGGAACCATAGGATAGCATAGTCCCTCAACATGTGTTGAAACAATTCGGCCAACAACTTATATTCATACACAATCTAAATGTGCAGCTTTAAAATATTGCAATTGCGTTTGTGGGCCATCAATATACAACTCAAAATGTGGTGCCACAAAACCCACTCATAAAGGATAACTGCCAATTTCAAAAGAACATGGGGTGTTCTCTATCTCAACATAACCATATACGCTTCACAACAACATTACACGGTGGAGAAGAAGTCTGGTCCGCTTCGGAGCTTCTCTGAGGTGGTGGCTTCTGATTCACATGCTACTGAAGCTTCTAACTCACAGGCTGCTGGGGTTTTTGATTCACTTGCTGCTGGGGCTTTTGATTCACAGGATGCTGGGGTTTCGTCTGCTGGGGTTTCTCCTTCCTCTGTTGGGGAAGCTACCATAATAAATCATATTGAGAATACTACTAGACTGGTTTCTGTCTCTACTGATGGTGCTGTGCGTCCCACCTCTGATTGCTCTCCGGTTATTTCCACACCTTTTTAGGGGAACTCTGTTGTTACCTCCCGGGCTGCGGATTTTCATCCTCAGGAAATTAATGGGCTGGCTTGGCAGGCTAAGGCAGCACAAGTTGAAGAAGGCTGGACTACTATTATTGGAAAAAAATCTAAACCCTTTGGGCCTTCTTTCGATATGAATCTTCGCTCCAACAAACAAAACTCTAATTGTAAAACTTAATGGCGTTTGCTTGTGAGCTGGTTTTTTGTTGACTGCAGGAAGACTATTCTGCAGCCTGGCTTTTCTGGCTTGTTTAAGTTGTTTGGCTTTTGGTTGTATTGGGTTCCGGATCCCATCAAAATCTGTTTTTCCCAATTTCAAAAACATAACCATATATATATTGTGTCTACTAGGCACAACATCAACATTATGCTCTACTTTATTAGATTTTTACAATAGTGCATCAAAGGTGACAATAGGGATAGTGGTGGTGGAAGCATGGGAAACGATGGAATGGGTACAAAGAGGATGAGAGGATGAGAGATGAAGGCATGACAATAGGAGAAGTAGGGTGAATGGCAATGATTATATAAGTACAAGAGGAAGGTGTACATCATAAGGTATGGCACCTATAGCATGTCATGAAGGTATAACACTATAGTATAAAAGAGGAATGGTGCTAGTAGGAATAACACCAAAAGGGTGAACGTGAGAAGTAGATGGGACACTAAAAGCACGAAATGAAAGTGAGACACCAAAAAAGTAAATGGAATATGTGTATATGAAAAATTAGTATTGTAAGAATTGACCATGACACTAGAGGAAAATTCATGAGTATGTGCCACAATAGTAGGAATGATGTGAGAAACATCAAATGTAAGCAAGGTGACAATGGAGGAACAAGCTCAAGTAAGGAGAGAAAGGAACCTAAAGATCTAATCTTAGCATCAACGCCATGAAAAAACTCTAAACCAAAGAGTTTATGAATCAATAACTTATGAAGGGCATTAACCATGTAGAAGTGACACTAGCTAAAGTGGTAACCTTTTGAGAAAGTAACTATACAGAAAAAGCAAAATCTTATCGATTAATATGTTTCAAGTGAACATCATGACCAAAATCAATCTCTTCATTATGATTATTATCCATCATACTATGACATGTATCATGATTAGTTTAATTTTAATGCATTGGAAAGATTAAGGTGAGGACTTGTTCTCAAAGGAAAATGAAGATGATAGTGATACCTTGGCATGAATTCAATGTACAAATCCTAAAAAGATGGAATGATAAAACAAAGAAATGAAGATTGAGATAAAACTTTGAAAAAGAAAGTCTAAGCTCTAAAAAATAAATTAAAATTTTTGGCATACAACCCTAAGATCAAAACCTAGGGTAGTGTAAGATTAAATGGATTCACCAATAAATGTATAGGAATAAATTTCACCCTATACAAATAAACTAGCAATTACTAACACAAATAAATTGCCCTAGTTATTAATAAGTTAGATTGATAATTCTAAAATAAATGATTAAAAAATGAAATAATGATACTTAGCTTGAAACATGATCATCAAGCAAACATCATTAGCTCAATGAATCTTCTATTTCATGCTCTAGTTCACTTTTGTATTTGCAAAAGTAGCCTTTGCATCTATGAATTTAAATCATATGTGTGGATCTAAAACTTGCCCATAAATCTAAACCTTGTTGGTTCTAACCCTTGGAATTCACTCCTCTCTTAAAAAATATGGTCTCAATAAATGCCATTTAGTTGCTTAATGAACTAATGAGATCATTCATTTAGTCAAACCTATGTTAACAATCCAACAATTTGGTGAAAATGATCAAAGATAACAAGCAAATATATAATGATACTTAAGATTCTAATGTAAGTGGATAAGGCTATGTTGATACTCTTTGAGCTATCATACAAATGGGAAAATGGAAGCTTATGGATATATCTCAAATGAATTAGGGTTTTTCAATAAATATAAATCCAACATACAAGAAAAAATTTCATACTAAAGTTGACACATAACAACTAGTTGAAGAAAGTCAATGAGAGCCCAAATTAGAGAGGGAAAATAGAGTGAGATTTGTTGCATCAAGATAGGAATGGGGAGGAGATCGTATTCATGCATCTACGGGATGTGTTTAGAGTATTTCTCATTTCAAATTTTAGAGGGAATTGAGGTATTTTCATTGTTTTTAATTCATTTGAGCAATTTACTTTGAATCTGATTGTAGAAGAATGATAAGGGGAGTGTAGAATCCTCGCAACTTACTTCATTTAAAACTTTGAATATGTAAATTATTTGTTTTGTTTAAAAGATGTTTTTTTTTAAATGGCAAGGTTACCATGCCCAATTTTTTGGGAAATGAGAATTTGTCTATTTTATAGCTTAAGAGGGGTGTTGGGCATGTTTTCTACCAAAGGGTATTTTGAAAATTTTATATTTTGATGAATTTTAATGGTGGATTTGGGAAATTTCATGTTTCTTGCATTGTGAAAATATTAGAAAATTTGAAAGTTTTGTATGAAAACAAGTGATTTTGGATGTTTTAAATAATGGAACCTTGTGAAACATGATAATATGCATTGTGGGAAAGTGTCATTAAAACTAGGAAAAAATGTATTTTTACATTTTTTTTGTGCCTCAACTTGAGTTCAGTAAATGTGTTGATTTGAGGACTTAGTTCTTTTTTCTTTGTGATTATAGATGGTTTACTCTATTGGTGAATGTGCCCAATGTGAGTTCTTATGTATGGCATTGTGTTCATTCCAATGGATTTTGTGATATGGATCATCATGTGATGCTTGATTGTCTCCAATATCCTTGTGGGATATGTGTTATGAATGTTTACTCCATGATTGGTGTGAGTGTATACCCTCTCCTAATGTGTCTTGTGTGAGTGTTTTTTGTCTGCGTGACCATCTCCTAGCATGGTGGGAGTGAACCTTGTTGGTTTCATGCGGTAGGGTGGCATGGAAACAACCGTTGGGGTTCAAAGATTCGAGGAGAAAAGTGACACTGGTATCCTCTTTTTTAATCATTCATTACTTTATAATTAATTTAGTTTTTGATTAGTTAAGCAGGGAAGGGCCTTGATCCCATGGTTACAACCAATAGACAAAAAGGAACTAAAACAAGTTGGGAAACAACACCACCAACAAGAACCAAAAAAAAACTTGATTAGCACGCAGGCCATCATTAAACATAGTAATCATAGTCCAACCAGTAATAATAAAAAACATTAAGTTTCTACTAGAAAACTTAAAACTACATAACCCATTACTCAATTCAACAGTGTCTTAGGTGGTATTCCACCAAAACAAAACTATTATAAAATAGCAGTCTAAGATTATGAAACAAAAAGACAAAAAATGGAAAGCAATCATCAAAACAGCAACAAGAAACCATTACTTTTCTTTCTTTAGCAGGTGCCCATATTTGCCAATGAGAGAGATGTACTCTCTCCAGTTAGGTCCCTCGGACTCGTCCAACATCTTTAAGACATCAAACTTCCCCTTTTTTCTTAACTTCCTGGAAATTTTGGTTTCTCCAGAAATAACTCCCAACATCGCCCTCCTCATCAGTCTATTAGTTACCTTCATTAATTAAAGCCTTTTCCATATCATCAAACTGAACCTGCAGAAAAGTTAGTCTACTCTTCATGAAATAAGTGCTTGAGTCCTCAGTATTAATTTCCATAACCATATTCCCTGCTTCCTGTACATTCTCAACATTATTATTTTGTTCCTCAATTTTCTCAATTTGTTCCTCCTCTTCCTCTTCCTTTTCCTCATCTAAGCCATATTCCCCCATATCATAAGCTGAGTCCTCGAAATCCATATCCTCAAAATTATCTTCCTTCTAGGCTTCAAACTCTTCAAAATCCAAGTTTTCCTCCTCACACAGTCATTTTATGTTTGCCTTTTTTGTCCTTAGAGGCAACTTTGGAAAGATGGGAAGAACTTCTACCACCACTTCCTCCACTCTCTTGCCCCTACAAAGTCTCCTTCAACTCCTCATTATTTACACCTTCCTCAGAAATATTAATTATGTCACTAGGTTTAATATCTCTTTTGAATTTCTTTGCCTTGGGAAGTTCCAATAGTAGAGGCAAGTGTTTTCTTTTCTCCGACGTTGCCTTGATGAGCTCAATCTCATAAACATCTTTTCCCTCACTTTTCTGCGACACAAGAGTAGAGGGGTTCAAGACATTGGCCACATGGGATTGACTCTTTGCAAGAATTAGCACACTCTTAGCAACAACTACAGGGGGCAGGCGGGGATTAGGTTCCACAACAAGAATTTCCTCAGCAGCAAGATTTTCATCAACAACAAGATTTTCTTCATCAGGCGGTTCCTCATTATCTCCCTCAAACTGGTTGGGATTATCATTTCTACCAACCAAAGGGTTACCATGAGTATTAAGAGCCAGAGCATGCTTATACAAGGTTAACATCAGACCTTGGTGTAGGGGAGGACTGGCACCCTTCTCAATATTGAGTTGTAGGGAGGACAACAAATAAAAGGGTAAATTAACTCTCTCTCCATGTGATTGAGAAGGGGAAAATGGTACGCATGTATCGACATATACCTTCCCTCTAAAGTAAAATGTCACATAACAAACAGGCTAACCAAAGTAAAGGGAGGAGGGATTTCCAACCTAGCATACCCGTTTTGAAATCTTTTTAGGTTCTCTCCTTCATGAAGGAATTTGTCCATGAACTTCTGATAATTAGCCTCACTTTTCTTTGCAACTTTAATCCCTTGGTTTTGCAAACTAGTTGCTTTAGCAGTGAACCTCGTCATGACCTCTAACTTCATCGCACTAATGGATACGCTTCCTTTCCTCTAGGAATTGGAAAACTTGGTCGTTAAGTTCTCATTGTACCCCTCAAAGATTAAAAGAATGGGACCATCCCCACATTTTCAAAAAGCCTCCATAAATCCACATTTTTCTTAAGGGCCTGGAAATTAGGAGGCTCAGTTCACTTTTGTGGGCCTCCCATTTTGGTTTATGCAAATTCTTAGGTTGCAACAAGATTTTCTTCATAATCTCACACTTCTGCTTTCTTTCCTTAATATAGAAAACACTCTTTCGCTAGATAACAAACAGGGCCAATATAAATGCAGAGTCGAGAAGTTTCTTTTTGTGAACGCTAGCGACACAATTCCCAGTACCATAAACCCATCATTATTCTTACAAGTATTAAAATCCTTATTAATTAACTTATCTTGCTCAACATTACAATTTCGGGAACGGTTGACACTAGGCAAATCAACACGCTTTGAGATGATAACCCTTAACAACTTGAAATACTCCATGTGATCATCGAACATCTCGGGGAAGGAAGAATAATTAATTTTACTTCTAGCCAAGATCATCGAAAACAATCCCGTACTCCTAATTACATCATTACACAATAATCCTTTAAACACCACATGACACCCATGCTTCCTGCTTAACTTCATTATTTCATCTTTGCATATTGTAATCATTTTCAAAATTTTCATTTAGAATCAAGTCTCTTAAAGACTCCGACATATTACCATTTGTCCAACAGGTCCACCCTGTATAACTCAGACCCACGTTGGTGGCACAGTCAGTGGCTTTGTTGCCTTCTCTATATAGACATGTTGCACCCTACATTTGGTAAAGTAATTCTTTAGGCCTAGGAATTTATCAATTATATTTTTTAACTCCCATGGTAGCACAACCTCACCATTCAGAATATCCACTATTAGCTTGGAATCCCCTTCTATTATGACATTTTTAAGCTCCTTCAAAGTTTTGAAGCCAACTAATGCAGCCATTGCTTCAACTTTATTATTAGAACAGACACCCATATTCACACCAAAGCACACTATACATTCCCCTTTGTGGTTTCTTAGTAGACCTCCTGCCCCTACTATTCTCGGGTTTCCTTTTGAGCACCCATCAAAGTTACACTTTATCCAATCCTTCTGCGGTGGACTCTACATAGTAGCCATTCTGGTTAGCATCATTGACCAAATGAGTTTAGTAAGTTCCTTCCTTATGCACCAATTTTGCTTAATCCTCATCTCTTTGTAGTTAGGCCAAGCTTTGGAAAAACAATATCGTTTAGCCACAATGTTTTCCTTTATCTATGTTTTTATGATCAAACTTACCTCCCGGTTGCTTCTCTCCACTTCCCTGAATATCCCATTATTTATTTCCTTCCATAATTCCCAAGTGACAAAGGGAAAAACTTGGTTCCAAAGGTCAACAATAACATTGTGGGGAAAAGGACAATTCAACCAACCTTCTATAAACAACTTCATTGTGTGAGGAAAAACCATTCAAAGGATAAAAACGACAAGAAGAAGGACCACACATCCCTCATGAATTGGAAGTGAAAGAAAATGTGCATAATTGACTCCTCTTCTTTCTTGCAAAGGGAGCATCTATTAACCAATTGGAATCCCCTCCTAGCCAAGTTGTCAATTGTAAGAATTTTTCCATGAGCTGCAGTCCACCAAAAACAGTTAATTTTGGGAACCAAGTTCTTTAACCACAACTTATCCCATGAATGGTATGTCAAGGCATCCAAAGGCTTCACCAGTTCTTCATAAGCCTTTTTGATCAAGAAAAAACCCTAAGAGCTACCTTTCCAGGGTAAAAGCACAAAGTTGTGTCACACTTTCAGCCAACTTATCAACATAACTGAATTTAAGTATTTCTAACTAAAAATCAATTTTGGTCAAACATATGATCTAGTAAGATTCATTCTAGCCAAGTTAGACACTTCCACAACTTTTTCAACTAAAATTGTTGGCTAAAAATATATGGAGCACCACTTTGATTCGAATTTACCAAAAAAATAAAATTATTTGAAAACATTGAAGTTTTCAATAACTCTTACTAATGTAAATAACATTTTTTTAAAAATATAAAAATACCCTTTTGTAGATCCAAAAGTGTAGTTTTCAAAATTAATATATATATATATTTGGTTAAGTACCACCTAAGTGGGTGGCTCCCTCAATTATGATCATAAAATAGAAATATTTACAATACTGCTTAGAATGAGGCACTCTATCTCTTCAAACTACAGACTTTAAAAAACTTAATATTTACAGTGGTAAAGGAACCCAACACCTCCTATTGTTTTGAGCAAATGAATCCCGTCCTACTCCTCAAACAGCCCGGGCTACTTTGCAAAGAAGCCATTGAAGACAATCTACTATTCAACACCCACCGAATGACCTTGCATTGTTCCCCAAGCCAAATTTGGCCCAAACCAACCCACACTTCACTACTATCATTGCCTACAAAACTCCACAGGGGATATTTAGTGCACCACTTTGTCTTGACAGATGATCTACTTTGGGATTCAAAGCTCCATTCGATTGAGATGAAACTCTCCTTGGAAAATCACCTGGAGATTAGTTGGAATACTTTTTGAGTCAGAGATGTTTATTTGGTTTTCCAGACCCACTCCACAATTTGCCAACCAGTCCATAGTTGAATTTGACTCACGGTGCACATGGGATAGCGAAAAGTCATCAAATTCTTTTAAATACACCAAAATTGTTTTCACTCAAACATTTAACTTCCAATTCAGTGCCTCCTTCTTGCTCACCACTCTTACTGTGAAAGACAAATCACCTTCAATATCAATTACTCTTATCCCCTTCTGAATACATAACCGGAGCTTGCAAGCAAGAGCCTCCAAATTTTCCTTGTTATTGGTGGCTACCCTGATCTTCTTTGCCAAAGCCCACTCACAGACCCCCTGGCAGTTCTTGATTATGCATTTGACCCTAGCTTTCCCTAGGTTACCTTTTGCTGCGCCATCGAAGTTTAGTTTCCATCTGCCTTCTACAGGGGGAGACCAACTAGCTTTTGATCTTTCCTTAGGCTTATAGACATATGCGATAGAAGGAGGCCGTAAGTCCATTTTTTCTACAGATTTTCATCCCATGAGGTGAACTTAATCCCTTTTTTGTTCAAACTTCTTGGATTTTCCAATTCACATATAGTTGTCTCTATCTTTTTTATTAGAAAATCTACTGGTAAAGACTTATTGTTGAAGATCCTCTTATTCCTTTCCTTCCAGATGTGCCAGACCACTAAGGACAGAGCTGACACCCAAACATCCCCCCAGAGATTATCCTTTTTCCAAACCATCCAACTTTTCAAGAAGCCCAACAAGTCGTTCTGTATTGGGGTAAACCAACCGATTGATTTCAACAACCAGTCCTAACATTCCTAAGCGAAGGGGAAATTCAGTAGCAAATGATCAGCCATTTCCCCATCCTTCCGGCACATGAGACAAATTGAGGGACCTTGAATACAGAATTTTCCTAGTCTTTCACCAGTCAAGATTCTATTATGGAGAGCCATCCAAAGGAACACACCTGCCTTCAGGAGGACGCCTGTCCTCCAACACAATTTTGACTGCCATTCACTCCCTCCGGCCTAGGCCTTTTGAATTTCATAACCAAGCTTTACAAAGTACTCCCCTAACTTGGAACCACACCAAATAACCATGTCCTCTTCCTCCGATAGAACCACCCTCCTCTCTTCCAAAATTTCCTTCAGCCTCACCTTGTCCCCTTCTGGGATGTTAGCTAAATCGAAAATACTCCAGTTCCAAACTTTGACTAGGCCCAATTATCCCCTGGCTACATAGTAGGAAACCGAAGTGCCATACAACTCCTTAATGTCCTCCCACCAACCTGAGCCTACAAAAAATCCTACAAAGGTTCCCAACCTTTCCAGGAATCACTCCAGAAGTTTGCTTTCCTGCCATTTCCCAGACGCTAAGACAAGTGATCTATCACAATACGCCTACTCTCCCATATGAATTGCCAAATTGTTGAGCCACCACTAGAGTTAGCTAACATTAAAATGCATTTAGGATCATCACTGTCCAAGTACTTTTTTCTTATTATGTTACACCACAACTTTTTCGGGATTTTTGTAGATCTTCCAACAGAGCTTACCCCCAAGTGCCAGATTTTGAGCATCCATTCTCCTCAAACCTGATCCCCCATCCTGCTTAGGGAGACATGTGATTTCCCAGTTTACGAGAGGGATTCTTTTTTGCTACTTTGAACCCTCCCATAAAAACTTCTTTAAGAAACCTTCCAATTTTCGTAACACCTTTGTCGAATAAATGGGAACAACTGAAAGCACCGATTTGATCATTAAGATCCTGCTTGCCAGCGATAGCCACCTACTTTGCCAAGCCACTGACTTATTTCTGCACTTCTCTAGAGTTTCTTCCCAATAGGCAGACTTGCACGCGCCCTAGAATAAAGGGGTCCCCAAGTATTTCGATGGAAGCTTTCCCACCGAAAAGTCCAAAATCCTTGCTATCCTTGTTTGCTCTACCTTTTTAAAGTTGAAGAAGTAAATTTCAATTTTTTCCTTATTCATAATCTGACCGGAGCATGCTGAGTATTTGTCAAGTGCCCTTTTTATCACCAAGGCTTCCCTCACATTTGCTTCACCGAACAACAAGGTGTTGTCTACAAATTTGGCATGGGTCATGTTCTCAACCCCCTCCGCTACCTTTATCCCTTTCAAGATCTTCTCTTCCCTTAGTTTCTTTATATACCTTCCCAAGGCCTCCGCCATTATCACAAATAAGAAGGGAGATATTGGATCCCCTTGACGCAATCCATTTGTTGCAGCAAAAGAACCACACAAGGAACTATTTATAGAAATAGAGTAACAAGGACTAGAAATACACCAATAAATCAAGTCTAACCAGTGATCCGAGAAACCGAATCTCCTTATTACAGATAGTAGGAAAACCCATTGAACCTTATCATAGGCTTTACTTACATCAAGTCTGATTAGCATACCTCACTTTCTCAGAAGAAATTGAGTGCAATGTCTCTGCTGTTGAAATGATGCAATCAATTATCTCTCTGCTTGAAGTGAACCCGTTCTGTTATGTTGAAATAATCTTTGTCATTAACCTCTTTATCCTATTCGCTAACACCTTTAAGATAATTTTGTAAATTGAATTACATAGAGAAATGGGCCTGAAATCAGAAAAACTATTGCACACAGTTTTCTTTGGGATCACTGCTACTATCGTATTGTTAATTTCCTTCACGAATTTCTAGTTTTTCCTAAAAATTTCTACCAAATTCCACACATCCTTGCCTAGGAAATGCCAACACATCTGATAGAATTTTTCTATGAAGCCATCAAGCACTGGGGATTTATCAAGGTGCAATTCAAAAGCCGCTTTTTGAACTTCCTCTTTTGAAAACGATTCCACTAGAAACCTGTTGTCAGCTTCGTCAATCAACTGTGGGATACAAGAAAGAATCTCCTCATCCTCCTTCGTTGATCCACACCCATCCCCTAGCAATGTTTTGAAGTGTTTGACCGCTTCCAACTCAACTTCTTCCTTCCCTACCGCTAACGAACCATCCCCACACCTTATTGACTCCACTCTATTCCTTGCATGCCTTCCTCTTGCCGAGGCGTGAAATTTTTTTGTGTTACCATTGCCTTTTCCTAGCCAAGTCAGCCTTGCTTTATCCCTCCAAAAAATTTCCTCTCTTTCTAGTAATTCTGAGTGTTTCTCCTTTAGAGATTTTTCTTCCAAGAATTTTGCTTCAGACATCCCTTGACTAAGAATTCTTTCGTTCAAGCTCTCCAAGGTGACTTCAACAATTTCCTTTTCTTTAAATATGTTCATGAAGAAATTTTTGTCCCAGTCCTTCAATTTTTGCTTTATAAACTTGAGCCATTTGACAAACCGAAAGCTTACAGCCCCAGACCACGGGTCGCCCTCCTTCCACCACCCTTCCAACTTTTCAAGCAAACTTTGATCTCTCCACCACATTGATTTGAACTTGAAGTAATTGTTTGTTGGCTTTTCACTTAGATTTATCTCCAAAAGGACTAGAAAGTGATCAAATACCGACACTGGGATGATTGAATCACTGCTAGTTATTTTGTCTTCTTGTCAGCCCAGACCTAGAAAAATCCTATCTAATCTTTCAGATATATTTGTGAAGCCAACTCGTCTGTTTTTCCACATGAATCGACCATTTTTTGGCAAACAATCCACAACTGCTATTGCTTCGACAAAAGCTCTAACATCCAACATTTCCCTATTCTCCTTATTAATACCACCACTTTTCTCGCTTAAGTCAAGGATTGAGTTGAAGTCCCGGCCAACTATCAGTTTTGAGGAGTCTAATGTTTCTATTTTCAAGAAAATACTTTTCCAAATGTGTTATTTCTCCTTCGTTCCTATTGGGCCATAGACATTGAACAATGGGAAACACAATTCACTCTGTCTGCTCTTGACTTGGCCCAACAACCAGTTGTTTTGTTTCTCTTTCACTTCAACCTCCAAACAATTATCATTCCATAGCAAGCCTAGGCCGCCTGCAGATCCATCCGCTTCTTGGAAGAACCCCTTCCAATTTTTGCAAAAAACTAGGAATCTTTCCCCCTCCAACGTACTTAACTTTGTCTCCTATAATAAAATGACATCTGCTTTTATTTTTTCCAAGTGGTGCTTTATCATGTGCCTCTTGTCAGGGGCATTTAGACCCCTGACGTTCCAAGTTGATACCTTCATCGTGCCCCAAGGTAGGCCTTTTCTCCCTTGGTCTTAAGAAACTCCTTAATACTAAGAAGGCCTTTCTCGCTTGCCTTCTCTTCTCTTTTCTGTCTATTTGATTTTCTGCCTTTCCCTTTTTTCCTAGCCCCAAAATCCTTGCCACCGATTGACTTATGCTTCTTAGATTAATTTCCCCTAGTTCATCATCTTCCGAAAAATCTTCCTCTGAGAAAAACATCAGATTGTACGCTTCCAGTGGGTCTTCCCCCACTGAATCTTCCATCAACCTTCCTTGGAAAACATTTTTTTCCAACACTTCTTTTCTATTGAGGATTCCCCTCCAACATTCTTAATAGAATCCCTGTCTTTGACAACCAGGGCTAGATCCGCTTCTTGACCCGATTGCCTAACCGTTTTTCCTTCCTTCCATGTTAGAAGAGGGCAGTTATTTTCTTTCCTCTCTGGATGGTTGCCAGGTACCTTTCCTAACAATTTTTTCTCTTCCTTTGGCTTCCACTCTGCCCTAGGTCGGGATCTCCTTCTGCATTGATCTTCCCTATGATTCCTCCTCCTACAATGTAGAAAAAACATCCTTTCTTTCTCCACTTCGATACATTGAACCCATTCTCCAGCACCTGATTTCAAAAGGATCTTCTATGGGAGTCTCTTCACTACTGCCACCCTTACTCTTGCGTAAATATAAGAATTTCCTTCAAATAATTCCTCATCCACTTCGATCAAAGTCCCCAGAGATATACCTATTTTCTCAATACTTTCTTCTGCCCAATACTCCAATAGGAGATTATACAAGCGAATCCAAACTGGTTTTTCATAAGGATCCAGTTCTACTGGGTTAAAATTGGGGCTCCACTTTTGCATATATAATGGGTGCTCTTCCATTCTCCATAGCCCGCCTTGGAGGATATCGTCTCTTGCTTCAGGTGACATAAATATTGCAACAAAAAACCCCTTTGGTAGAAATTTCACAATTTCAATTAATTTCCAATTTGTATTCAACGAGTTTCTTATTTTACTTCTTTCAAACCTTAGGCCGATAAATCTACATATTATCACTAGGTTGTACAACATTTCTATATCCTTTGACACTTCTGCCATGACATCAATTGACTGGGTTTCCACTGCCTCTGCCTTCTTGGATGAACCGTGGCTTTCAGATTTTCCGTTATCCTCGCCATTACCACCCTTTTTCTCTGCAACTCCCCTCTCCGCCATTAGAGATCAAATATTTATTTATTTCAAAAATATATTTATTTTAATAGTTTAATTATTATTTATATTTTATATTTTATTTTTACTAAAAGTAGGTTATCAGCACAAAATATTAGGTTCATTGCCATGCCAACGAAAAATACTAAAACTTATTAAAAAAATTTGAAAAAAATATGATGCACTAGATAAAAGAATCTATTTCAAGATGGTATAATTTTTTTTCATTTTAGATAAATATTTAATATGAAAGTTGACATTCGATGGAAACAACTATTTTTTGATTCACACACATTTTAATATTTATTTAAAAATATATATTTATCAAAATTGGAAGAAAATATATCCATGCACTAAAGTTTCAAGTTATAAATACACAAAAAAAAAATTGAATTAAAAAAAAAAAATTACTACAAAAAGTTTGACGTCCCATGCAACTTCATTTTTTAGCAATCTATCAGCAACTAAATTATAGTGTTAATTTAGTAAAAACTAGTTTAAAATAATTTTTTAATTTTTTTTAAAAAATGCAAACATAAAATATAATAAAAAATACATATTTTACTAGTTTACATCATTTCAGAATTCAAAACATAGATGCCACCTTTTAGTGATTCAAGTTTAAAAGTTGGATTGATGTTGGTCGTTTCTTTTATAAAGTGTGACACAGCTTTGTGCTTTTACCCTCCAAAGCCATTCATCTTCCCTTTCCCTATCAAACCACTTAGCCTCCCCAATCAGATTATGTAGCCTTAGAAGGATCAGGTACTAGTTTACCTGTCTCTGACCTCTCAGATTATCCCTCCTTAATAGCATTTTGAACTCGTTCCATTTAGGTTCCTTCATCTCCTAGTTAATATAGTCAGAAACCTTTTTGCCACAGATCCTGTTTATGATTAGTTTAAGAGGGTTTAGTTCGACTATAGAGGAAAAAGTGGAGGTCTCTATCCATGGGTCCTTCCAAAAGTTGGTATTATTCTCATTCTTAATTCTCTTTCTTACCCCCAGCTTCAACACATTTTTTAAATTAACAAAATGATTCCATAAAGCAGAACCGTTAAGCAGACCCTGTCAGACAAAGAGAGAAAACAACTAGGATTCTTGTTCCTCAAGTATTTAGTTTGGAAAATTTTGACCCAATCTTTAGATCCTTCAAGAAGATTCCAGCCAATTTTTGCAGGGAGGGATTTATTAAGCATGGATATTCTTCTTATTCCCAAACCCCCTCTCCTTTTGGGAGTGCACACTTTTTCCCAACTGACCAGGGGCAGTCTTTTTCTTCTTCTTCAATTCCTGACCATAAAAATCTTCTCTGAATTTGTTCTATCTTTTCCCCTATAAAAGCAAGAATTTTAAAGAGAGATAGGTAGTATATTGAAATATTCAGAAGGGAGTCTTTGAGTAGTTGAACCTTCCTAACCAAGCTAAGAAGCTTCCCCTTCCATCCAACAAGCTTATTTTGAAATCTCTCAATCAACTGATTCCAGTAGTTATTTTCCAACTTCTTAGAGATCAAAGGTAGGCCAAGATAGGCATTAGGTAAGGCAGCTTCTTGACATCCCAAAATTTTTACCACTCAGTCCTTAATCTATTGGTCAATATTGAAGAAGTAAATTTTTCTTTTTTTCACAGTTTATACACTGACCAGAAACATGAGCATAATCATTAAGAACCTATTTCCAAAGACCTGCTTCCCCCACCGAGGCTTCCCCGAACATGAGAGTATCATCAACAAATTATTGATGGGAATCTGACCTAAGAGCCGAGGCAACTTTAACACCTTTTAGTGCTTTAGAGTTCAATTTTTGGATGTTCCTACCAAGGACTTTAACAACAATTATAAAAAGGTAGGGAGAGAGGGGGTCACCTTGCCTAAGACCAGGGCTGCAAGAGAAAAAAACTTGGGGGAATTCATTAACTAGAACAAAGCACATGGGGGAGGTAACACATGCATAGATCATCTTTAGGAATCTTCCTTCTATCCCAAACTTCCTAAGAACAACAAAAAGAAATGGCCAAGAGACTCTATCATAGGCCTTAGAAATATCAATTTTAAAGGCCATCCCAGGTTTCTTAGAATGGTCCATTGAATGAATAATTTCATGGGTGGAGATGAGAGCATCAAGAATGTTTCTTTCTTTGACAAAACCTTTTTGGTTTGGGGTTATCATTTTACCAAGCACCGGTTTAATCCTTAACACCAATATTTTTGAGAAGTTTTTATAGACCATATTGCAAAGACTAATAGGTCTATAATCCTTTATATCCAAGGATTTAGTATTTTTGGGGATAAGGGTTATAAAAGTAGCATTCAATTGGTTAAGTAGCCTACCCGGCCTAAAGAAGTCCCTAGTAGCATTGAAAAATTCATTTTTAACAATATCCCAGTAGGTCTGGAAAAAGGCAGGAGGGAATCCATCTAGGTCGGGAGCTTTAAAGGCTCCAAAGGAGAACACAACCTTTTTTACTTCTTCCATAGAAACAACATTAGTCATCATCTTTAAATTGAGATCAATAATAACTTTAAGGATCACCTCAAAAAAGTCAGCATTTACCTTATTAACATTGCCAAGAGCCATATGGTGATTAGAGAAGAAGTTAACAACTTCCTGCATAATCACTTTTTTAGTGGAAACCATGGAGCCATCCTCTTTCACAAGTGATCTAATCCTGTTTTTGCTTATGTGTTTCAAAGTGGATTGGTGGAAGAATTTAGTGTTCCTATCTCCTTCAGTTAGTCATTGGACCCTTGACTTTTGTTTCCAAAAGATCTCCTCATTTTTGTTTATTTTAAACCATTGAGATTTGAGGTATCTTTCCTTAGCACATATCTCTTCATCCACTTGACTAGCCTCCATAATATCTTGAACCTATTTTAGTCTATTTCCCAGGGTGTTCTTTATCTCAAAGATATTACCAAATGTCACCTTATTCCACCCTTTCACTCTTTGCTTTATTCTACTTAGCTTTTCTACCATGAAATACATTGGGGTTCCATTTATAGGTTCCTCCCACCAAGATTTAACAAGACTAGCAAAATCCGGGTGGAGACTCCACATTGCTTCAAATTTGAAAGGGAAAGGTCCCCTATTATAATCCACGTTTCTTTTAAGCACCAAGGCATTATGATCAAAGCCTAACCTAGGAAGAGCTGAAAGGGAAAGGAATTGAGAGATATTCCAATTGGCATAGATTAGAAACCTATCTAATTTGACTTGGATTAGATGGTTTCCATTCCTTCTACTGGACTAAGTGTACTTAGTTCCTTGGAGGGGGATATTAATAAGACCCACCGATTTTAAGAACTCATCCAACTCCATCATGCTATCAAAATAATCGTCCTAGCCCCCTGACTTCTCTGAAGGAAGGAGAGGAGAATTGAAATCCCCTCCCAACAACCAGTGGTCATCTTTTCTATAAGAAATAGCATCACTTAACTATTCCCAAAGAAAAAACTATGTCCCTACTCAAGTTTGGAGCATAAATTTTTAGTAGGTTCCATTTCTCTTGGAAAGCAATGTCTTCAAGGGTAATCATCAGACTGTTCCTACTAGTAGAACACAAAGTACCTTTCAGTTTAGAGGGATTCCGGAGAGTAGCTATACCTCTTGAAGCTCTTTCAACCTCACTAACAAGATAATTTGCATCAGGCCAAATGCTCAAAATAACCTTATTTAAAGTATCTTTCTTCATCTTAGTTTCTTGAAGGAGGAGAACATCCACTTTATTGTCAAGAATACACAATTTCACCAAGAACTATTTGTATGGGCTATTGAGGCCCCCTATATTCCGTGAAAGATACTTCATAGGTAAAGAAGAATACAACACCACCCTATCCCCAGAGAAGCAGCCAAAGCTACTTCTTCTTAGGCTTCAACCCTACAATCGAGTCCAAGGTTCTATGTTTTCCAACAACCACATCCCTCACAATATCTTTAGTTCTGGAATCCTTTTGGGAAGGTCTTCCCACTTTATTTCCCCCTCCCACATCCAACTTCTTTTTCTTTTTGGATTTAGTTCATGCTTGGGACCACTCATCTTCATCCTCCTTATCACTAGACCCTTGTGAAAAGCCCAACAGAACCAAAGAGTCACTCAAGTTTCTTGCCCCTTTTTAGGATAAGAAATGCAAGTCTTTCGGAGACAGGTTTTTCTCGGGGTTCACATATTCACCTTCTTCAAGCTCATCTCCCACCCTTGTAATCTGAACCTTCTTGTGGGGAGCTTGCACATTTTCGTCCAGAAGAGATCTCAAAATTGGAACATTCTCCTTATTAACTTCACTTCCCCAATCATCTCCACAATTTTTGGAAAGTCTAGGGTAGGAAAGGTGGAATTAGGGGCAGAGACTTCTAGGTTTAGGAAAACCAAGTCTTTAGATACAACAATAGGTTCAGATATAGCCTCCTTGCCTAGGGCCAGGATATCCTTTAGTTGGGGAACTGAAACCTCCTGAGCATGAATTGTAGTTGGTTGAGTGCTTGAAGCCATTTCATTAGCAGAGTGTTCCTCCACTAACATTTTCTCCTTAGCACTAGTACCCTTGACAGGTTTGTTCCCACAAGAATCAATGAGATGACCAAACTTCTTGCACTGCTAGTAGAAGAGATGAGAACTTTCATATTCTCGGGGTTAGGTCTAGTTACTAAACTTAGACTTAAGAAGGATTGAGGAAGGTAATATCGTATTCACTGCCACATTTACACAAATATTGGTATACACCAGTCTTGATCTCTCCTAAGTAATCTTGTCTATAGCTAGAAGGCTTCAAAAGGAGTTGGCTATACCTTTTAATATTCTCATCTCCCAAAACTTCAGAGGAAGGCCTGGGAGGCGAACCCCGGTTGGAGCTGAGGCACCCAGATCAGCCGATGGATGAAAGTCTGGTTTCCATTTGCAAAGGGAGAGAAAAATTTTAAACCTCAAGTCAAAGGCCCAGGGACCACCTATTAAAACCTTCAACATATCTTCATAAACCACAAAGGAGAAAAGGAAGATACCTCTTGGCATAACATTAATGGTGATGCTACCTTTGAGATTCCAAGTGGAAGCAACCCATTGACGAACTAGTTCAATATTTGGCCTATACGCTAGAAACTTCCTAACAAGTGCCAGTTTGAGGTTGTCCATCGCCTTCAGCATCAGAACCTTAGGGATATCTATTTCCCAACCAGTCACCGAGCAAGAAGTAGATTCCAATAACCTTGTACTCGAGGCTGGTGAGTCAAACCCCACCAGTTTTTCCATGTAGGAAGTTGGTTCTTCCACAGAGAAGAAAGAGTTAAGCACAAAAGAAGGAGATATGGGAGACTTTCCAAAAATACCCTCAATCTTTTCCCTAGGGGTAAGGACATAAGTAGGAGGGGACGTCATATTGGGAACAACTAGACTGGCCACTGCCACCGTAGGCATAGCGCTAGACAAGAAGACAACATTTTTGGAATGGGAAGCCTTCCCAGACCCCCCTCCTGACTGACCCATGAAGCAGTCAAATCACAAGTGCCAAAAATTAAAAAAAATAGCCAAAGCAGGAAACTTTCAAAGCACAACAAAGCCGAGTTTTTTTCTCACTATATGTAAAATGTAATTTAGTTGTTAAATGACATTGGATTCCTTTCATATATAATTATGATGTACTTGTAATGTAATTTGTAAGTGGAGCTCTCTCATGAGATGGCTTGTAATCTGATTCTAAAAGTTATTGTTTTAGCCTAGTTATGTGTCTCGGTGTTGGTGTTGGGTACACTTGTAAATACATAAATATGTAATTATGCCTTATGGGCTTAAAATTAACTTAGGAACATTTAATTTGGTGTTTAAAATGGACTTATTAGTCAAATTTCACAGTTGGGCGGCTTGGTCCTACACCTAGGCAGCCTTGTTATGCACTAAGTTAACACAACCTTTCAAAAAAATGACTAACACTACTGGGGTGGCCCAGTCTCGGGTGGGGCAGCTTGGTAGCTTGTTGGGGTGACCTGGTATTCAGGGGAAGTTTGGCATTCAAAGGCGGCTTGGTTTTGCTAGTTAGAAAACCCAATTTTTTGGTTAAGTGTGTTGGGGCAACCTGGTCTCCATACAAAAAAAATGTAAATCCTCTTAGTATTTGATAGATAGAGGTTTGATAAGCCTAATCCCCTTGCTAGATGTTTTTTTGTCCTTTAGTTTTCCCTGGTGATCATTTTCATCAACTAGGTCTTCAAAAACCTAGTCAATTTTTCTCTCTTTTTAGTCTTGTTAGTTCCTCTTTATTTTAAGACCTTGGATGGGTTAACCATGTAAACAAAAAGTTTTCATCATTGATCCATGGGTCTAGTTATTTTTGGAAACTTTCCTTAAGATCATTCATTGAGGACTTGTGGGTTCGCTTGCATCATTTTGCATGCACTCTTCTAAAGTTGGCAGTTTGTAAAATCTAGGGTTAGGGAGATCATGCACCTTGTCTTGTAAAGTATTGGGAAGGTTTTAAATATTATTGGTGGGTATTGTTAGCATTCTCAACATTCCTTATAGGTCTTGAGGTGTTGTGTTGCAATATCTTTCCATTTGTGTGATGTCACATTGCGACCATACATCTTGGAAAGCATGTGGTTTGTCTGGAAATAACCTGTCCTCATTCCAGTTAGTGGAGAGTTTGTATCTCCTTGTTTGAAATCTTTTGGTGAAGTTTTGTCCTTGTGTTGGTTGGTTAAGCGAGTCTATAATTGTTTTGGAGGTTGATGATTCCCTCATCCTATTCTAGAGTTGTATTGTGAGAGAATGCAATCATGGGTTGTAACTGAGCATCGTGTAGATGTTCCTCCTCTCTCTCTTTCTTGTTCTTCATGGTGGATTTATCCCATGAGTGGTTAGTATTCCATTGTTTCCACCTTGACTATGCAATGGTGATTCCTTCTTGTTGTTGTCTTTGTGTCATTGTATATTTTATGTGACGCTTGTGTGCATGTTGTTATGCAAGTATGACATGTTGATGCCACATCTTTGGTGTTGTTTTTGTGTTTTAAAAAATTGTTGTTCAGTCAAGTTTTACCTTGTTCTTTGGGTGGGTAATTACACATAACCTCTACCATCATATTTGTGACCTAATGGTGAATGGTGCATATTTACTATGAAAACAACATTTTACAATTTTTAATATCTATCTAAACATTTTCTTTGGGGGTGTTGCCCTCAAAATCCCACTAGGGGGATATCCCTCAAAATTATCAAAGAGCGAAGGCTAAGCCCTCCTTTCACTCCTTTAGAATAAAATGGGCTCCAAACATGGCTAAAAAACACCAAAATGTTAGACCTTTGACAAGATCAAACTCCATTACCAACAATCTCCCACTTGGAGATTGACCATAATAACTCCACTACCTCTAAATCATAAGATAATTAGGCTCCATACCAATAATCTTCCACTTGGAGACTGTTTACAACAACTCAATTGCTATTTCACCTACTAGAATAGGCTACAACTTTGGACTTGTTAAGTTTCTCATTTGCACCATCATACTTGAAGGCCAATTGAAATCGAGCAAGAAATTAGTTTCTCTCGATTTACTACCTTTGTCAACATGTTTGTAGGGTTTTGGTTGGTGTGTATCTTTTCCAACTCCAATCGTCCATCTTCCAAAATTGATTGTATGAAATGATAACTAAGCTATATATGTTTAGTCTCAGAATTAAGGGTTGAGTTATTTTCAATATGAATGGAACTCTAGCTATCACTATACAACATGCTATTCTCTTTCTTCTTTCCCAATTCCTCCATAAACCTTTGTAACCAAATCATCTCTTTACTAGACTTTGTAGCAACGACGTACTCTACTTCTATTGTTGAAATTGCAATAATTTTTTTCAATCTTGAAATCCAACTTACTATTATTCCATCTACAATAAAAATATACCTTGTGGTTCTCTTCTTGCTATCTATATCACCTACCAGATCCAAGTCAACATATCCATGTAGAGTAGAGTTTGAACCTCTTAAACATAATTCATGGGTAGTAGTACCTCTCAAATATTTGAGAATCTAATTTATTTCGTTTCATTGCTCTTTTCCTAGATTGTTCATATACTTTCTCACAACTTGCACCACATGTGTAATATACAACCTTGTGTACACCATCACATACATCAAGCTACTAATTGCTAATGAGTACAAAACCTTAGACATGTAGTCTATCTCCTCCTATGTCTTGGGACACATCTCCTTAGTTATCTTGAAATGGTTGGGAAAAAGGTGTAATAACTAATTTTGCATCCTACATTTGAAATATTTTCAACACCACCTCTACATACTCACTATGAGACAATGTTAATTTATGATTTTTCTTGTCTCATGTTATTCTCATACCAAGGATTTTATTTGCAACATCCAAATACTTCATTGCAAATGAATTAGCTAATTTCCTTTTGAGTGCATTTATATCCCGCGTGTTAGAACCTACAACAAGCATGCCATCTACATACAATAAAAATATAATATAACTACCATTATCTAGTCTCTTGAAATAAACATAATGGTCAAAATGACATCTACTATAACCTTGTTATATCATAAAATTGTTGAATTTCAAATAACATTGTCTTGGAGCTTCCTTTAGACCATACAAGCTCTTCTTCAACATGCATACTAAGTTATCCTTCCCTTTGACCTCACACCCTTGTAACTGTTTCATATAAATCTCTTCCTACAAATCCCTATAGAGAAAATCTACCTTACATCTAAATTTTCAAGATGCAAATATTCTACTGTCATGGTGGAGCTTGCAAATTTCTAGGGATTTTATTTCATGCCTTGCAAGATTTTGTTTGCTTAACTCTAAAACCATAAAACCTAGTGTATGGTTCTTGGATTTATTTTCTAATTTTAATTTGACTTACCCAACATGTTTCCGTCCTTTTAATTTGTCATTTGTTTACCAACCCTTCATTTCTAGTAAGTGTCTCAAGCTATTTGTGCATGTGCATTTTAATGTCTTCAGTTGCCCTTTATGGGAACCCGCCTTGTGGTCCCTACCTCCATCATGTTGGAATCCATGTGTCATTTTATTATTATGTTGTGTGGGTTATGTGCATCACCCACTTGTTCTAAGAACTATTTAAAGTTGTGAACATATGCTTTGTTGCCGCATGTATGTGAATACATTAAGTTGTGTGATAGAAGTGTGTCACATGAATCCCAATTAGAAAGCTCTTATTCATATCACACAATTTTAGTTCATTTGATGCTATTATTTAAAACTTAAGATTGCGATGGTCCACTTTTGTGACATGTGGCGGTAACATCATGGCAGGCCCAAGCTCTCCTTTATCTATGCAAGGCCTATTAAAGGATTAATAGGATCCACTTGTCATCATTTCAAGCACGCTCTTCATGTCAGAAGTTCTAAAAGTATGAACCATCCAAAGTAATGGCGACATGAAATGTGACACCTATCCCAAGCTTTTACCATGGAACTTGTAAAATATCTTTAGAAGTGGCGTTTCCTAATTTTCCTATTCATTCTAATGTATGATGAATTCAATACAAAGTATTTCCAATAAAGTAAAAAGCCACAACCACTGTAGATTTTCTTACATCAGCTGAAGATCAATGGTCCCTATTTAAAACTGAGAAACAAGTACTTGTGAACACTCTGTGCACACATATGAGACTTAATGGTGAAAATATATCAATATCTATCAAATATCCTCAAAATTTTGAGTCATTTACATCCGTTTGAGTTTTCAAGATCTCTCAAAAGTGATCAACATGAATAGTTTTCAAAATTTGAGCTACCTAGCAATTATAGAGGTGAACTAGGGTTATCTGAGTAGAGAACAGACAAGTCCTAATTTTGTGCCCTAAATTGCATAAGTATTGTTGAAATTATGTGATTTTGAGTCATAGGGTTTTGTTGTTATTCTAGAGAGTTTTAAAGGGCCCTAGGATATTTTAATTATTAGATTTTTCTATAATTTGAAACCTTAGCCATTATTAAACCCTAAAATGAGTTAAACAAGCTCACAACCATAAAGACCAAAATAGGGTTAGATGAAGGTCTTCTAGTCCAAATTTGGGGCTCATCAAGGAAGGCCATGCATGCCCAACGGGAAAAGGATATTATCAAACCATTTGTTTGATAGAGGAGGAGAAGTGAGGGTTGCAACTATTCCTATGAATGGACGGACTTTGTTTGAATATGGATAAATGAGGGATTGTGCTAAGCAATCCATTTGTAACATTTAGAACTTGCACCTTGGTAAGATGGTTCCAATTTTTTTGTGAATGTGGATCTAATTAGGGAAATATCAAGGAGCTATGATGTAGACAACAAAGAAGTTTTGAATCTTGAAGGTCATGTGCTAGTAAGTTTGGATAAGGAATATATATCTGAAATTTTCAATCTAGATATGGTGGAAAACAAGCCCATTAACTTCAATTCCTTATGCAATAAATACCAAAAGGATAGAAATAACTATAAGGTGTACTAGCTTCCTCAACATAGAGCAAGGGACAAGGATATAACTCTAATAAAGTTCTTTTGAGCTGATATAAAGCCTTTTGACATAGATATCTTTGAGGACTATTTTGTTAAAACATATTATGCACTCTGCCAAGTCCTAAGAGTTGATGTGAAACCACAAATTCTTGTGCACTTAATGTTGTTGGTTGTTGATATCCAAAATGTGAATTTGAACAGAGAATTTGATTATGATACCTTAATCTTAGATAGAATTCATAGGGAATTGAAGACTATAAAGAGTGATGAAAAATTGTACACCTCAAATGGTACTCCCTACTTTGCCACATCTTCCTATTTAGTGGAATGAAAATATGGGACAAATCTATGTAATTAAGATGTCATGATGATAAAAGGCCCCACTAATAGTTCAACTCTAGGCACACATTTGGGATATGCACTACCCTTTAATTCAAATTATATGGTGTTTGAGGAATGCTTTTTGCAGCCTATTCTGAATCATTTGGGTATTAAATCAAGCAGCTTGCTAAAGACAACATCAATATTTTTAAGGCCAAAAGATAAGAAACTTGAGCTTGGAATCCATCATAATTGTGGAGATTTTCATCTCCATTCTAACTCAACAATGATAAGGGTGTATGCATATTTTGTAAGGCCTCATATACTACCAAGAATAGTGCCCACCAAATTTGCTTTCATGGAGGTTATATGGCAATTAAATATAATAGATCAACATCATCCAAGAAACCATAAGAAGGGTTATTTCTGCCTTGCTTCTATTATGTGTTTTTATTTTGTAGTGACATCAAAGGAGGGATTGATGTTGTTATACCTAATCCTACACACAAAGGATCAATTTGGATGTGCACTAGATTGTGATCCAATTTTTTTTATCAACTAGACTAGGATAAATGCTAAGAGATCAAACTTCTACCACATTTTTCTCATGGTAGAATATGTCGTATGAAATTGCACTATTAATGATGAAGTGAAAATAAAGAAAGAAAGATGGAGTGCAATTGTGAAGGGTAAAGAGAAGAGGAAAAATGAGGACTCTAACGATCTTGAGGATTAAAATAAAAATGATAATCCTATTATTAGAATCCAAGTTATGTTAGATAATGTGGAAGCTCTTAGTTATAATCCTCAATTGTCAAAAAGAAGATTACAGGAAGGACTACCTTTAGGGGAAGAAAAATAGGTTGAAATACCAATCATATCCTAACAAATGCAATCAACTAATGAACCTACAATGTCAGTTGTCCCTTCACCTAAGTGGCTAAGGAAGAAGTGAAATATTGCACATCCCCTAGTGAGTTATTCTATGGATTATGTACATACTGAGGAGATAAGTAAAATTATGTTGGATGAGGAAGAGGTCAATCAAATCATGCCTTCTCCTTCAAGGGTGCAAATTCATGATGTGCCACAAGATAGATTGGCCATACATTTCAAGGCATCTTGAGATGAGATCAATGATATCAAAGCATTATCTTGCACAAAGTTCATCATGGATGATTAGTTTGTAAAGTTCAATGATATTAAGGACTTTATGTTGAAGATGAAAAGAGAAGAATTTGTAAGAAAATTGAACAAGGATAGAGGGGATGTTGATCCCAAAGAAATAGAGAAATTTACAAAGAAAGTGCTACAAGAAGTTGACTTCCAAGTCAATAAGATCACTCCAAAAGATGCTAGAAGAATACTACATGAGAGTGGATTACTCTTGCTACAAGATTGGTACATCTCCTCAGCAATTGCTCTTGAAACCATAAGAAGGAAATATACTAATGAAGAAGCATTTTCCATAGAGGAGTAAGTAGAGAAAGCATATTTTGGTTCAAGGTTCAGTACTAAATATGAAACCCTTGTTATTTGGGAAATTTCCCTTGAAACCAATAAACCACAAGTGGAAAATAATATTAGAGACCTAACTAGAAACCTTATTGTTAGGATGCTTTCTTAAACCACAAATTCTCAAGAAACATCCTTGGTGGTTAACACAACATTATTCACTGAGGTAGCAACTAAAAATCTTTGAGAAGACTTTATTAAGTTAAAAAGGGAGCACATTAGATTATTGCAAGAATACAACAAGATCCTGTCATTGCTTCCACCATCACAAAGAACTACCCACCACTAGCCTTTCCTCAACCAATATCATTGGACACATCTATCTAAGACATGGAAACATTATCCTTGAGAATTAAGGAGCTGAAGAAGCAATTGAGAGAAGAAAAGGAAAAAGGAAATAAAAGGGTTTTTGACATGGTTGATGACCTAATTGGCCACATGATATCATGCATTTTGAACAAGCTAAATGAATCTTGGGGAGGATATAATGGTATAAGGTTTGATTACATCTAGTACATGGAACATCAACATAAATTGAAGGATATCTTCAGTACTTAGATACCTAGAGTTTCAACTATTAGTGAGATATATAAACAAGCCTTATATGATCCCAACATTCCTAATGTATTGGTAGCTACTAAAGAGGTTGTTGGCTTGTTAGGGGAGGTTTTAGCTTTTCGATCTAGGCTATAACATCAATTAAAAAATAAAATGAAGACATTTGAACTTTGGAGGAGGGAATAATGCCCGCGATATTGGACAATAATGGAGTTGCTAAGCCCTTTGATCAATGGAAGAGTTGATGTAGATGTTATACATGCACCAACATACAGATAGATTTTATTGTTTTGAATAATAAAACCTATCTATCTTGAAAGAATCACTGAATTCGATGAAGATTTTAGCTATTTGAAGGCTTGAGAATGTCAGGTCTTGACTTACTAGGTTCACTCAGGGTTCGTTGTGCAATTATTGTTTTCATATGGGGCCTACTGATATTATGAAGATTGTTCTTTATAAATAAAAAGTGATGTTAATAATCTAGACAAATTATGCATGCATCACTTCTTACAATTCATTTGATTTAACTTTTCTAAAATAAACTTCAAAAGATTAGTAAGGAGAGAAAAAAATCTTAAGAAATTAAGTGCTTTCAGATATTTCCCATGCACATACTAAAAAATAAGTAGATTAAAACATAAACTATTTATATTTAACTCTAGAGATTGATTCACAACTACATACAAAATAGTACAAGAGTTTGAAGAGTAAAACCGTTCACTGATGAAATGGCTTCAAAATGCACCCAAAAATGGCACAACAAATTGATTATTCCACCAAAATGGAAGATTGATAGTCATGCAAAGTATACGATCATGAATGACCTTTAGTTGCTTTAGTACTCCAAATTCCTATAGTATGTACAAGTCTTTACTAAAATTGAATAGAAACCATGAAGTAAAGGAGTAAATTGGTGTCATTCCAGTTTAAGTTCTACCATTTCAACAAATTCTAATCCCTAAAACTAAGCAACTCATTGTCTTTTATAGAACACAAGACAAGAGTTTGTTACAAAATTGCACTTGTCTAGAGATAAGCAAGCTAATCACCATAAGACACATGGCTCAAAAATATATTCTACACATGGGAGGAAATGAGTAGATAGTTTCAAAAGAATTAGTCAAATTTATGTTCTGCTAACTTGGTCTTCAATAATGATTCTTTAACCTTCTTCAAATTAAGGTCTCTATCTCTACTTGCAAAAACTCCAACTTGTTCCTTTATGAGCACCCCCTTGAAGTTTTCCACATATGACTTTATCTGCTTTAAATTATTGGGAAAAACATATGCTACCACTTCGAGAAAAGCATCCACTAACGACATCAACATTTATTTCCATATTTCACAACCTTTTAATTCCCTATAGCAACAAATCATTGCACAATAAAAGAATTATCATGCATTTAATCATCCTTATTCAAATGAAGGTAAAACGTTACCAATTCTTCAACCCAAAATTCCCAATGATTTTATTGAACCAAGCATTTGATTTATCAAAAATATTACTCTTACTAATATTTTTGGGAATTTCTTCTGTTATCAAATTTCTAAAATCCCTGATTACTTGATTAAGCACTAAAACATTTTCTCGATATCTTCCCCACTATCAAATTATTAGCCTTATTACTTAATGTTTTCCTTGAGAATAACTCATTTTACTTCCTCGATGATTAGAATGGTAGATGAATATCATGCATTAGTTTTGATAAGCTTTGAAATCTTCGATTCATATTTTTACCTTTTAAACTCATTTGCGGGTCTGCCTTACTATGAAGATAATTGTGCAATACTCAGTTTTTTAGGATGTTATTTCCCCAAAACTCCTCACCTCTGAATTTTAACTATTTCAAAAAGTTTACGAGCAACCTTATTACTATGCAAACCTTTCTCACCCCTTTTGCACTTAAGGAGAGTTAAACTATAATATGCTTAACTTAGGTCCTCATATTATGTTAAGTAACATGAGGCATGTTGTGAGACGACACAACAACTAGAAACCAGAAAAATAAAATTAAAACATTTAAGGAAACCAAAAATAAATAAACCTAAATCCTCAATTTTATTGGGATAACATCTTCACATTTCTTTTAGAATTTTGCACTTAATATGGGAAAAATTAAGTTCAAAGAATATAAGTGTATGCTTTGATTAATTCCTTTCCTTGAAAAGGAATGGGAAGATACTTGTATATTTATATTGAGCTATATAATTTGGTTTAACCTTTTGATCCAACCTTGGATAAAACCTTGTTGTCAGTCAAGCATCCATAGCCTCGACAAGGTTATCTCTATAATTCCCTCAAACATAACTCTACTACCAGTCAGGTGTCCATAGCCCTATAGAGATATTTGAATAGCCTAAAGAGTTGAATTTCTCTTATCTTTTGATATTTCTTTATTTTATTTTATTTTGATGTTTCTTTGAAGCTCTTTTCTTCAACATGTTGGCACTGAAGCTTGATATTAGGTGTTGCAAGATGGTGTGTCCCTTGGTCTCCTCAGTGTAGTGTGGTGTTTGGGTTCTTGCCATGGCTTAACCACCTCCTATGGATCTTGTATAAATCTAGTAGTTGTATTGGGCATTAACAAGTCGATCTTTTGGTGCAATGAAAACCACCAATGGAACAATTGGTATAAGAGCAAAAGTCACGAGTTAGAACCCCTCGCTTGTGCTAGGGGGGCGGGGGGCGAGGCGGGGGGGGTTGCAAGATGGTGTGTCCCTTGGTCTCCTTAGTGCAACATGGCGCTTGGGTTCGTGACATGGCTTAACCACATCCTATGGATCTTGTATAAATCTGGCAATTGTATCAGGCATTAATAGGTTGAGTTTTTGGTGCAACGAAAACCACCAATGTAACATTAGGTTGGGAATTATAGTGGTAGCAAAGAAAAATCTTTAGATTTTTCACTCAATACCCATATTTATTATCTTCCCAAACTAATCTCAAAGAATTTTAGATATTGAAATATGTAATTCCTCGTATAACTTTTTGTAAACCATATTAAATCCATAATTCCAAAATAAGCATGAAAATATATCTCAACAAGATTTTGATTATTCATTTAATATACTATTGAACCCCTTAACTTTTGAAAATTTATTTTATTGCTTCACCATTCAAATTAAGTATCTACCTCTTATATTCACTAATTTCCTCCTTAAGAAAAGCTAACTAAATACAGTACCCAATATTTTTCTTGTTAAAACATTCATCACTTAGGTGATACCCAACTCATAAATTTGTGGCTAATCTTTAAGAAATGTCTTGCCTAATCACTCATTATATATCTACCTATACTTGCACCAATCCGAAGTTCATTAAAATTCTCTTAGATGATATAATATCATTAATTATTTCATGACTTCATCCACATTTTTATTCCTTATTTTAAGGTGTTCAGCTATTATATCGGCTCTTCTTTCAAAATTTTCATTTATTAAACATGTTATTAAAGAAAAACATGGATTGCTTTTTGACGTCATTTATTCCTGATTTGGGAATTTTAATCATAGAAGTACAATTATTGAGAAAGAGAGCATAATTTCACATGAACAATTTCATTTGAATTCACTAAAAATGTTTAAATTTCAAATAGGATTTAATTTGATTGACATTAGATGCATCAAAATATGAGGTACTTGACACCTTGTAATCCTATAAATAGATTTTATGAAATATTATTCATTTAATACGCAAGTACATGACTCGTGTTTCAATATAATGTAGTTTTTCCTCACTGTCTATAAATTCGTATTACAATTCTTAAGGAAATTCATCATTATTACAATTAAAATTCAAGTATATTTTAAGCATGAATACTCTGGTTTGTTTGACAAGCCCTAGGTGAAAATCTATGTTTCTCGACTGCATCACTAGTTAGCGATTGCAATTTTTGTTTATATCCGAACCCGCATGACTTGAGTTTCTCTTCAGATAGTCCTGGGTGATGATTTTATGGATCGAGGTGAACAATATCGAGTAAATTCTGATATCTCTGTTTGCTTTGTGGCTTCATTATTAGACATTGGATTGTCTCAGGCCGAGGTGTTGGCCTTAGCTACATTGGTGGTTAAGGAAGACTATTTGGGTGGGTTAGATTATGTTCTAGCTACAATGAGACTCGGGATACGCATCCCAACTCCTAGAGACTTTCCTCGCTTCCTAAACGAAGGAATATCCCATGCTTCCACTTGTGGGGAATTTTCTTAGTGTTACTCTAGTTGAACATAGGCAAGGGGCTACCCTTGGGTATGAATATATCCGTAATGAGGCCAGGGAGGATCATTGTATGAAAACTTTAAGAAAGCTGTCATGAATGATACGTCGAGCTATCTCTGCGGGCCTCTCTATCATTATCAGTTTGAAATAGGTGAGGAGACAGTGAATAAATTTAAGAAGAAATTTCATGTCATTTCATACCTGAGATCACAAGTATGTCTTCAAAGGTCGGATCCAAGGGAGCTAGTAGCAGGTCAAAGAGTACAAAGGGTGCAGGAACATGTTCCAGACATGAATGTAGCAGCAGAGGAAGATCAAGGGGAGAATTTGGTCCAGGGTCCATGTAGGGGTGTATAGTTTGAATTTTCACTCTTATTTCTAAGTAGTTCAAGTCTTATGATGTAAAATTGAAAGTTAGACTCGGGTTAATATTATGTAAATTTTATCAGTAGTTGTATAGGGCCTGGTTATAGGTAGCAGAAGTAATGGAGATTTTGTGGTTCATATCCATTCAGACTATGCTCTACTTATTGTATTTACCTATTATTAATATAAATTACAGGCTTACTACCTTTGGCTTAAAAAAAAAAAGACTAGGATCATCCCATAAGAATATTTTTTGTAAAATTTTGTGATGTATTTACTAATAATTTTTCACTAATATATTTATATATCTATATTTGTGTTTATTGAATGACATTATGGATGTATCTTTTCTTGCTCCTTTCGATGTTGTGCAGAAAAGTTGTTATGAATGCATTAAAAATTAAGGTTTTTTCATGGGCAAGCTTTTTGTCTTAATTACCATTGGTATGTGCACTAATGGAACTCAAACCAATCTAATTAAAGCCTAACCCTAAACCGACATGTATATATTTACAACAAATGAATGCTAGTCATTACCTTTATCTCTTGTGAATAAAGTTGCTTTTACTTTGAGGAGTAATTTTGAAACACTTTTGGTCTTTAATCTAGTAATTTTTTCTTTAAATTTAGGCATGTTTGCTCTAATAACAACATTATGATATGTATTCGAACAATCATTTAATTTGTCAATTTTATATCTTGTTTGTGCACAATTAAAATCATAATTTTCCAATTATTTCACTAAGATGAAAAGAAACAATTTGAGTGTTTTCCCTTTTCAAATTGTAATGGTTGCCATATAACTTTGCACTTTTCCATAATTCACTATCTTGAGGATTTGAAATGTATTTCCCCATTGAAATTTAAGCCATATCATCCAAATGTGTTTGAAATACTTGATTGGCATTTTTTACAGGTGCAGGATCTAGGAGTGGTGTTGGTGGAGCCCATTAGAATTCTAGATAGATGCAACGTCAAGTTACGAAATAGAGACATTGTCCAATATAAGGTTCAATGGGACCAATATTCTGAGGAAAATGCTACTTGGGAGGATACAGAGGAAATAGAATGTTCCTTTCCTCATTTGATTTCTAGATAGACTCTTAATGTTCATTGAGATACTATTGTTTTAGAATTTTGAGTTGGCATGTTATGATATTTTGGCTTGAATAACAATATGATTGAATGTTGAAAAGGTATATTTGATTCATTATGTCTGATAAGACATCAAAACGATGTCTCTTAGTGGGGAAGGATGTCATGTCTCAAAATTTTGCTTGCATTTAATAAATGTTAAGTTAAAAATGTTTATGGAAAATAAAATTTATCAGTTGACTTGTGATAAATTTAATATTTCAATGGAATTTGAAATATATTTATATTCATATGATTGAATACGAAAGATGAATGCTAACATATGATTGAAATATTTTTGTTTTGAGCATTGGTTAATGGTTAATAATGAAACTCTACAAAGTGCAAGCATTGTTAAAATGGAGGTAATTATGTAGCTTAAAACGTGTAAAATTATGAGATTGTAGATCTAATAAGTGTTCTTTGTCAAGAATTCTTTGTGTATAATTATCTGTTTAGATCAATTTTACCAATTATAGAAAAAGACATAAGATTGTAGAAGAATGAGACAAGAAGATAGAAGTGGCACAACATATACGTGGAGAAACCCTTTTAGGAAAAAAAACTCCACCACCGAATCAATAGTACTTGTATTATTTAACCTTAGAAAAATTACAATAATACTGTATCAATCCTTAATTGATATGCTTCATTTTCCTTCAACAATCCTTCTTCACAACTTGCAATAAACTCTTATAAAACTCTCTTCAACTTGTTGCAATTAATAGACAATTATGAGCATTGTAAAGTCCAAAGAGTTGTCAATTACAAGAGCACAAAGCTCCTCTCAAAAACCTACACCTATTTTGTGCAAGTAGAGTTCCATCATGTAACATGAAGTCAAAACCAAAGTCTCCTCAATTTAGGCACCCCAAACTGAACTCCTAACTGATCGTTGGTCAAGAAAATATCTTCCAAGCTTCTCCTCAAAGTTGGCGCCCAAGAATGGTCCCACTTAACTTAGCCTTGTAAATATTTTCTCATGCAAAAGGTGTTAACTCCAAGGTGTCAACTTGGGTGCCCAAGGTGGGTCCAAGTCAATCTTAGTTAACTGAAACATATCTCTGCACCAATTCATGCAAACATTCTACATGATTGATCATCCCCACTTAACTGAATGTGTCCACCTGTTATATGTCATGCAACTGAAGTCATTAGTCATGCAACTCAAGTCAACTGAATTCAACTAGCATTCAACTAAAACTAACTACATGCAACTAAAGATAGTTGAACCATAATTGAACTGAACTGAACTGAACTGAACTGAACTGAACTGAATTGAATTGAACTGAATTGAACTGATACTAAACTGAACTGAATTGAACTAAACTGAACTAAACTCCACTCATGTAAATATCAATCCCTAACTTGTAGGATCTTTACATGCATTACCGAAGTGTTATCTATTCCTCTAAACAATTAACTTAAGCAAGGTGGGTTCCACCTTCCATGTGGGTGCCCCATGTGCCCCTATTTTGTAGGAGCTCTTCTTGGGCGTCCCCACATGTTCTTATCATTTAGGAATAATTAAAATTTTCAATTTACATGTTCATTTCATTCGAATAAATAATCTCTTTCTAATCTTGGTGTTGGGGAACACTTTCCAAGGACTTAGAGATACATTAAATATGTTTAGGATTGCAATTAAATGGCATCCTATTCCCAACATTCTCTCACTTGACATTATACATTGCAATTATTCTAAACAAGGAATATTATTATAAATCAAGTACAAGACTCAAGGCTAGTGGCCTTCCTACACCAAGAGAACTTATATGGGAATTGGTTTCATAAGATAATTTGCAACATTGATCAAAGTGTCAACTTTCTCAGTCAATACCTTCCCACTCTCAACCATTTCTCACACAAAGTGATATTGAACATCAACATGCTTAGTACGAGCATGATACATAGGATTTTTGGCTGAAAAAATAGCACTATGACTATCACATTCAAGTTTAATTTGCTTGCAATTAAAACCAATACCTTTCCCGAGTCTTTGTAACCAAACTGCCTCTTTAGAGGCATGTCTAGTAGCCATGTACTCTGCTTTTGTGGTGGACAAAGCAACTGTGGGATGCCTCTTACTCATCCAACTAACCATAGCTCTAAACAAAGTAAAAACATAGCCACTTGTCGACCTTCAACTGTCCAAGTCTCCTGCCCAATCTGAATCAACAAAACCCCATATGTCCAATGATCTATGCATAATATCAATATCATTAGCACCATGATAAACCAAACAGTAATCAGAACTACCTCGTAAATATCTAAAAACCCTTTTAACATAAGTCCAATGTTCTTTACCAAGGTTAGACATAAACCTACTTAGAACTCCCATTGCTTGGGCTATATTTGGTCTCATATAGACCATTGCATACATTAAACTACCAACTACACTAGCATATGGAATTTCAGACATTTCCTCATAATCAAAATCAGATTTAGGACTCATGTCTAAACAACTTTGTGTGAATTGGTAAAGGAATATTAATTGGTTTATTTTCTTGCATGTTAAACCATTTCAAAATAGTATCAACATAGTTGCGTTGAATTAATTAAAGCTTTATGTTACCTCTATCTCTGTTGATCTCCATACCAAGGATATATTTTGCAGCCCATAGATCTTTCATCTCAAATGTTCTAGAGAGTTGTGCTTTCAATTCTTTGATCATTACCTTGTTGTTACCAATAAACATATCATCAACATACAAGATAATAATTAAAAGTTGATCATCAATAACTTTAATGTAAACACAATGATCTTCTTCACTCCTAACATAACCAATTTTCAATGCAAAAGCATCAAACTTCTAGTACTACATTCTTGGTGACTATTTCAATCCATATAAAGATATCCTTAACCTGCAAACCAATTCTTCTTTTCCTTTTACAACAAAACCATCAAGTTGCCTCATATAAATCTCCTCATGAAGATCCCCATGCAAAAAAGTAGTTTTAACATCCATTTTCTCTATCTCAAAATCATAAGTAGCAGTAACAGATAAAAAGAATCTAATAGAAGTTAATTTAGCAACAAGAGAGAAGATTTCACTAAAGTCAATTCCCTCTCTCTGGGAGTAGCCCTTGGCTACTAATCTAGCCTTGTACCTTTCGAGATTACCATATGCTCCAATTTTCTTTTTAAAGATCCATTTACAACCAATGTCCTTTCTTCCTTTGGGAAAAATCTCAAGATCCCATGTGTCACAAGTATCCAAGGAATCCATTTCCCCATGCATAGCTTGTGACCAAAGCTTGTTCTCATCTAAAGACAAAGCTTCCCTGTAAGATCTAGGTTCATCATTAGTACTCATCAAAGCAAATATACAACAGAAATCGGGTGAGCTATACCTATCAACATGATTCCTTTGTCTTGTGGATCTTCTCAAAGGGGGTTCTTCTTGTTCCTCAATATGCTCATTATGAGTATCTATCTTAGAAGAATTTTGTGAACTCTCCTTATGCAATCCATCTAATTGTTCTTCAACATGTGCATCTTCTTGCTTCTTAGTATTTGTCTCAAAATGCACTATTTGAGAATTATCCTTCTCCTTTGGTTGTTCTTCTCCTGAATAAGCTCTAAATTCCCTGAAAATCACATCTCTAGATAAAGTAATTTTTCGAGTTATAGGATTCCAAAACCTTTTACATTTTCACCATAACCTATGAATATGCATTTCCATGCTTTTGGATCCAACTCTGACCTCTTTTCATTAGGCACATGAACAAAAGCCTCAAAACCAAAGATCCTTAAATGTGCAACACTAGGTTTCCTACCTAACCACATTTCATAAGGATTTTTATCTTCAATAGATGAACTAGGGGATCTATTGATTAAATAACAAGAAGTACATACATCCTTCGCCCAAAAGCACCTATCTAGCTTAGCAATACTTAACATACTCCTAGCTCTTTCCATTAAGGTTCAGTTCATCCTTTCTGCTACTCCATTTTGTTGAGGTGTATATGGAGTAGTTTTTTGTCTCACAATTCCTACATGCTTACAATAATCATCAAATTCCCTAGAACAATATTCACCACCATTATCTGATCTCAACACTTTTATCTTATGATTTGATTGTTTCTCAACCAAAGCCTTAAATTCTTTAAACTTATTG
Organism: Sequoia sempervirens; assembly: GCA_007258455.2. NCBI lineage: Eukaryota > Viridiplantae > Streptophyta > Pinopsida > Cupressales > Cupressaceae > Sequoia > Sequoia sempervirens. The sequence goes on from VDFB02000013.1 coordinate 186,460,635, forward strand.
AACACATCATATTTGTTATGCATAAAATAGATCCAAGTGTATCTTGATACATCATCAATAAATGTGACATAATATCTAGATTTTCCAATAGAGTAAATATCCACAGGGCCCATTACATCTGAATGAATAATCTCTAATAATCTTTTAGCTTTATTTGTTCCATTGGGAAATGAAGATCTAGATTGTTTTCCAAACACACAATGCTCACAAAAATCATTTTTTCCAATATTATAATCAGGAATACTGTCAACCAATTTCTTATTAAGAATGGTCCTAAGACCTTTTTCCCCAATGTGGCCCAATCTATGGTGCCACAACATACATGTATTTTCAGCTTTAATTACATTGGCTGATTTATTCAAATTGGAGGTATTAAGCTTAAACAATGTCCCAATCTGAGATCCTTTAGCAACCACCATATTCCCTTTCACCAATCTACAACCACCTTTGTCAAATGTCACATACATTAATCATTGAACTTAGATACAAAAAGTAGATTTCTAGCAAGTCCTGAAATATGTAAAACATCATTAAGGGTCTTAACCCTACCATCACTGAAACACAACTTTACCTCTCCTTTTCCCGCAACCTTGGTTGTGCTATTATCTCCAAAGAAGACATTCGCTCCATCATATGCAGTATACTTAGTGAACCACTCCTTGTTAGGAGTCATATGATATGAGCAACCTGAATCAATAAGCCAAGAGTTATCACAAATACTATTAGATGAAATGACCAATGCATCATTACTATCATCCGAGGATTTCTCTATAGAAGCATAAAAACTCTTTTTCTTGTTCTTACAATCCTTCTTTACATGTCTAGGTTTCCCACAATTCCAACACTTTACCTTACTCTTACCAGGGGTTTTAGACTGTCCTTTGGACTTACCCTTTCCTTTCTTGGCTCCCTTAGGTTCCCTTTCCTTAGGCCTACCTCTTATAAACAAGGCATCTTGGGATCTCATTTTAGACTTCCTCCTCATCTCCTTTGATAGGAGAGTAGGAATTATATTGTCCATCTTAGGATTTGCACCACTACCACTGATAGCAACAATTAGATTTTCCCAAGATTGGTAAAGAACAAAGTAACAAAATGCATTTATTTTCATCTTCTAGCTTTACATCTACAGATGCTAACTGACTTAGATACAACTATCTTTTCATATACAACTTAATTAGTAAGACTTTTGGTTTGATAGATATCACCTATCCTCTTCCACAATTTATATGTAGTTTCATTTGAAACATTCAAGAGAACAACATCAACAAGACATAATCTTATGGTCCCTCTTGTCTTCTTATCAAGCCTATCCCAATTCTCATCTGACATGTTGTAGGTGAATTTGTCTCATTACAAACAACTAACCACTGATCTCTCTCTTCAAGGAGATCATTCATTTTTAGTTTCCACATCTCATAACTAGATCCACTGAATCTTACAATATCTAAACGAGAATTAGAACTCATTGTAACACACTTCTTTTACAAAACAAAAATAACACAGTAGTAAAAGCTCCCACTACAACCAAAAAACTTTCAAACTTTTAAGAGAAAGGCGTCCCAAACTCTACCCAACCGTTATCTCTGATACCAAATGTTGAAAATGGAGGTAATTATGTAGCTTGAAACTTGTAAAACTATGAGATTGTAGATCTAATTAAGTGTTCTTTGTTAACAATTCTTTGTGTATGATTATCTGTTTAGATCAATTTTACCAATTGTAGAAAAAGATAGAAGATTGTAGAAGAATGAGACAAGAAGATATAAGTGACACAACATATATGTGGAGAAACCCTTTCGGAAAAAAAATCCACCACCAGAATCAATAGCACTTGTATTATTTAACCTTAGAATAAGATTACAATAGTATTGTATCAATCCTTAATTGATATGCTTATTTTTCCTTCAACAATCCTTCTTCTCAACCCGCAATAAGCTCTGATAAAACTCTCTTCAACTTGCTACAATTAATAGACAATTATGAGCATTGTAAACTCCAAAGAGTTGTGAATTACAAGAGCACAAAGATCCTCTCAAAAACCTATGCCTATTTTGTGCAAGTAGAGTTCCATCATGTAAAAGGAATTCAAAACCAAAGTCTCCTCAATTTAGGCGCCCCAAACTAAACTCCTAATTGACCGTTGGTCAAGAAAATATATTCCAAGCTTCTCCTCAAAGTTGGTGCCCAAGAATGGGCCCAATTAACTTGGCCCTATAAATATCTTCTCATACAAAAGGTGTTTACTCCAAGATGTCAACTTGGGAACCCAAGGTGGGTCTAAGTCAATCTTAGTTAACTGAAACATATCTTTCCACCAATTCATGCAAACATTATGCATGATTGGTCATCCCCACTTATCTGAATGTGTCCACCTATTATATTTCATGCAACTCAAGTCATTAGTCATGAAGCTCAAGTCAATTGAAGTCAACTAGCATTCAACTAAAACTAACTACATGCAACTGAAGATAACTAAACTGAACTAATACTGAACTGAATTGAACTGAACTCCACTCATGTAAATATCAATCCCTAACTTGTAGGATCTTTACATGCATTACTGAAGTATTATCTATTCCTCCAAATAGTTAACTTAAGTAAGGTGGGTTCCACCTTCCATGTGGGCGCCCCATGTGCTCCTATTTTGTAGGAGCTCTTCTTGGGCGTCCCCACATGTTCAGTTCATTTAGGAATAATTACAAATGTCAATTTACCTGTTCATTTCATTCGAATTTAATCTCTTTCTAATCCTAGTGTTGGGGAACACTTTCCAAGGACTTAAGAGATACATGAAATATGTTTAGGATTGCAATTAAATGGCATCCTATTCCCAACAAGCATGTGAATGCAGGAACAGGTTGAAGACTGAGAACATGGATTAGGTAGGAGTATTTATCTGAATTTCGAGTGGTAAGATTGATGGAATTTGGAATGTGGACACACCACTGAAAAACATAGCATCTGCATTTAACTTGCAATTTGGTAATCATTTTTGCTTGTGTGAAATGTGTAAACGATTAATTAGGTAAGCTTATGGAGACAAAACTATTGGAACATTTCCTTTACCTTATTCATTTGATGCTAATTCCATAATAATAATGGTGGTGGAAATGAATTTGTATATACATATTAATTACTCTTGAGTAGAACGATTTAATTAAATATGAAAATGAATACCCTCATAAGAGGTAAAAGAAAATAAATGATAAAAATATATATATGTAAACATATATATTAATATTATGGTAAATTGTTCTTCTATTTGAAAATTTGGAAAAATAAATCTTTATTTGAATTTTAGAAAAGACTGATAAAGGATATCATACAAAAACAAACAAAAAAAATCTTGAAACACCATGAGACATAATCGCCACCCATCCTGGAAGGAGATTTTATGCTAAATAAGCATGGAGGAGTGAGTGACTATGTATGAAGAGGACATAGGAGAGTTAAGACCACCATCTCCAATTTTAGAAAATGCAAAACCTTTGGTCTAAGGGCGAATTTTGAAGAAAAATAGTGGAGATTTTGGGAAAAAGTAGAGAGAGAATATTTTGGAGGAAATATCACAAGGAAGTAGTGAACCCAGGAAATAGAAGCTATTTCCATATTTCGGAAGAGTAAAAATCATTGAACACACTCAGCAAGAAGGAGGTAATTCAAGCTTTTTATTAGGTTTGCATGTTGTTTCCTTCTTTGTAAAAGTATGGTTTTTCATGCTCTTAATTTGACCCTATTTAACGGAGAATGAATTTCTTGAAACATTATCTCTTATGTTTGTTCATTCACTATTCTTTTATAACTGGAAAAATGTGTGTTTTAAACCTATGTTTCTATGTAAGTGAAACCCAAATGCTTGCATTGTTTGTTGTCTAAGGTGGGAAAAACTGCCATTCATTTGCTTGGTTTCTTTGATGCCATGTAGGGTTCAATCTGGTCGAACTCACCCCTACCAACAATCAGCGTTAGTTTACATGATACTCCCTCTATGAATCCCATTACCATAATTCTTTCCTCTAATAATGATTCTTACCATCGTAAGAATCCACATATGTTTGGTAAACCCCATGTGGGGTGACGTCCCTTAAAGGGCATTTATAGTATTGCATGTTGGTTAAAGAACTATTGAAGAGTTGGTTCTCTGTTTCCTACAAACAAAGTGTCAAAATCTTGAGAGACCACAATATTTGGTGATCATTTTCCTTTTTAGATAACACCCAATCAAACAAATTTCTTCGTTCTATTAGAAGAAATGTTGTGATTATTCTTTATTGATTTAGTTTGAATATAAGATGTCCATCATTCTAAGTATTGCATGCTTTGAACGATTAATCCATTGTGCAGATTAATTTATTATAAAACAAATTCGTCATTCTATCAATACTCTAGTCGAATGATACCATTGTTCCCATGTTTTTACTTGTTGTTAAATGATATAGCCATTTTGTCTTAGTAGACTACCAAATAACTACCATCGTTTCAGGCTTAAACCTGTTGTTGAACGATTACTATCATTTCAAACCTTATGATGATATAGAATGATTGTTTACATTTTGAATTATTAATGATAATAAGATGCATGTTACACGCGACAAGTATCACTGTCGCGGCCTATGATAAAGGCCTTAACAGATTGAGGGATGTTGCTAATCCCTTTGATGCATTTTGAACTTCTCCATTCACTAATATGATGTGTATGTATATATATACATGTATGGATTATATATATATATATACATGCATACACAATCGTTAATTGAAAGTTGTTAATCATCGGTGTTGAATGATATGCTTACACCGATCTCCTTCTGGTTTTAATGGTGCCTCTGTTATGATCAATTGTACCATCAAACATTATATATTGACTAAATATTAAAGGCACTTGATGTTGGTCGATAGTATGTATATCGATCCATTCTGTGAATATGCACTCTAAGGGATAATAAGAAATGAATGGTATTCTTCATGTCGTTTTGATCATGAATATTATTGAATGAAAAATTAATCTAAACAACAGTAGTTTCACTATACTTATTGATAATGCTAGTTCAAAAGAATGAATTGAAAATTGAATGAAATGTGATTACTCATGACAACCTTTGATAAAAAAAAAAATTTAAGCTCTTATCAATGAGCCAAGAGGGTGGAAACCATTTTTAAATCAAACATAATATTCCTTTGACTAATTGATCAATTACTTGGTTTTAACCAAACAAAACACTTGTAAAGATCAGAATGAACAAAGATTAACTTTGTGTTTTCACCAGAAAAGTAAGTCTAAAAATGAAATAATTAATTTTATCATTAAACTCAAATTAACTATGTAGTTGAATTACATTATTTTTTGTATAGGAGAAAATTTGTACCCCTTATGTAAATTCCCCTTTTAAATCCCTCCACCTTATAAAATCAAACCCGAATGTGAAATTCAAAATCGCCCATCTGCCTCGCATCCACTTGGTGCTTGTTTTTTTGTGTTAGTGGGGGAATATTTGTCGAGGATGGGAGTGTGGCATGCAAATGTTTGCACGGTGCACTATCATCCCTAACAGATTGATGCCTATGGTATCTACAGGGACATTACTTTCTCCATTAGGCATGAAGTGTAACGCCTATGTGTCGACCAGTTGGCCCAAAAATGACTCTTTCCCTCTCATTTTGGTCTTAAAATTCCTATCTTGCTCATTCAATCCATCTCTTTAGCAATTATTGATCTCTAAAGCATTCTTCTACAATATTTCTAGTAGATCACTTGATCTTTTAGCAGTTCATACACTCTCTTGAGCTTTACAACTTATTACTCCATCAACTTCATTTTTTTATGTGTTGTGCTACCATAGAAGCTGTGAGATTGGAGTCTGGTGAGACCTCCCTTCATCACCGTTGTGGCTGTGTTGACTGTACCAAGCTCGTTCTCTTGCATTCTCCCTTCATTGGCCTTGAGTTCCTTTGGGTGGAGATGGTATTGCTTCACTATCCTCTCTTATTTTTGTTTGATAGAGTAGCATTATATCTTTTGTAGTGTTCAATACTCTCCTTTCTATTTCCTTTATTGTATTTTCTACTTCGTGGCTCTCCTGGTTGTCTGTGGCGGTGGAAACACTAAAGCGAGGGTTTGATTGAGGCAAACCCCTATACATCCCAACATTTTTCCCTCTCTTGGTTGTGTATAGGTGAACATGTGTGTGGAGCTGGCTGGCAAACTGGACTCTTAGTGAGTTGGTCTTTGCCACTCTTACTTTCATCTACCTTCTTTACCATTTATATAGTTATTTCTCATACTTTATCATTTTTTTCATTTCATTAAACTTTGTCAGCTAGGTAGTTAGTAGGTTTTCTCATTTCTTGCACTGTACTTTTCAATTTCTGGTCATATAGACACCAGTGCACCAAAGAGATGCTAGTATGATGTGTTGTTGTCCTTGACCTGTGCTGTCGTCCTTAAGCAAAGTGTTGTCTAAGGTGCAGTCTAGATTCCAAAAACTGGCTCGTCTAGCCCCATTCAGGTTTTTGGATCCATAGAGTGACAAAAGCACTTGAGAGTGCTCTTCATTCTCTATCCTTGACCTAAACACTCGTTAGCTTGAGGTAAGATGGGGTATCCCTCCGCTCTTGGCTCTCTATGACTTGGAGCCTTGGTGTGGTTGGTCCCTCTACCTTACATTTTTGGTGAACCTGACGTGAACGTTTATCCATTTGTTTGTGTTGAGAATTTTTCCCTCACACCTAGTGACTCTTGTAAACCTGAGTGTTGTGAAGGTTTATGAGCATGACAACCTAGTCCACGACTTCCTGGTACGTTGTTAGGAGAAGTGTATGACACCTACCAATGGAAAAGACGAAGGTCACTTCTAGTTTCACCTCCAATTTTTCCACTAGTCTAGCTATTGACTTTACCATTGGTTTTCCTATAAATTTTACTGATGAGATGGTCATAGACAAGACCACTTGTGCTCCTACCCCTCCAGTATCCCCTACGGATTCATCCATAGATGAGGATGATGCTGTGCATATCCCTACAGAAAACCTTTTGGCATTGGATAATAGATTGTCAGACCTTGTGAATCATTTGGAGAGAGCACCAAACATGGCGAGAGCCACTAGACTTACTAGCAAGGTGAGATATTTGTTAGGAAAAGATCGGACAAGCATAGAATTCTTACTAGGCCTTATCGATCTAACCGAAGCCTATATCCCCTTGCATAAGACTAGAACATGTACTACCCGAGGAGAGGGGCTCGATGCCTATGAGAGACAAATAGGCATCTTGATGCCTACCACATCTGTATGCATGGCTGAAATAGGCCCTTCGATTAGCGTTTCCTCTGCTTCTCAAAATCCCCCTACTATCAAGGTGAGTAGAATACCCCTTGGTTTCAGCTTCACCCCTCCTACTGCCCTTGGAGGTGGGGGCTCTAGTGGAATGAGTGGTTGCGGTTTTGGCAGCAGAGGTGGCGCTAGCGAAGGAAGCTTGGGTGGAGGCCATGGTGGTGGCTTCAAGAGTGGAGGTGGCTCCAGTGGAGGCCCTACTATATGTGGTGGCTTTGGTAGTGGTCACAACAGTGGCTCTGGAGGTAGCACTGGAGCTTCCACTGGGACTTTGTCATCCTCTGATCCTGTTCTAAATGCTCTTCTTCAAAACATGGGTCAGATGCAAAACCAGTTGGCGAGCCTTTCTGAAGCCTCCACCCAACCGATTTTCCAACCTTTCTTCTGACACAACCCATTGTCAGTGGCAATCTTGAGTACTCCCTTCAAGCAAGGAATGGAGATTCCTAAGTTTGAAAAGTATGGTGGCAAAGGGGATCCATAGACACATGTATCAGCCTTCAATGTCATGTGTATGGATTTCTTTCATCATGATGATTTAATGGAAAAACTCTTTCCTCAATCTCTCAAGGATACAACACTTGAGTGTTATTGTTCCTTGCCTGATAATTCTATATTCTTGTTTGATCAACTCATCAATCAGTTCTTCTTTAGTTCCAGGATAACATCGGTCTGAAGATGACCTTCTCGGATCTCATCCGATGTAAGTAGGGAGATAAAGAGAAGATAACCAACTTCATAGTGCGATACCAAGTGCTCTTTTCATAGATCTCATACCCATTGCCCAACTCCAATGTGCAAAGGTGTTCATAGGTAACCTACAATGAGCTTGGCAGGAGAAGTTTTCCCTAATGAAATACCCTTCCTTTGTGCATCTGTGTGCCTCATTGCAAGAGTATCATCAAATGGTAGTTCAATTTGGGGGATCTTCCTCGCACTCTCGTTCAAAAGTAAATTCTATTGTGTCTATCTCAGGAAAAGGTAAAGCTGTTGTGAATGTAGTCGTCATGACTAATGATCATGGCCTCAGATGCAACAGAAAGTTTACGATGTTAGTAGAATCTTATTCTTCTATTTTACAAAAAAAGTTGAAGGATAAGATTAGAACTTTGGAAAACCCTTGACCTATAAAGGAACCTTATTCTGATGGTATGATGTGAATTCTTTTTTCCAGTACCATCGTGTCAACGGGCATGATACCGAGTGTTGCATGCACCTACATCACGAGATAAGGATCGCATCGATGACGGTACCATCCATCTCGATGGGAAGAAACAAAACACAAATAATTTGGTAGTGAAGGCCAATAGTGAGTTACAAATTTACTCAGACCCGTTTCCATCCTATTCTACGAAATTGATTATTGACCCCTCTAATGCCTCTCACAAACCCTTGGTGTAGGTTAACATGGTTTCGATTACTCCTCCCCCGCAACCTGCAATTGGTTTTCCAGATGTGAATTTCACCTCGCAGGACTTGCCTTTGAATAATAAGCCTTCTCTATACATTCCTTCTTGCCTCAATAGTAACATAGTCATAGGAGTCCTAGTTTGACCCGCAAGCTAGGTAAATGTTATCACGAAGGAGAAATTATGGTTAAATTCATTGCAAATGGAGGAATATGAAGAAACAAAATCTACTATACATACACACGATGATCTCTCTCTTAAGCCGTATGGATCTATAACTCTTTCCGTCCTAGTTGCAGATAGGATTGTGGATACAACCTTTGATGTTATCCCAAAATCCAATTTGTTCAGGGTGAAGTTGGGCATCCTATGGCTAGCTTCCATGAACAGAATCACTTTCGTTATTCACAAATGTTTGAAGTTCTCCCACGAAGGTGTTGTGCATGTTATGCATGACACTGGATATCATCCATTGGTATCCTATGGGGGTTATTCCTTGGATCACTTTTGGCCTGCCCCGGTTAGTCTGCTCCCTCCTAGGATGGACCTGCTTTATAGAAATTATGTAAAGTATAAAATCGGGGACAAAGGATAGCCAAAAGTGGCTCCTACAGTAGCACAACAACAATCCTCCTCCTTTTAGAAGGGAAAGGAGAGGCCTACCCGTCCTCAAGGCACCACTTCTGCCTCCCTTCCTAAAGAGGAGTTGTGGATGACTACTCTTGGATTTCGCATAAGAAATCTAATGGTACCTGCTTGGCATAAAGCCAAGATTTGGATATTTGACCTTTCCACCTTGCCTCCTAGACCTTGGCCCTACTTGTATGGTAAGGGGAAGGCTTCTCATGGGGAGTCCTCTATGTCTCGGCCTCTACGACCTCCTACCGCTCCTAACCCCAAGGCAGTGAATAGGAAGAGGCCCACCACCAAGGCGTTAGAGCCCGCTCCCCCCACTATCATTTTGATCTCTCCATATCTCCCTCCTACTCTCATTAAGGGGTCTCTCCATCCTTCAGAAACGACTGTGATGGACACTTTGATGGCCAAGCAGGAGCCTTATGTTCCACCCCAGCTTGTGGCCTCTAGCTCCTGGAGTTGCAAGAACCACCTTGCACATGAGTGCAAGCGTTGACAAAAGGTTCTAGCGACTAAGTAGGCCACTTTGCAAAGGAAGGAAGGGGAGTTGACTACCCCTATTTTACAGCTTGCTATTGTGTCCTCCTCTCCCATCCCCTCTGCTTTAGTTCAGTCAACCTCAGTGTTGCTTTTTCCTTCCACTATGAGTGTAAACACCCCTAACCCTAAAAGAGTGCAGGTGTTTATTGCTTCGTCAGGCAAGCCCCCTCTCTTGATGTCCCTTCCAAACATCCTGCCATTCTCTAAGCCCATGGACATGTCGAACACCTTTGTGGTGTGGTGTCTATCATGGTTTTCTCCTCCTCCTCTATGCCTTTTGCCTCATTTGTGGGGGTCTATCACCCTCCGATAAAGCGAAAGGTGGAGGATGGCCTCGCTAGCAATGGGGGTCGAAAGAGGATCCCACCTTCTTCATAGGGTGGTCCTACATTAGCATGTGTCGTCCTTGTGATGAAAGAAGTCTCAGCATCCCCAGAGTTCGTCATTGCTCCTGAGTCACTAGTCGGTGATCCTAGGAGTGAATCTCGTGCGTCACCTCCCTTGTCCGTTGAGGTAATGCATGGCACTCTTATGAAGTGCATGTTTAACTCTTTGGATGAGGTCCTGACCCTTTCAATGATCTTTGCAAAGTTGCTGACCTTTTCCCCACAAGAGTTGTGTAGAGGGGACCTCAGAGAGTCTCCTTCCTTGGCTCTTATTGCGGGGGGGTCAAAGGGTTCCCCCCTTGACATTCCTCCTTTGCAAGCTCGTTTGCCTTCCCCGTGTAATGATCTAGATTGGGAGGTCGATGACCTCTTGGTCGATGAGTGTTTGGGGGTGCCTCTTCTTTATCTGTAGTGTAGAGAGAGTGTGTGTGTGTGTGTGTGTTCCCTCGTGCTTGCGTTATGTATTCTTGCATGACCCTTGTCACCCTTGTAGGTGCTTGGATACAAGAGTGATTATGTGTTGTAAAACTTCCTCTATTTGGGGCATCATTCTTCTTCTATTATGTGTATTGATTTTTGACAAATTGGGGATGATGCAAAGTGTTGGGGGCATTTAGGCTTCCCTTCCATGTAGACCCCATTTTTTATTTTCATTTTCTCTTCTCATGCATTCTTCATATGGTCTGATATAGTAGGGGGTTGACGACAATTCATTAAATATACTATTATTATACTTTATATATTTATGAGCAGCTCCGACCCCGAAATATCAGATCACCCCTATGCCCCTTGTTTGTGATGTCACTGTCTCTTTTTACAGTGTTGTTATCTTTCTCTCTTGTTTGCTTGATTCATGATGTTGTGGTGCTCATGTGTTGTCCCTCTCGTGCGTGACAACATTACCACGGTGACATCTCGCTATGTTACACAGGGCACAACATCACTTTTTCATTCTTGCTTTTCTCTCCTTAGGATTCCATGTACCTCTATGTTCAGCACACACCATCCTAAGGGGGGGCTATCATGTCACCTCAATTTTCAGAAAATGCATTCGGTGGCCAACGAATCTTTTCTCGAAAATATTTGCAAACTTTTTCAAATCGCATTCTCAACAAGGACCCCTAGCGGAATGTGTTTCCTTCGTCATTGGTTCACAAAGAAAGAACTTGAAAAGCTTTCCTCTGAGGTGGGAGCAACTTTTCCTATGGGAGAAGCCTTAACCTTCCCCTCACAAGGGGGCATTTTCTTCATTTCGAATTCCTTGATGAAGTTAACATCTTTCAAAAGGATTACTTTATGTTGAATCAATTTGCAAAAAACATTCTTGCACTTTCAAACAACATGTCACTTGAGTGGACCCCTTTTCTTTTGAAGGGTTCCCAAGGGACCCCTTTGAAAGCCCTTCCTTCAATTATTTGACTGTTTGCATGAATGTCTGCTTGTTTTCCTGCATGGTTGCTTTTTGTCTTCTAACATGTTTTATCTGCGGATTAACATGTTGCTTTGCAAGTGTGCCTGTGAAGCTACTTTCCAGTCCGACTCTACGGAGTCCCCTTACACTAGGATTCCTTCAGGAGAGAGTACTTGGGGGGTGCCTTCTTTGTACGTCAAAGGGCCTATGAAGTTCTTGCATCCTGCAGGATTTGTCCATCGTTGGTCTATGGGCCTTCGGTATACTTTGTTCAACTTCGTAGTTATGAGGAGCCATGGAGTCCTTTGTTTGAACCTCCTCAGGAGAGAGTACTTGTGGAATCTTTCTCCTGCCCTGTGCTTTTGAGTTCACTAGATCACGGTCTGCTTCCTTAACGGTTCAGATATACATTTCTAACTCTTCAATCTACTTTATCAAATACTCATTGACACTCATTCTCGCTAAAGTGGGGGCAAAATGTATAGGAGCAAATTTGCACCCCTTGTGTAAATCCCCTTTTGCATCCCTCCACCTTAGAAAATCAAACCCAAATGTGAAATTCCACATCACCCATTTGCCTTGCATCCACTTGGCGCCTTTTTTTTGTCAGTGACAGAATATTTGTTGGGGACACGAGCATAGTGCGTGGACGTCTGCGCAACGCGTTGTCGTCCCTGACAAATTCTTGCCTCTGGTGTCCGCAGGGACATTACGTTCTCCATTGGGCATGAATCATAACGCCTCTGTGTTGACCAATCAGCCCAAAAAATGGCTCTGTCCCTCTCATTTTTGTCTTGAAATGCCTATCTTGCTCATTCAATCCATCTCTTTAGTAATTCTTGATCTCTGGAGCATTCTTCTACAATCTTTCTAGTAGTTCACTTGATCTTTTAGCAGTTCATACACTCTCTTGAGCATTACATCAGCTTGTTACTCCATCAACTTCATTTTTGTATGTGTTGTGCTACCATAGAAGCTGCGAGTTTAGAGTCTTGCAAGACCTCCCTTTGTCACCATTGAGGCCGTGTCGACTGTTCCAAGCTCATTGTCTTGCATTCTCCCTTCATTGGCCTTGAGTGACTTTGGGTGGAGGTGGTATTGCTTCACTATCATCTCTTGTTGTTGTTTGATAGAGTAGCAGTGTATCTTTTGTAGTGTTTAGTACTCTCCTTTCTATTTCCTTTATCGTATTTTCTACTTTGTGGCTCTCCTAGTTGTCCATAGAGGTGGAAACACCAAAGCGGGGGTTTGACTGGGGCAAACCCCTATACAACCCAACATTTTTCCCTCTCTTGGCTGTGTAGGTGAATGTGTGTGTGGAGGTCACTAGTGAACTAGACTCTTAGTGAGTTGGTCTTCATCACTCTTACTTTCATCTACCTTCTTTACCATTTATATAGTTATTTCTCATACTTCATCATTCTTTTCATTTCGTTAAAATTTGTCAGCTAGGCAGTTAGTAGGTTTTCTCATTTCTCGCACTGTACTTTTCAATTTTTAGTCATACGGATGCCAGTGCACCAAAGAGCCGCCAACGCGTCGCGCTGTCATTCTTGACCCGCACTACCATCCTCGAGTAAAGAGCTATTTGAGGCGTAGTCCAGATTCCAAAAATTGGCTCATCTAGCCCCAATTAGGTTTTTGGATCCATAGAGTGATAGAAGCACTTGAGAGTGCTCTTCATTCTCTATCCTTGACCTAAACACCCGTTAGCTTGAGGTAAGATAGGGCATCCCTCTGCTCTTGGCTCTTTGTGACCTAGAGCCTTGGTGTGGTTGGTCCCCCTACCTTACAGTTTCTATGTAAAATGACCTTGTAACCTTCAGGTTGAAATTTCAAATTCATAAAAAGGTCTAAGAATTTCTTCTCTTTTGTAATTCAATTGAATCTAACTATGCAATAGATGTAAGTTGACATCTTTCTGAAATGGAAATTTGTATGTAAACGGATCCCTTTTTTCAAAGAACGTATACACATACACAATTTTTAGCAAAAGGCCATATATGTGTACATGCATAAATTTTCCATTTATGTATTACACATACATGCAATATACCTTCTTTAAAATTGCTTTATTTTTCTTTATCTGAAAAACATAGATTTCATTTCAAGAAGGAATGAAGGAAATGTTGGAGATTTGTATACCAATGCATGAATTGTTATATTCTTATTGCTGAAATGGATCATGTATTATGACTAAATGTCTAATTGCATTATTATCAAATCTGGTTTAGTTCCTTGCATTTAATGTTAAACTAAAATAGCCAAGATGAGACAAACGTAGACTTTGTTGTAGAATGTTTTCTTCTTTATCCTAAAAAGTTTGGCTAGCAAAACTACTAGAGACCAGATTGTATGTTTGCAAATTATGTAATTTGGATAAGATGTATGCTATCTTATGTATGTGGGAGGTTACCTTCTGGGATGAGTGCCAAAAATGGGTTAACAGAGGGTATAGGTTTTTCTTTTTCAAAATCTATTATTTTTAGTTGTATATAGCCTATGCTTGGCCAAGCGTTTGTAGTCCATTATGTTGAATGGTCTAATTTGTATAATGTAACTCTCAACCATTTCCTAGCATAGATCTTGCATGTTCTATATGTAGATAGAAATGCATGTAGATGTTAGGCATGCACCAGATTCCACCTTTCATACTGCATCTCTTGGTAAGTATTATGTGCAGGGTTAGGTATTCTTCGAGTTAGGAAGAATTCTAGGGAAGTGTAGCTTCATGGTTGGGTGGAAAAGCGTCTGAACCATGTTCTCGTCCACCTGATGCAATGAGCGATGAAGAGGAATTACATGGAATTCCATTTTTGGTTATTGTACTTTGAACTATATGATGTATCTTGAGTTGACTAAGTGGCAATATTGGCCTAAGTCAAACTATGTAAATTGTAAATTTGACATTTGGAAATGAATATAAATTATTATTTTGGACATATTGTGCTATGATAGAAAATAGCTAATTGATTGTCTTTAATTTATTATTCATAATGTCATAATTTATTTATTTGGTGTTATTTTAGTATGACACATTACACTAAATTATGCATTCCACAACCCATTTTTAAACATTTTCTGACAATTTGCAAGTACAAAACAAATGCTCTCATTTAATACTTTGTCCCTGACTCCTTAAGTTTCGGAAAATAGGCCTGGGACACTATCACGTAGGGCGCGTATGTCCCCCTATTTGGCTCTAAATTCAAATATGTTGGTGTCGGTATTTTATTATTTGAAATTCAAATATCTAAAGTCAATTTTTTAGATTTAATTTTCAAAAAATTAGAATAATTTTATATAAATACCTAGTTATTGCATCATTTGAAAACTAACGAGAGAATTGAGCAAGAATTATTATCAAGAGCATTATCAAGCTATTCAAGAGAAACCAATGGAGGATTTATTGCAGCAATTCAATATCCAGATATCATGTCAAAGTGCATGTGAGTTCATGGTTTCATGGTGTTTGTGAGCTCTAACCCTTGTAAGTCTTCAAGCAATTCAAGCAAGCAAGATATAAGCCTTGAGGAGATGTGTATGGCTTCAGTCCTTCAAGGAATCCATTGAAGGGTGGTGATTTGCAGCACTTTGTTGATTTATCATTCATTCCTATCTTGATCCATTTACCATTGACATTGCCATTGTAGGAGTGGAAATACTTACATGGGGTTTGACTAAGGCAAGCCCCTAAATGGAACAACCTTTATTCTCTCTTTGAATGTGCAGGTTTTAGGTCTAAAGAATATTGGAGGGGGTTTGAAGATCAATTATTCATTGTTGCAATTGAAACCCTACATCTTGACAACTCATGAAAACTCACAAAATTATCCAACAATGATCCGAGAATGCAACAAGTGGGAAACAAAAGCTTAGATCTGACATTAGAGGACTGTGAAAACAAATTTGAATTATCCCTATAAATACAATGGCACCTGGGGTGCCTATATCCTATATATTTTGCTCCAAGTATACATCACAGGTGCACGGTGTCCTGCTCATTCTGTTTTTGTAGTTTGTTTTGTTTTTGATTGCTCAAATCTATTATTTTTGTATCAAAATAGCTATTTGTATCATTGGTTCAATTGAGTCATTTCATTCCATCCTTAGGTCACTTTTAGATTTGGTTAAGGGTTGGTTGACTCACCTATCAGGTTGTAAGTCAATCATATACCTTGTCCAAATCCAATCAAACCCACATTTCATCACATACATCCCACACACATACACTCTTCAATGAAATTAGGAAAAGGCATTCAAACCCTAAGGTGAAAACTACGAGGTTTCCCTTTCCCACCATTTCAATACCATCAAACAAAACTTGCAACAAAGTTTGTATATAGATGGTTGGATAAGTGAGCCTAACATCATATTTATACCAATTTGCAATAGTTTTATTTATTGGATTCTTCTCTTGCTGAAAGAGTGAAATTTGTTTAAGAGTAATGTAATGTAATATACTGTACCTAGGGGTATAATATTATAGTGTAATAAGTAGCAATAAATAATATATTGGCGTTCATGTGCTTTGTAAGCCATCCCACTAGTTAATTAGAATAAAGTATGTATCTTGCATGTATGGGTAAGTGGTAGTGGTAGGTAGTTGAATAGTATATAATAAAAGCAAGAGACTCACATTAGATGTTAAGAATATTGTATATGTTTAGATCTCATGTTGAGATATTGGGTGGAGTGGTTTCCTTCAAATAAGAAGCATTGTATGACTTTGCCTTACCTCAAGGGTTTGATCATTTTCTAAATAAATCTTAGGTATTTCTATTATTGAGTTGTGAAATCTCTCTTTCATTATTAAGTTATTTATATCATTTTCTATTGAGGTTCACAACAATGGAGCATAATTCTTGATGACATGGACATTGCATGGAAGGTCGATTGATTTCAATGATATATTTTTAAGGCATATTATAGACATTCCCAATGAAGATGTTTTCATTTGCTACTACCTCTCTTACTAGTCACATCTTATACATTTGTTTTCCTTTCTTGGCTTTCTACTTATGTTATGTTTTTAACATGTTCCTAGTTAACATGTGATGACACATAGACACCTTTTTTTTTCATGTTGGATGTGGCCATAAAAATGTGTTGCATTATTCATGTCACTTCTTGGTGTGTTATATCAATTTTTACTTTTTCTTTTTTTTTATGCCATGTATTTTGTGATCCTCCTTATTTATTCTTTCATTTTCCTTTTTATGTCCTTACATTTTGGCCTTTTGTTTATTTAATGTTTGTTGCACATTTTTTATTTTCATTTCACCTTATATATTATGCTTCATGATTTTGTTTTTTCCCACTAAGAGGCACCTCCTCTTCTTCTATATTTAGCTCCTATTGCTTTGCCCCTATGCTTGCCTATATTGCCTTGGTAGCTTTCCTAAATTCTCCTTGTTTGACTCACATTTCCTACTATGTCCCATGTTTACTACTTATGTTGTCACATGTTCCTTGTTATGTTCCTATGTTAAATGACTCGATGATATTATAATCTTATATGTTGTTTAACTCTTATGCCACGATTGTCATATTTATCTTTTGCATATAAATGTTTATCATGCTATATGCTTTTTGATGTTTACAACTTATGTTACTTACATGCTTTCAAGCTTATATCTTGTGCCTACATGTTTATGATCATTATTATATTCATGTCTCATGATTCCATATCTATGATTCTTTTCATGCTTATCTTATGATCTTGTCATGTTCAATTATGGTTATCCTTTTTTATCATTTTCCTTCATTGGAGGCAACATTAACGGGGCATCTTGCATTTTCACTTATTATATAGTCTTTCATGATTATATATTGTGTATGTCCTTACATGCTTATCATACAATGTTACCTTTACCATGCTTTCATGTCTTACATGATTGTATTTTCTTCCCCTCTCCTATTGATTGCATTGCTTGTATCCAACCAATTAAAGGGGTGGGACATATATGCCAATAGCATTTATTTTGTTGGTTATGTTTTACAAAGATAGGCTCATACTCATTCCCATGTCCAAGGGAGCTTTACTAATCATGTTTGTTTGGTTGGAGTTGTTTTACATTTCTACTTAGTTGAATCCCTACCATTTTCCATATCAAATAAAAAATTTATCCTTTTCTTTATTTTTTACTTTTTTGAGGATAGTTATTTTTCAAATAAGTTGAAGTAGTGCCTATTTTAAAGTGTGATAGACACTACTCAATGCAATTTTTTTTGTTTTGCAAGCTTCCAATGTAGTGCTCATTGTGAAAAGAATTCAATAATGGTTTACACAATTTGAATAGATTTATATCCTTCGAGTATTTGAAAAATATTTAATCTTCATGTTGATTGCTTGTTTTACTTTGACATGCATCTACCTAGTAGTTCACTTGCACATCAATGTGAGGGTAAACTATAATGGTAAAAATTGTATAACCATGCCCTTCCCTTATGTTTTAGGTCTACTTTCATTAAATGTAATGGTTGATCTACAAGTGACATATATTTGCATGAATTTGAATCATCACATCATCATATCAAGATCCCATAATCAATAATCACTCATCCCCATATATTGATATTGGTCTCTAGATCCACCATTCATCAACTTGGATTAGATCTCTTGTTCATCACTTTGGCTCATAATAGTAGGGGTAACTTGATCCAAGTCATTTTTGCAATTGCAAATTGTAACCCCAACTTTTAAAATCTAAAATTTAAATTTACACCCTATTGGCCTTTTTACTAGTTTTTGTGATTCAACTAGCACACATTTATGTTAATTTTTATGCTATGTTGTTGTATTTGATGGCATTCATTCATTCATTTTGAAATCATTTAGGAATGTGAAAGAATACCCTATGTTAAAGAGTGCAGAGAAGAATCAATTCTTCATTGCTTGCTTGCAACATCATCTTAAGCCCATTGCATGCTTGCTTGATGTCTTCCATCCTTGTTCCAAAGTTGTTGAATTGCATAATGAGCTTGATTACGAAGAACATATTCCTTGTGATTCGGTAGATTCCTCAAAAGTGTTTGTAAACATCACCAATCCTTATCAAAATTCATATACTAAAATGTGAGTAAATTCCAATTATCAGTTTTTGTTACTTCATTCCATTGGTACAGGTTCTAGTCTGCATGCTTGTTCATTGCTACACTTGCAAAGATTTGTTCCATGAGCATAGTTTTAAACTAGAGCAAAACACAACCAATTTGCAAAGTCTACAACAATCATTTGAACAAGCCCTATTCTACATCATTTTTTACTTTCAAAATCTAATTAAATTTATTTTATTTTCATATTTAATTCAACATTCATTGTTTCTAGTCCAAACCCATTTATTTAGTTTAATTATGTGTAACTAAGTGTATTATTTTATTAAGTGGTGTATATTTTCACTTATAATTATGACTGAATATGTTGGGCCGGAACATTTCCTTTTGACTTCAAAACTATTAATTGTGGCATTCATTAGTAGCAGTGGTTGAATTAAAATCACTCCTTCAGAACAAGTGAGATTTAAAAAAACAATGCACAAGCCTAAAAAATATGGATGCAGAGATCTACATTGTGTAATTTGAATCTAATGTGAAATTGATACGAGTTTATTTGATATTTGATTCAGAATAGCTTTGGGTTAATATACTACAAGAACGTGAACCAGTGACATTCCATACCCTTGCTTACCAATGAGGTAGCCCATATTAACTTTTGATGCAAATTGCCATGCACGCTATTTAGAAAAGCTTTGGAAAGCAAATGGTATGTCATCTGCATGTATATTGCCAACAGCAGCATTATCCTTCATAGATGGCCTTGAAATAACAGAAAGAATCTAGTCTGTACTTGGAAAGTCTCATGCCACAAAACTGACATTCAGCTTTATTTGTTGACTTAAGCTTAAACATTGTGAAACCATTGACCTACTATATTTACATACATGTAAATTCCAAGAATCACTCATAATTATAAAAATTAATTCAGTCATACAATTTTGTATTGCATGTGAATGCTCATCTTATCTTTCTTTGTTAATTTAAAAAAATAAATTGTTACCGACCTGTTTAGGTGATCCTAGATTTATTGGAGAGTCGCTAGTGGGATTCACACCTATGACCAATGATATTTGTTGTGAGAAGGCATGCTTATTGTCTTTAGTAAATTGAGTGGCTCTAAGCCTCCCCAGGATGGAACTGGGCCTTTTGCCTAGACAGTTTATATACCAGTCAGCCCAACCCAGACAATCTTTTGTTTGTTAGTAATGGAGAAGCATACATGTTTTGCTCATATACTAGACCTGTCAATCAAGTTAAAAGTTGTCATTACAGTAAATATCATAGCTGGCTTTTCATTCTCAAAAGCTAGAGAGATCAGCTGATTGCGGGTATTCAACATTGAGTACTCTTTAATATCTTGATTCAATTTCATTTTTCTTTATTTTCCTCAACTTTGATGTAGTATTTAGTAATTTCTCTTTGCGGTCTGCAAGTTGGATTGTATGGAAAATATTGAATACAGAAGTTGTAATCCATAAATTGAGTGGAAGACTGGAAGGATAAATCATTCAAGCAGCGACATTGCCATATAATTTTGATATTGAGTCCATTTTATCTTTTAGTATACAGATGTGGATTGGACATTCTGGCAAATAAGAAATAATGTAAGCAGTACATAAGAACTCAATATAAATACTATAAAAGGAGTAAAATCATTTTGCTAGACCATTACGGGATTTTCTATTTACACTATGAAAGTTGGACTGTATGGAAAATATTGAATACCGAAGTTGTTATTCATAAATTGAGTGAAAGACTGGAAGGAGAATCATTCAAGTAGCTACATTGCCATATAATTTTTGATATGGAGGCTATTTTATCTTTTAGAAAACAGATGTGGATGGAACATTCTGGAAAATAAGAAATAATGTAAGCAGTACATTAGAACTCAATATAAATGCTATAAAAGGAGTAAAAATCATTTGCTAGACCATCATGCTCAAATGATCATAAAGGAAGATCAAGGCCTTTCCCAATCTCAACCCCAATTAGTTGTAGGATTCCCTTCTGAGCTAGCTGTATCACAGAATTACAACTTATTTAATAATATGCAGTGATCCTGCTTTATAAAAAGGATTTGCCAAAATACACATGAAGTTTCAAAAGTAGATGGACATCCTAAAATTAAATATGAAATTTAACAACAGAAATGATGCAAACAACAAAGACATGAAGAAAACCATGCAACACCTGCCTTCCTTTTTTGGATTCCATGCATCTTATGTTCATAAAATATCATATTCACCTAGACATGAAGAATATGGCTCAGGGCTGGGAATGGGGGTGCCATTTCGAAACAGGGCACAGGAGTATAATAAAATGTCTATAGCTATATTAAATTTAAATATTCACTGGGAAATGTGGGTGTGCTTACATAGATGGGATTTCTGTCCCCTTAACCTGAGTTTGTTGGTGACCAAGTAAAATACAGTGATAAATAAAAGTGCAGCCTTTGAGATATCATATGCCAAAAAGCGTGAGAAAAAGCAAACATCACAGATTTTGCAAATGCAGAAAAAGTGTTTTTTCTTTTCACACAATCTAAATATGACATGTTCAGTTAAATCTTTCCTACATGTATCAAATTTTCCTAACTACAAAGGACAGTTATATTCTTGAAAGACTGATCTCCACTTCCTTTTCCAGAAAAAGGAGATTGCAACAAGATGAATGGTTCTCCTTAATTCTTTCCTATGTAAGGGGTCCATTAAAACTCTGACCTAAACATAAACATTCTATTCTTCCTGCATAAACATTTTCTTGCTGCAGTCTTCATTCAGAGTACACAGTCCAGCAGACAGTAATTTACTGCATGGTACTGCAAATTCATCACAATGCCTTCAAATTGATATCAGAGCACCATAAGGGTGTCCTTAACAAGTCCACATCTTTGTTCAAGTCTTTATTGTGGTTTAACACAGTGTGACTTGTAATGCCTACTAAGGAAGGCCTATCTAAGTTGTGTACCACACATTTGAATCTTGCACCGACTAATAATGTTATCCATGAGATTATTGGTCCCAGCGAGGTTCGTGGTTAAGGCCACAAGGAACTTCAAAGTTTGCATCTCACCACACTCATTAAAGGGGTCAGTTACACATTTCACAGCAAGGTGTCCAGTTCCAAGGTAAAATTACAAGAGAATTCATTTAATATTGGACCTGTGATCCCCATCTCATGTGCATAGGGCAACATACAACATTTTTGGTAAGTACAAAGATAGTACATCATCCTTCTCTATATAAATGGCGGCATTTTACATAGAAGATGAATAGTTGATTAAGGCACCAAGAAGAACAAGAATCTAGAAGATCATAGAGAGCATCCTATAGAAGATCAACTCATGATATCGTATTTTGAGAAGCCACCCACTTGTTTGTATCTAGGTTTGATTGTAATCCAAAAATGAGGTCTAATTCTGATTGTAAGCTCTAGTGGCAAAAATTGCTGATGTAATTTTAGACTATGGATTAATAAAGCATTGTTCTACATATTTCTCTTGTGATATGAATATTGTAGGAGTGTTTGAATTTTGTTGTGTAATTTTGAGGGAGATTTCTATTAGGCTGCATGGTTGGATAATTTTTAATTGGATCCTCTATCCATGACCACACCACATAGTCATTGCAAAACTCAAGTTCATGGGCAAGGACCCTATCACAGTACCCATACTGATATCTACTACTTACTATTTTAATGCAATATAGCCATATCCTTATTCATATGCTTGAGCACTATGTTTTGAAAAGTCATCCTCGTCCCAATACAACATACCCTATCCCACATCTTTAGATGACTATGGGTTTACCCCTAATAGGCTTAGCAAACTCATCTCAAATTGGGGTCACTCCCTACCTATGTCAGTATTACATCAAAAAAAAGTTCTATCCAGCTAATCTGTATCGAATAATTAGTTATCCATGTCACTAAATGATACATCTATAGGCTCGATTATATAATGCATTACTTTTAGGATATTCGATTTCTATGGAGATAAGATTTTTCCTTATGTAGTTATTGCATTGCCAATTTGAGGACCTTACACATGAACATGGGTTTGATCTTGATCTTAATCGCCAACATGTTATTCAGTTTCTTCAGAAGATAGGTCTCTCTATCTCTACTTGAAACAATGCAATTCTTTTTAGATGTATGATGAGTATATGCTCTATCCAATGGGGCATATATATATAGTTAGTTAGATAGTTAGGATTATCATTCCTGAGATCCCAATTAAGAAGCATCATTGCCTTCACACCAATAGTAGAACTCTTGTAATAGTTTGATGTTAATTTATGTCAAATTAGGCAGTTCCATGCTATATTCGATCCAGGTCTTGCAAAATCTAGTTTTTCACATTTCAATGGTTGTTTGTGACACTTATGAACTCTTAATTGTGTTGTAATTATGTCTATGCTATTTTCTAGATTTCTGAAGCGTATGTTTCCATATACTCTCTAAGATGTTTTCTTTCTGACCCTCAAGGCTTTTTCCATTACCATGTCAACTCATAGGCTACTAACCCCACTCAGACTTTTTGCCTATTAGAACCCAATATTCTTAGGTGACCATTTACTTGATAATCCTGCCATCTTCGTTTTTTCAGATTAAAATAATTAATAATATTTTTACGTTGGTTCCAGTCACTTTTATTTTTGGGGCAACTTAAATATAAAAAGTATTTTCAATACTTGGAAGAAAAATAAAATAAATGGAGGTCTCAAAAAAGGCAACTACAAAAGGAGTGTTCTTCCTCATTTCATAATCATTTGAGTTATCCTTTTGGATCCAATTTTCAGATTTTAGTAGTTTGTTCAATCTAGGCCATCCAAGGATGAAAACCCTTGGTTCATTTGGGGTATGCAAGGACAAAAACCCTCCTGAATTCCACATTTGGAATCAAAGATGAAAACCCTTGCTTTTAATCTTGGGTGATTCCATCAAAGAATCACAATTGTGCCGATTTGTGGAGGATCTGGAGGTATTTTCAGTTTGCTAAGTGCTGCTACAGTATTTTTTGCAAGCAAATATCATCATTTCATTGCCCAGGCATATTTGAGGATTTATATATTGATCTTCAATTTTTTGGTGAATTTTTGAGCATCATATAGAACTGGATCTGAGTTGTTTCAGTCAATCCTAGCTGAGCGCCACGTTAGGAGGGAGAAATTCAGTCATTTTGAATATTAGATCAGTCATACCAGCTGCTGTTTGCATCATTTCGGTCATCATTCATTAGCAAAATGGGGATAAAATCATATTTTGATATGTTACCAATGTTTCCAAGACAAATCTGATTTTTATCAGCATATTTTGACAATTTTGCAAGGGTTTCAAGGGAAGATCAGACTTCACCAGCTAGCTGCCATACCATCTAGGGCTTCAAAGAAAATTCATAAAATATTATTTGTGGCAGTTTCTAGAAGAAAACAGGGGTTTCTAGCAATTTTGACTTTTTGCAGCAGTCTGTGACTCTGTTCCAGGGTGTACAGCAGCTGTGAGTGATAAAAAAAATTCAATAAAAAAATATTTCGTTTGTGTTTATCATCTTTGTACTTTCTGATCAGCATTGCAGTAAACTATAATAAATTCTTAAGGGTTTTATATCACTGGAACTGATCATTTTATCCTCCTAGGGTTTATGGTTTGATGACATCAACAAAATAAGGGTTTGAATTGTAATCAGTCTATATTTGCAGTTTGGATTGATTTTGTCTCATAAAATCAGAAAAATCAAAAATATAATAAAATATTGCATGTGTCCAATTGGGAATATTACAAATCCTTTGCAAATGTTGAGAAATTAATAACTCAGGTTTATAGTAAAATAAAAATGTTGTAGCAGGCCTCCTTGAAGTTCTTATTTTATGCCTAACATTAACTAGCATACTCAATAAATATTCACACAAATTTTTCTTTAATCTTGATATCAGTCATCAAAAGTTCCCAGTGATCTTCAATCATAGCATGCATCTGTATGTGAAAGGCACTTTTGTTGACATTTTCTAGAAAACTTGTGGCTTTCTACAAGGTCTACTCAAATGAAATTAGAATGCTTGCAAGCTGCAACCATCAAAACAGATACTGGCTAGGCGTTTCTCAGGTATGATTAATATGATAATGAGATCAATCTTTGGGATAGCCAACTGACCACTTCTACATATTAATGTATCTGAATTTATAATTGTTAGCCTTTGGAAATACTCCATTTCAGTTTTAATTTCCAAGCTCCCAATATGTGTCTGGTATGCTGAATACATTTCTTTATATAATAAAATTCACTTTTAAGTTTTTAACTCAAGATGACATTCTTGAAAGCATAACAAACTTGGTTCAATAGAGCTCCAAATTTCTATACTTTAAGTAATGAAACATTGTTCACTCAATTTATGATAAACATGTAATGTTGCTTTGGATGAATGTTTAGTGCCTATTCCCTTCCTTCTGATGTGGTGGTGCATCAATTAGAAAATCAATTTAGTGAATGCGCTTATAGACCTTAGTTTGTCTTGCTATTCAAGAATTCTATTTTTTTTTTCTTTCATTTCCCAGAATCTACAATGGCATGCACAAGAATCTTGTTTTACTTGATGAGATGCGTGCAATCAATTCAGGCATAAGAATTAACTACTTGACAGCTACTCCACATCCTTAGAGTCATCCTTATTAAAAAGCACAATGGGAAAAATTGTCAAATTATATTAAGCTACCAAAATCACCAGAAGAACCAAAATTTATCAATTAAATAAAGAGATAAATATGCTGTTACATGTATTCTTAGCATAAGGCAAGGCACAAGCATGCACTGCACACATGATGGAACATGAAGCCAAGTAACTGATATGATTGTATGGCAATATCTTAGGAAATTAATAAGCTTGCAATAATGAAGCTTGAATAAACAAATTGTGTCCGGCAAAAGATTGGTTTCGAGATCTTTATTGCCGCATCAGTGTTGTGAATTGCAAAAAGCACCCTAGGGAGTGGATTCTGAGGAGATGAAGTAATGGTTATTATTTTGCCAATTTTATTAAATTTGTAGTGTTTCAAAATTGATTGGTGATCAATTGCCTCTAGCCCACTAGTGAGGTTTTTTGGTTGTTGCATAGCCCATAGAGGTTCCATTCCAGCAATTTGCTAAGAGGTCCCAACATGTAGGTCCCTAATAAGGTAAAATGAAATAAGGCCAGGTGCAAGTCCCAGGATCTGAAAGCAAAGATTTCTTAACAAAAGAAAAAAAAATTGTAGTTACAGTTATGTCAACTGCTAACAACGTAATTTATATGATCTGATAAATCTGGGTATGCTGTTTTCCTCTTTGTTATCTAGTCATGGTGTTATTAGTTCATTCTTGGTTTTGTTAAGAGCCCATTTGTTATCTAGTTATGGTGTTATTAGTTCATTCTTGGTTTTGTTAAGAGCCCATTCTAAGTTTAGAAAGTTCTCTGCAATATTCCCTGTAGTGTTCAGGACATATCTATGGACATTATTTGATTTTAAATTACTAGCTCAGATCTGAATTTCTGTTTCTATTTCTTGGACTGCAAAAGTTGTACCTAAATTTTTAGAAATAGTAAATAAATACTTATTTTTCCAAGGAAAATAGAAAGTCATTTCAAAGGAAGCTGTAGTGAAAAGAGTTTTTATCCACTATAACATTTGAGGGACGTACTATGGCCTCTTCAGTGATGCTGGAGGTTACTATGCGTTTATTGATCATCCTAATCAGAGATGTATGGCACTCCTTCAAGAGATCATACCTCTTAAACATCAGGTTCTTCGAGGACCATCTAGGTCAATCCTCTAGACTATTTCCTACTTCTATCTCAACTTAATTCAAGTGGTACAAAATGCCAACCAAAATCTTCTGTAGACAGTAGGTACAACTAGGACAGTACAGAGATGCATTGTATGGGCTACAAGACCAACCAACATTTGTCAAGCCAACCATCAATGTAGAGAGGTAACTGGCAGAACTCGTACAAATTGGGAGTATAAAAATTGAGGTACTCCTAATAGACACATCTTACAAGCTACATCTGCTCCAACTTTGCTTCAACAACTTTTTGAGTCAGGTAAAGGAATATCCAATGCCCAAGGACAGCATCACTAGGTCTCATTAACCTGGGCCATCCTACTAATGGGGGTCTTTGACTTTGTCATAGGACATTCTTCAAATGGGTAGTGTGAATGATGCTTTTAATTCTATTGGTGAATAGTCAACAATAAGCTGTGATTTTTTACCCATCTATCTTTCCCTGTTCTCCCATATTATAAGTGAACAATTGTTTATTTTCCAGGTCATGTGGGGATGCATCTCTCCTCCTCCAAAACCTGTGTCCTTGTCCTCTGTAGTGTCACTAGGACACAAATTTTGGGAATGTGTGCCTGAAATGCCTCCTGATGAGGCATCTTGAGTACATCTATCCGTACTTGGGATGGTTGAGGACACCTGTGACATCCCTTGGCTGTCTTGGGGGTTTTTGGGCCCCTATTTTTGGGAAAAACCCTAAAAATAGAATCTTGTCAGAATTGGCTGAAATTTATTTTGATTGACTTATTTCACATCACAATCACATTGGTGAAGTCAGAATCAAGAAAAAGTCAGTTTAAGATTGGTGGGTTGTTTTCACATTTTTAGGAGAAAAGTTAGGACCTCTGAGGTCGTCAATGGCAATTGGCCAGTACCAGGTGTCAAAATCTAAGCCTAAAACTCATCATAGAAGATTCTGTGGTGACAAATGTTGAAAAGATGCTTCGCGACAAAGTGGATTTTCAAATGGTGAAAAATCTAAAAAATATTCTAAGTTTGGAGATACTTCACCTTGCTACATGGGAGATGCTTGTGCAATCAACGTGCAAGTCAACTTTGCAGTGTCCGTACAAGTAAAAAATGGTGAAATACAATCACGTACACGCATTAGCAGCAGTGATGCTTTGACACATTCAAACTTAGCCAACATGATGGTGTTCATGAAGCGTGAAATGGTGAAAATCATTAGTTCTAGAGAAAATCTGCACCCCTACAGGCCAGGGGCACCCTTCAATTTGAAGACCTAAATTCAATTACTAATGGTTGCAAGACATTCATCGTCTCCAAAATTTTGTCAACTTTCCAATGAGTCATCAAGTGAATCCATCAAATTCGTGAAACTCTGGCAAATGACGGCAGAAGCAGAAGAAACAGGAAATTTACGCATTAGAGATGGCAGCCAAAATACAGTTTATGCACCCCTATAGCCCAAGGGCGCCCTTGAATTAGGTTGTCTGATGTTAAAATTTATAGAAATCGTTTTCAGGGGATCTCTTCAAATTTAGCCCAGCTCTGCGATGAATCCGTTCACTTGTTCGTAAAATATATTGAGTGACCGTGGTAGTTGTTCCAGTGAGCATGTAAAACAAAGGGAAAATAAAGGTGAAAATATCAAAGTGTACCTCTACAGGCTAGGGGCGCCTAGCCTTTTGGCTAGCTAGATGAGGTTTTCGGCAGCTATTGTCTTCACGAGATTTGTGTAAAATCTTCCTAGCTACTCAGTGAATCCAATCGTCAGCCCTCAAGATCCCTCAAACATCTGTAGACAAAGAATTAGCGGAAATTTTTGAAGGATAAAGGCAAGTAGAAAAATGGCTAAGTATGGAAAAAATAACCTTCCTTGAGAAAGCCGCCCTTCTACTGGAGGTCTTAGAAGCAGTTTTCTCACTTCGTCACTTCCAAGAACATCTCTTCCAAGTTGTTCCATCTACACGATGAGATCATCAGCGCACTCATCAGAGCAATCCAGCTCCCAACAACAAGGGTCAAAGTGGAGCGTTCGGTTGAAAGTTATAAATTGCAAAATCATTCTCAAAAGCTCAATTGCGCCTCTGCAAGCCAGGGGCGCCCTTGCATTTGAGGACCTTAATCTAACTTTTAGACGTTGCACATACAATCATCCTTTGCAGAATTCTTCCGGCTACGTGATGGATCCAACATCTGGTCGACGATAGTCATCATTCACCGGTAATGGTAGATTGAAGCACAGGGAAGAAAAATTTAGAAAATGGCCAAGTCTGGTGTCATATGTAACCTTTTGAAAATAGGCACCCTTGTTTTTGAGGCATTAGACGAATTTTTTAGCTCTCGTAGCTCCCAACAACATCTCGTCAGACTTGTTCCAGCTACACAATGAATGTATCAGCTTAGCTCTAGGATCAACCAGGAATTCGAAATTCAAGGTCTAACAGAAGCTGCAGTGACGTTTTCAAAAGCTAAAAAGTAGGAAGTTAGCAAAAAAATTCAAAAATGAGTAATGGCACCCAAAAAGTCAAAGTTTGACCGTTTTGACTCTCAGTTGTGCTTTTTTGCATGCAACCTCTTGCATATGGCGTCCAAAATTAATGGAGAGCTTCAGTTCATGATGCATGCACAAGGATTAACTCAATTAGGGTTGGCACACTTATCTAATTGGCAGTGCCACCTCCAAAATGCTTTTTCATTCAAGCATAGGCATCACAACTTCATTATTTCTTGTAGGTTGAAGCCA
The DNA here is from genome assembly GCA_007258455.2 of Sequoia sempervirens. Classification (NCBI taxonomy): domain Eukaryota; kingdom Viridiplantae; phylum Streptophyta; class Pinopsida; order Cupressales; family Cupressaceae; genus Sequoia; species Sequoia sempervirens. Next base: position 186,489,931 of record VDFB02000013.1, read on the forward strand.
AAATCAGCTATTTTCTCTCCAACGCCTTTTGAAGGATCAAAAGAAGCCATTTTCAGTATTCTTCGAGGTTCTTCATTCAGGTTGCATAGAAGAATAATATTTCATGCTTCATTTTTCCAGCACGTTCTTGCCAAGAATTCATTAGATTAAGGATTGAAGGAGGTGTTTTTCTTGAAGATTGACAGAGGTAGAATATAATTTCTATTTTCTCTCTCAAATTCTTCTATCCTTGTCTTAGGTTTTCTCTCACATGCTAAAGTAAACGACATCTTTTTCAAAATCTAATCATCTAGGTTCACCTATTTCAGCATCAACAGCAAAACCCATGTTTCTGAATTTTTTGAGAAAATTGCCCCATTACTTCACATTTTGAAGTATTGTGCTTTTTTCTGAAGATTCTTTTGCATGCGGGCCAAAAACTCAGTTTTTCCAAAATCTAATCATCAAGGTTTGTTCAGCTCATCAATGCCTACAAAACCCATGAGTCAGTTTTTCTCAGGAAAAATTGCCTTTGGTGCCCTTACAGCCCCAACAGTTATAATCTGAAAAGTATTTGCATGCCTTAGTTAAAGTCATTTTTTCAACTTTTTGATAATCTGGGTTGGCTTAGAATTTCATTCTCTACAAAACCCATATTCCAAAAAATTTCAGAAAAATTTGCCCCCACAGCTCCTGTTGCCCCTATTGTTTTTTTTCGAAAAGTCTTTGCATGTGAAGCAAAAAGAACATTTTTTAGAATTTATGACGTTGTGGGTTTGCTTTGAATCATTTTTTCTACAAAACCCACGTCTCGGAATTTTTTGTGAAAATTGCCCCTCGACAAGCTATTTTTAGCCTCACCAGGAGCTATTTTAGCTTTGTCAGAAAAGTTGTCAGAACATAACCGTGTTTACAGTCAATAGGCTAGTTTTTTAGTATGCAATTCACTTAGACTAAATTCAAGACAAATTGGTCTTGATTCACATTTTCATAAGAAAAGCTAACACCAATTTGCATCAAGTGCATCCGAAGGGTTGATTTAGAATTTTAGACAATTTGATAGGCGTAGTCACTCAAAGTCCACATGGTTTCATACCTTGTATAGCTGATAGCCTTTCAAGGCTAGTTTAGAGGGTTGAATACCATTGGAATTATGTATGAGCAGGGAGTTCATGAGCAATTCTCACAGTTAGAGTGTTCGCCGTCAAACTTTGTGGTTTCATCATGCAACACTCTTCCATTGAGAAGAATCAGGAAAAGCGTCAAAAGCGTAAAGCTGCAGAAGAAACAGAGGCCATCACTCTAGTTATGGAGCCACCAAAGTTACCAAGTAGTCCCTTGCCAGTATCAGCGTGATATAGTGCTTTCCTTGATCTTGATGTTGTGCAAGCTAAATTCCAGAATTTGGTTCTTGTTGGTTTTGCTGGTGATCCTATGGCATCCAAGTTGAATCACTTCTTGGTAATGTCAACAAGCTTCAACAAGGTAGCTGAGGAGGTCAAAGAGTGCTAGAAAATGATCAAGGATGGGGAGAAGGCGTTGTGCAGGCAATCTATCATATTGGATAGCATCAAAGTGCCAGAAGATGAGACAAATAATGAATTCTTGGAGGAGATAATGGCACATGACAACCTGGAGTAGACAAACAAATGGATCTCCCAGTTATTTTCGAGGATAGAGTTATAAGCAGCAGTCAACTCAACATCATTCTTGAGTTCTGATTGCTGATTTCATGCATTATTAACTCATCTTCAAGGTTATCTGTTGGAGGCAATCAAACTTTTAGTTAGGATCCAGTTAACTGATGTTAGTTATCAGTTGACTTTTCATTTCAATAAGGACTTGCATGTTGCAACATCCATTTAGTCTAGTTTAGAATCAATTAACTAATGTTGTTTTACTAGTTAACTGTTAGGTTGCATACATTTAGACTTAGAGAATAAACTCTTGCATGCTTGCAAAGCCGAGTATAAACTCAAGGAGATTTTAAGGTTCCCTACTCCTTGAAGTTCTATAAATAAGAGCACCCTTGCTCATTTGTAATTAACTTTTGCTCGTAATAGCTAATTGTTGTGCCCACCTTGCCGTGCAATATCGCTATTCAGTATCTGTTTAAGAACTTTTGTTGTGATAATAAATTGTTGAGCCACCTTGCCGTGCAATATTGTTATTTTGTATCTATTCACTTAGTTAAATATAATACTGGTTTGATCGTTCATTGTGTGCGTGTCTCGTTATGCAGTTTGTTGTCCTAGTTTTATTCTTGTTGTGATTAATAAGCTTGTTTCATATCTAAACTTCAGATAGGAGTCCCTCCTCCTTGGGAATTTAGAAATAAAGCTTATCATGTGATGTTGTGATTAATAATCTTTGTTTCATATCTACACCTCGGATAGGAGTCCCTCCTCCTTGGGAATTTAGGAGTAGAGATTGTCGTTGAAGTGTCATTTTCAATAAGTTACTTTCAGCATACACTTTAGATAGGTGTCCCACCTCCTTAGGAATCCTGAGAACTAATTTACCGTTTGATGTCGTTTCCAATAACCTTCATTTCAGCCTATGCCTTGGATAGGTGTCCCGCCTCCTTGGAAATCCTGACTTAAAGATTATTGTCAAGTATTCCTTGCTTCTAAGTCCTCATGCTCTGTTTCTCTTGAGGAAATAGGATAGTTTAAGCGTTAGCCTAGTTGTAGTTAAGAATCTGCAAAACTAGACAAAAACCTTAGCTGCAATGTATTGGTTTTCTTAACCTTGTGCCTCTTCCAGCTGAGTCAAAAAGATAGGATTTAGAATAATTTACTTTTTCACGCATATCAACAAAAGAGGGAGCTTCCCCTCCTAATTTGAAGAGCAGTCATTACGCACTGTGCATAGCTATCCGTTGCCAATACGCACTCCAGAGGTGCAAATTGTAACGCCAACACAATGAAATTTTTATTTTTCTCATGGCTATAGTTTAATCAATGAACATTTAACATTGAATCTGATTCTTGATGTTATGTAGAACTAAACTTGTAAATATTTGAATTTCCATATAACAAATATAATTTTAAATTTTAAATACTGTCATTCCCAAAAAATGGCCTCCCAGAGTACTGTCCCTGAAACACATTCTGCCATCCCTGTCCTGGAAATGACGTGGAACATAGCTATTTTTCCTTTTCTTTTATAGCTAATGGAGATGTCTTGAACATTCCATTTGTATATTTGAAGCTAGCCGTATTTTCAGAATCCCATTGACCTATTTGGTCATTAGAGGACATTAATATGGTGTCTTTCTTTCTTTATTCTATGACTTGCTTCACGGCCTCAGGAAATACACTGATGATTCTAAGCAGGGAAATTTTTAAAAAGTAAAAAATATTTATACAAGTATAGAAAAGAGCTAACTTTTCGATTAAAAACTAAGAAATATTGGTATTACAGGTTACTATTTAAGGAAAAACATTAAATTTGTTTTTTAACCTATACCTTCTTCTAAACCTTGGCATTTCTGGTGGTTGTGTTTATTGAAAATATGGTTGACATAAATTTTCCACAGTCCATGTTGTATTTGCAAGAATGCTTCTGCGATAAACCGCATAGATTTTTCGTATCATTCTTGCAAATGAAAACTTAGTGATAGAGAAAACTCAACTGGAAAAAGGGAAGAGTAAAACCCTACCATTTGCTCTGATTATACAAACAAAATTTTTTAAAACATAGTCTTAATGTGTACTAGAAACTGAAAGCATTTAAGAGTTGGAATTGTACTTATGGTAAACATGTTTTGCTGAATTATGGCAGTAAATGAATTAATTGATTACAATTACAATTCATCCAAAAAATCCACCACATATAAACAAGATGGTTATTCTCAATTAAAAATAAAAATTTAGGTCTTACCAGCTCCACAATGAATGTTCCGATGAGACCTATCATGCATGCTCTAGAATTCCAGATTTCAGCAGTACTTGTAAACCCCAAAAAGGAAGCTGTAAGTTTTGGCTCCTCTTTAGGAGTCTCTACCTGCATTATAAATTCTATAATTCAATAACTACAGTAGAGATATTAGTCGCACACGATTTTTTTAGTATTTTGACAGAATTCAAAAGTGGATATTTTATATTTTACTTACTCCAGCTGGGAGCTTGGCTGCACGGATCGTCAAGGAGGTTCTAGTGGTGATAAGCTGAAAAGAAGTCCTGTTGCCGTTGGGTGTCCTGCATAATTGAAATTTAGAAGGCCGTGCAGTAGGAATTATGAAAATTTAGTCGGAATTATGAATGTGGAGAAATTTGATGTACCTGCGGATTTTAGAGTGGAGAAACGAAGAGGAAGGGAAACTGGGTTTGGCCGTATTTATGGGTGTAATCGTGGCCATGGTTGTAGCAGATGATATCCTTGCAGCTCTCTGTCTCTCCTTATCAACCGGGGGCTGACGTTAATTCTATTGCCATGTCACTTGCTGAAATGGATAATTCCATACTAATTCGTTTGACTATAACAAAATGCGTTCAATAAAGTGGCTCAAATTTTCAAACGTGTAAGGTGCAGATTCATTCCAGAGAGCTTGGAGTGCAAATAGATCGTTCCGTACAATATGTTTAACAGTAAATTTTAGACACCCTAAGCAATTCTATTAAAAATATTAGATTATCGAGGTAGATTAAAACCAACATCATTGAAAAATAAGGACACAAGTTTTTACAACAATCAAACTTTTTATTTACTTGAACAAAGTTGATAAGTAGGAGGTATTTTTCCACAGCGTGTCAAATTATGATATATGCTATTCAAGGATTCAAACCGTGACCCAGTTTCGAGTTCAAACTCATTGACCCATGTTTCATGAGTAGTGGTTCAACAAGAACCCATCTCCACCCGTGTAGAGTCAAGCTCATTGACCCATGTTTCATGAGTAGTGGTTCAACAAGAACCCATCTCTCAAAAGAGATGGGTTCTTGTTGAACCACTACTCATGAAACATGGGTCAATGAGTTTGACTCGAAACTACACGGTTGAATCCTGATAGCAATATCATAATTGAACAAAGTTGTTAAAGAGGGTTGTCATAAGGAGAGAAAGATTATGTCATCAAGGAAAACAATTTATGATAATATAGATAATTTATTGATATGTAAGATTAGAAGAAAAACAATAAGTATTTCATTTGGTGTGTATTACTATTACCATTTTCCTTTTCTCAATTATCTAGGAATCACAACAATATTTTAATTTTGTTTTTTCTTTTGCATTCTTTTGAAAGATGTATGAATTTCAGTTGGAATTTTACCATTCTACACCAAGGGCTTATGTTTAGACTCTGCCATTTTCACCTAGCCCTCTGCCCTCCTCGGCCTATTATTGTTGAAGAAGCCCCTGTCTTTTCTACTCTGTCGTCAGCCAGTATCATGGATACCCCTAGCCCCAACAAGAAAAAGTGTATTCAAAACCTAGCCTTGAAAACCCCTTCCTAAGACACATCCCCTAATACTGAGTCTGTTGAAAAAAGGAAGGATAAGAAACGTAATGCTCCAACCCCCAAAATTAAAGCCAAAGCTTCAAAGAAAACCAAATTCAGGCTACAACAAATCGACTCAGAGATTGAAATTACTAAAAAAGGAAGGATAAGAAACGTATTGCTCCAACCCCCAAAATTAAAGCCAAAGCTTCAAAGAAAACCAAATTCAGGCTACAACAAATCGACTCAGAGATTGAAATTACTAAGGAGACCAGTACTCCTCGCAGGTCCAGTAGACTGCTTACTAAGCCTAAAAAAGAGGAGTTCCAAGGAGGCCTCTGAGTTTGATAATGGAGGGGAAAGTGAGAGCAAGAGCAAGGATGAGAAGGATGTGGAAGAGGAAGCCCTTTTTGCTTCTACAAGCGGCTCCTCCCATGTTTCTGAAAGTTTTAAAATGGGTTCTTTGGGTCCTTCCTGTGTTAGGGCCACAGGGGTTAAGATTAGGGCCTCGACCATTGCTGAAGGGAAGGCCCCAATGGAGGAAGCAAGCAACAAATAGGACACTATCTGGGAGGAGGTTGACAAACTTAAAAACAAAATGGAGAATTTGGAAAAAAGGATTCATGATGTCACCCACTTCACTATGAAGATTATGCACAGATCCACCACCACTTTGTGCCTGTTACAAAAAGATAATTCCATTGACAATGTTGAGGAGGACACTGACTGCAAGAAACTTCTGAAGTTCCTCACCAAGGATTGGGCTACTATAACTCTGATCAAGCCATGCAGCATAAAGAAAGATTAGGGATGCAAAATGTTTTGCATTTTGGTTGGGAATGGCCTTACTGACCATCATGTCTTTTTGAATTCTCTGTTGATACTTTTACAGTTTATATGTTTAATTCTAACTGGTATGGCCCCTGGTGGGCTTTGGTTAAGACTTTTGTAAACTTGAGTTTCACGATGGACATTATTGGTAGTATAGTCAATGGTTTAGTGATACACTTTTAATTATACCAATGTTAAGTGTAGGCTGGTTAGTTTTCTCAAGATGTTTGTTGGTACTATGGTTACCCTGCTCGTGATTTTGATGTGGTTTTTTATATGGAATGGTTAAGGTGTTTGGTTTGGTGTTTTGATTTTGCTGTTAATGTATTGATGATGTTATTTTGCTAATGATTGTCCACAGGGCCTTGTATTAAATGGACAACACCCTAGTTTTGTTGCTTTTTATATAAAAAACAATAAGTATTAGTTATGTAACAACTTCTTGATTACAAAATTAGTTTACGAGTAATTATCTTATATAATTTAATAATGTTTGTGTTTGTAATGATAATAATGTTAGGTTTTTATTTTTGATTGATTTGGAAGTGAATAATTTGTTTTTTGAATTGCTTTAATTAGTAGGCATCTTCTTTATTCATCTTTGACATTACTTGTAATTGATGAGATGGAGAGACAAACTAAAAAAAAATGTTAGTAAAGCCTTCAAATTACACTTTCTTAATGAATATAAGTAGAAAACATTATTGAACATCTAATTTTCCATAAATACAATAGGATAACATGTCTAACTGAATTAGTATTAACATTAGTTTTTAGACCCATTTCAAATAAAGCTTCTTTCTAGTGCAAATGATGACCAAATAAAGTAGGCAAGCCTTTAAAAATAACAAACCATTGTTTCTTAACAAAAATGCAACCCCAACATAAGTGTTTCTTGCTTTCATTTGACTGCAAAATAGACATTTACCTAGTTGAACAATCATGCAAATTTTTCAAGCTAGTATTTGGCATCGTGATCAACTTTAGATTTCTAGACATGTGCTCTCAAGTTGCAGTAATTTAAATTAGATGTCTAGATTATTACTAAATTTGAATTTCTAATTATTGTTGAGGTGGGGAACAAGGACATTTTGGGAAAGAGATGGAGGTAAATTTTCTTTAAGGGGAGGAATGAGAAATGTTGGGAGGACAACCAAGTCTTTGAAGAAGTTACATATTGTTGGGGTGCACAATTTAGTCATTAAATGAAATGGAACTAAGGTATGCACAAAAATAAGAAATAGTATGGATTTATTATTCAAGTCAAATCAATCTTTAGTTACCTACTAAGGTGACCAATGTGACCAATGCAATGAATTTAAATCTCATATATTACTAGATTGTTAAATTTCTTTCTTGAATAAATAGCAATCTTTCTTGGGAAAGTTAATGGCTAATGATTTCTCTTGATATTGAGTATGTTTATTCGACCAAATGGAAGAAGCAAAGCTAAACCATGTTGTAATGAAGTTTTTTTTCCACTTTAAGAAAAAACAAGCATGCTGCTAGGATTTACAAAAGAATTGAATAAGAAATGAAGCTTTAATTGAATAAGAAATGAAGCTTTAATATGGAAGAATAATGCTAGAAGAATTTTGTCCAACCAATTAACATTCTACTGTTTTCCTTTAATTGCGGCTATAGTAATAATATGTTGCAATAAGATTTTCCATGATTCATCACCTTTGGTAGCTTTAGTGATACATTTACTAGCTACACATAAACCTTGAGTTTTGGGGTCTATAATTCCCTATCCATATTTAGACCTAAATTGGATGAAATACAATCAATAAGTAGCTCTAAAACTAGAAGTATCATCGCATTTGGTCAAAAAAATTGAAAGATTAAATTATTAAAATTTGCATGCTCTTTATTGGATTACATCTAACAAGAAGAAAAGTACATGAGCGGCAAGAAAGATTAAATAAGCTATACAATTTTTTTGAGCAAATGATAGGATTTTGTTGCCTTAAGTAATTTATTCTTAAGTTTATTGAGTTACCAATTCTACATCTCAACCAATGATACACCTAAACCAAATGGGTTACTAAGATACTAAGTTATTTCATAATGTTTGATATGTTTTCATGCTTTAGGAATCCAGTAAAGTGGGGACTAGCTTGAGAAATTAAAAAAATATTATATGATGAGGGGTCCCACAATACTATGCCCCACTTTTTGGTCAAGTTGGACATTAATATCAACATTTTTTCACAAAATTTCACTTTATGAAACTTATAACAACTAAACCATTATTAATTTAGAGATGATGTGAACTAGTGACTAGTGAGGATTTGTGTGTAGATTCTAAATATACACATTTAAAAAAAATTAGAAATAAATTGTGGTTTTTTATGCAACTTTTAATAACCTTTTTTTATAGTAAACAATATTTTTAAAAAGTGACATTTATGTAGCATAATTTTTTATTTTTTTTTAGGCTGCAGAAATCGGGTTTGTATAGCACGACCCCCTATAAACTGCAGCGCGCTTGGTAAACTTTTTAACGTGACCGGCGGCACTGGCGCGACACGCCCTCCGGTACCACGGGACGGGGGAGACTAGAACTCGTGACCAACCTCCTGCAACAGGAAAGACTTAACCAACCAAGCTAGGGCCCCTGCCCATAGCATAACTTTTTTTTATTGAAAGGATAAATTTATAATTTTTAAAATATAGATTTATAATATTAATATCTAGTGCATGGATACTTTTTCATATTTTTTATTGCATGGTTTTTTTAATTATTTTTGAAGTCAAAGAAATTATAATTAAGACATAAGTGTATGTTGTCACACATAACTTGTTTTATATGTATTGAATTTTATTTTATTTTTTATGAAACAAGAACATGGATACCTAGTGCACACATATTTTTTAGAATTTTTTTCTCTATTTTTCTATTTTTCCATGTATGTGAAACAAATACCTTGATGTTTAGTGAAAAAACAACATTCACAAGAAACAAAATATAAATATAGTAATAAAATTAAAAATATTTAAAATTATATTTTTTGAAAAACTTATAATAAGAGATACATACTTACAAAATATAATATCTAAATGATTTTATTTAATCCTTCAAAAGGTAAAGAAAAAGAGTTTTTTTGCTAGCATTTTGATCGATGTGAAGGAGACTCCATTGTGGGTGTGTTTTAAGACTAGAGGGATTATATCCAAGGGGGTTTGATCTAAGGAGGTCTTATCTAACCCTCTTCAATTAAAACCCTTTAGATGGAATCTCTCAAGGCTTAAATCATTAGTTTTTCTAAAAATATGTGATTTCAGGAAAAAATTAGATGTCCCAAGTTTGGGACCAATTATTGTGGGATGATCTTGAGCTAATTGAGATCCATCGTAGAACAACATTTAAAATATCAAGAGTATTATTCAACTCTTTTTATAAATTTTGTAGAAGTGAAAATTTGTCATCAACAAGTATGAATTAATCACAACAATATTATGAGGGATTGAAATACTAGATATAAGCTTTAGATAATTGGCTCTATACAATAAGGGGCACATATAAAAATAATGGAGTGTTGTAAAGGAAAAAATTTAAATATTGAGTTATTAATCACTATGTGAGTATTGACACATTTGAGCAAAATTTGAACATGTGCATGAATTTGAGGTCCAATACCTAGCCATTGCATCATTTAAAGGATGAAATTCCAACATATTTTATCATAAGCTTTGTTAAGATCTTATTTGACAAACAACATATTTTTTCTTGATTATTTGTTTCATTCACTAATTTCCCATGTCAAAAGTAGATTAAGAATATGTCTTCCTCTAAGAAAACCTATTTGTTTTGTTCTCACAATACCTTGTATTAATAGTTTAATTCAAATAACTAGTTCCTTCACACTAATTTTGTGAGAAGTATTTAGTAAGGTAACATGGCACTGGCTAGAAATAGTGTCTTCCTTTTTCCCTTTAGGAGAAGTTTGATTGATTCTTTATGGATGCTTGGGTCTAAGAACCATTTCTCAAATGCTTCCAAATAAAGAAGATACAAATAATCTTTGATGCATGGTCACATACTTTGGTAAAATTCCACAAGAAACCCATCAATGCCTAGACTCTTCAAGTAGATAATTGTTTCTAAATAGATGTAAACTAGATCCATGTTATTAGGAAGGAAACCTTTAACTATCTCATCAAGGGTTTACTGAATGTCCTCCCAATGACCTTCCTCTTAGAAGATTTTCTCATAGAAATCTTAGAACAATATAATGTAATGTCAAAGATTGCATGCCCTTGCAATTTCATATTGTATTTTGCACTTACTTTCAATGTGAAAACAAACAAAATAGACAAATCACAAAGAAAAAAGATGTTTATAATCAAATTCTTCAATGAAATGTCTTGCAAAACCACTAAGTTAGTAGTTTGCAAGATGAAATCCTTGAAAATACAAAAAAAACTACACAAAATTTAGTCAAAAACATTAAAAAAAAGTGAATTGTATAGAAAAATAAATAGAAAAAACATATTCTATGAATTTTATGATAAGTTTTATAAAAAATTCATTGAAACTGATTAAAAACATAAAAGATATGTCCAATTGAAGTTGTAAAACAAAAGTTGACTGTGGAAATTTATGCCTAAAATATGGATCAAAATTTTGACAAAATACATGCACCACTAGATCAATGGTGGAGCCATCTTTTCAATTATTGCAAAAATGTAAAAAACTGACACTCCATGTAAAAGTTACATTAACTTGAAAAAATAGCTAATTTAAATACTAAAACCATTATTTTTGAAAAAAAAATTATGTTTTTAAATTTTTTATGGATTTTTAAAAATTCTTTTATTTTTAATTTTCATTATTATTATTTTAATTCAATCTTTTTCTTTTTGCTTTAAATAAAATTGAAAATTGAAAAATTTTAAAAACTTTAAAATGAATAAAAGTGAATGAAAAAAAAGGTTTTAACCCATAGTTTTGTTTTTTAAAATGGTTTAGTATTTTTTTAACAGTTTTTTAAATTTGAGTGGTTTTAAAATTAAATTTGTGGTTTTGCCTTTTTTTTTGACAATTTTGCCCCTTTTCAATGGGTTTAGCCTTTTAAAAAGCAATTTTAATTGTGAATATATGGTATAGGTGATTTAGAAGGTGGTTTCCACTAAAAACTCGTGAAATTATTTGTTTAAAGGCAATTTTTCACTAGGAATTCATGGTTTTGAGTCTTTTGAAAAGTGGTTTTGAAACTTATAATCACGACATTTTGCAATTGTGAGAGTGGTTTCTCCTAAAAACTTGGTTTTTAGCCTGACCATGGTGATTTTCAAAATGATTTAGGGCAGATTTTAAAGATATTTTCAAAAAAAATTATGAACCCTTCGGATGTTGAGAAATGTTTTAAACCTTGTAGATTCAATGTTAAAACTTGTGAATTGTCAAGAGGATTCCATACAAAGTTAAATGAAATGTTAAACAAAATTTTCAACCAAAGTTTAAATACATCAAACCTCATTTGGTCTCTATATGTCATCTTGTTCGCTTTGTATATATAGTCCTTCGATGATATATGTAGTGTGTATACATCTTCGACACCTCTGCCACAACAATACCCTGTATATATCCTTGTTAGCTTATGTATACTCATGAATATCATCTGATAAATATATATGTCTTGTATATATTGTCAAGAAAAAAATCAAAATAAAATAGTGTATCAAAACTATATATTTCCTTGATTTTTTTTGTAGGAGTACATTCATCCATATAGAGCGGATAGTATGGATTTTGTATGGAAGTACAAAATTTCATAAAACATGACTTTAGTAAAAGCCTATAAACACTAAAAAAAAGATCGTCAATAAGATATTAAGTGTTTTATGTCAAAACTCATCTTTAGGTGTCCTGATCACAATCATGTAATCTTTTTTTGGTCCTGGAGACACTTATAAAAACTTGATACCTGACAATCATTCAAATACTTACACAAACAATTCACCACAAAACACAAACATACAAAATGGAGTGAAATACGAGGGTAATTCTTAGAAGAGTCACTAAAATGTAATGCCTAGATTTTGAAATTGAAATGAAAGAAAACTAGTATGTAAACTCTAGATATTCAAAACATCCAAAACCTCCAGATAGAGCTCACAATGGAATTCAAAACAAGATGATAACATCAAAAAATGAATTAAAATGTTACCAAAGCCTCCATTGTTAAATGATTTCTCCTTAAATGATTTGGATGTGGATGCCCCTTGCTTGAAGATAACCAATTTGATAGCATATACTTAGTATGAATGATAATGGATGGGAATGAGGGATAAAGTGCTTGAATTTATATATTTTGGGAATGGAAAATGGATGGCCAAGATATAATTGTGAGATCAAGGGTGCAGAACGGTTGAGAGGATGAAGGGTGGAGATGAAGGTGGTTAAAATATGAATGGATAGAATTAACTGACCACTTTTAGTAAGTAATTGTGAGCATGAGGGAAATTAGGGATATTTGCACTTAATAAGGCTACATCTTTGGGATGTGTTGAGAGAATAAGGGGATCATAATGACAAGGGTTCTTAAGTGTCTAATATTCTTGGAATGTGGAGAGAATATTTGGAGCACAAGGACAAGTGTTCCTAGGTCCCCATTATTCTTGTAAAGTGGTGAGGGAATATAGGCTTTAATTATTTTAGCCACATGGGTGAGGTAGAAATAGGTATTTATTTATTTATTTGTGAGGAGATGAAAAAGGTGGTAAATTAAATAATATAAGTGTGAGACTTTAGGTGAAAGGAATATGTCCCAGGTTAATTAGGACTAAGTGATAGGATGTAGGTTAAGGTGATGAAATTAGTCGATTAGGAATTATGTGATAGGTTTAGTGATGATGAATATACCTAGGGAATATTTTAGGTGTCTACAATTAGCTTACATTATTCAGATGTCAATGTGTTAGCACCCTTTTGTTATATTTTTCTTAATTCTTATGTCATTCCTAATATTTTGAACCTTTGCTCGATGCAAAATAATTAGAAGTGAGCACTACATTTGGACTTTGTGTGACACATTTGCAATCCACAACAACTTATGATTCTAGTGGCTATTTTAAAGTGTTTCATTCCTCATACCATGGTTAGCCCATGAAATCTAACCATCATGTTCCTAATGTTTATCCTTCCATTATTCTCTTTTCGAATCCATATTATTTCAATATTTTCATAATCTATCACTTGGAAAACACTCTCAAAATCTAACAAAAACAATCTCTATTATTGATTTTTGAATCTCTTATTAGTGTTCTTTACATGTGAAGGTTGTCATCTTGTTCATGCAATCACTAAACCCCATAGGTTGGGTATAAGATGGTGTCATTAGTATAAACCTACTAAGAAAATTTGTTGTTAGGGTTTGTGTAGGTTGAGCTAGAAGTTAAGGCGCTCTTGGCTATGATGGTGCAACCATGGTTGGATTTGGCATTATGGTAGGTTGTTGTGGTCTTGAGTAGTTTACATTTTGGTTTTGTCATTATTGAATCCCATTCCATTGTGATGGTCATTGGTTTTGTTGGGGTTGGCATTAGGAATTGTAAATTGGGGCTTGGTAAGGTTGTGGTGGCCATATCCTCTATTGTGGAGCTTGTTGATGCCAAAAATTAGCAAGTTAATAGAATTTATGGGAAATTCAGTTAATGGTGGGACCAATTGCGCTAAACTGAGTGACCTCCAAGTTTTTAAAGAAGCCAACTTCTTCTGTACTTGAGGTTTTGGAATGGGAAAATAAAGAAGATATAAAAAATAAATATCTAACTAAGGCGATGCACCAAGATTTAGAAGTAATGCATGATAAATCTATCTTTTGGATGCAATTTAAGGGTCTGTTCAACAATTTGATATGTCCTAGAATAACATAAATCAAGAAGAAAACCTAAATAATTTATCTAATGACAAAATAATTCACATGTACATTTACTAAAAAGAAGAGTAAAAAAACATGGTCTAAATCAACAAGCTTATATTGAAATCATAGAAGTTCTACAAATAAAGAATTCAAGACAATAATGGCACAATGTAATGTTTTACCAAATAGCTTAAGAAAATAGAAAGGTCGAACAATGGCACAGTCTAAGAGTCTTATACAATAATCTAAAAATAATAGAAAAGGCCTGGTGTCTTTCCCCTAATTTTTCTGTATCTTTCAAACTCATTTTCAGAAGGAAGAAGCAGTATATATAGATAAAAATCCCACCACCTAGCGGGCCAGTAACAAAAAAGATCCCATATCACGAGCAATGATGCCTGCAACAATAATTTCCTTCGGTCATTGCAATAGAAAAGATTTGGGCCATAGAACGTAGTCACTCGTCAAACAGATGCATCCCCTCTAAATGATGGCAGTGGTCCTAGCAAAATCTTGTGCAGACATGTGTTACTCACCTACGAAGGCAATTAGAACATGTGGCAACCTAGCGGGGAACGCTACTCATTGTCTCCTTCCATTCAATGAAGTCCCTACGAAAGGGACACGTGGCAACAAGTTGGGGCCCGCTTGTTGATTCCTCCTCCTTGTGATGAAAAATTGACCAGTGAAGACACGTGGAGGAATTCTTTACTACTGGTATTGACTATGGGGTCCGCCCAAAAAGTGAACATGAAAAGACATTACATGGCACACATACAAGGCCCAATTGAAAAGAAAAGGGAAGCAACCTTGAAGTGCCTACGGTGATGACACATGGAAGCATGACAAAAGTTGGTAGGAGAGTGAAGGAAAGATTCTTTGCGAGGAGCGCTTGGTAGACACATGGTAGTAGCAGATGAAGTTCTATAAAAAGGGGCCTGATGATTGTTCAAATAGATGAGGCATGGGCTAGTACTTAGCAAAAATAAAAACCACGCTAAGGGAGCTCAAGGAATTTAATATTCATAGCTTTTGGTGACTACTAGGGGCGTTTCGCCTACAGAATGAGGAACTCAATTTTTTTTTGGCTTGTAAACCAAATTCCTATCCATCGGGTGACACAATCAAAGCTTAGAGAGAGTGACCTATAGAGGTAGCCAATTTCCCTCAGATGGTGTCAATATGTCACGCAGATTCTCTTACACTTCGCTTAGATTGATCATTTCTTTGTAAGGCAGCGTCGTGGATATACCGGCTGGCCCCAAACTTGAGTTGGAAGGGCATCTCATAATCATATCATATCATATCATATCATCCATCTCACATACATTGCATCATCATTTAAAGATGTTTAGGATAATATAGATTTGTTATTTTAAGCATCTTAATCCATCTCATTTACATCATCATCATAACCATCCATATGTCCATCTTGAACCTCTTTGTCGTGATATTGACCTTCAAATCAAACTTTTTTCTCGATCTCTCGAGGGGGCAGTGTACCAGTATACTTCTTTCCACTAGGGCAATAGTAGGGCATCTAAAAAATAAAGAATTTTTTGAATTTTGATCTCAACAATGCTATTTTATGAACCAACACAACAGGTACATTTCTTCAAAGAGGAGAAAAATGTAGACACTTGAAATATCCCGATTGATATCATCACTCGATTCTGATTAACTAACTTCAATTCTTCCTTGATCATTTTTTTACTAACTGATTAATTGAATAATCTTTATTTAATTAATTCATTAAAATACCTCTTTGATCAAATAAATCAACTTTATTTAATTAAATCCTAATAATTCCTCTTTGATTAAATAAATCAACTTTATTTAATTAAATCCTAATGTTTCCTCTTTGATTAAATAAATATTTATTTAATCAAATCCTAATGTTCTCTCTTTCATTAAATAAATCAACTTTATTTAATATTCTTCATTTAATTGAATAAATCAAATTTATTTAATCAAATTACTAATCTCCCAACTATCCTGTTATTTTAAATCTAAATCAAATGCCAAATCAACTAATTCCATCTAAGTTAATTAATAATTAACTCCCAACACTAATTCCTCTAGCTTTTGCAAGTTGCACATGTAAATCAATTCATTTGATTCACTAATTATTCTCTTTTCATTCAAATATGGCATATTCTTGGAATATTCCACTTATTTGAATTCTTCCTCCCAAAGGACTTTTCTCCTCCAACTTGGCATTAAAAGCTCTTACATGTCCTTTCCTTGAGCCAACTTGGCATTAATTCTTCTTACATCCCCTCTTGCAAAAGTCACCTCTTCAAATTCAAATTTCACCTACATGAATTTAACATGCACATTGTTCAAAATGTGCTCCACCTCCCTTCATTAGCATGTTGACAAGTGGCACAATGCCATTGGTCCCTTCTTTAATCCCACATCCATCATATTCTTCAATATTCAACTCTTATTCATTATAAATAGTCCTTCTCTATTGATTTGGGATCCACAATCATTCACAACTTTATGCAAGTATATTATAGACATTTGAGTTCAAAGCATCCATGATTTCATCCATATTTTCATCCAAGTTAGCATAAAACCTATCATCCATAGCTAGGTTATTGGCATTTTTCATCAAGGATCAATCAATCATCATCAAGCTCATCAAGGAATTGGGAAAGGGCTTCTTTCCACATCAAAGAAGCACCAATTCCCCCATGGGATGCTGGTTTGAGCATTTAAAATAAGATTTCATTAGCTTTTACCTAATATTTTCCTTGTTTTCTTGTTCTTGTGTTTGAATGAATTTCACGGTGAATGTTTGGTTTCAACTTGTTTAAGGACTAATATTTATTTGTTTATCCATGTTTGAACAGGTCTAGGCTGAAGTGTTCACAATTTGATTTTAAGTTTTTTTATAGTTCATAAATAAATGGACTCTCACAGACCCTATATAGCAAGGTATCCTATCGAGAAGGACAACTAGAATTTGGATGTATTAGACTGAATAGGATTTTTTGTTAGATTCTGCTCAAAATTTTCATGTATGATTGAAATAAAATAAAGAGAAGATATTTTGGTAGCATGCTTTCCTAATAGTAATTAAAGAAGATCTTGTGGATGCAGTAGTTTATGCAAGGGCCACTTGACATATTATAGAGCCACATTAGTTTAGTTGAGTAATTAAATTATGTATTACAAGTTTAATTTGTAGTTTTTAGTTTATGCTATTATGAATTTTGTGTTGTACATTTTGAATTGGAAGTCTTTAGTTAATATTATGTTCAATACTCTAGAAGGTTAGTTGAATTAAGACCTATTGCAGCATAAACATTTCTTAAGTTACAGTCATAAGTGATAAGTACCTATAGAAATTAAATATTTATTAGTATCTGCTTACTCTATTTTGAAGATAAAAATGAATTTCAGTTAAAATATTTTGATGGATTTATCTATGTTCAATTTACCTATACTCAGTCGATGTAGGATGACTAGGATTATTGAATGCATATATGTTGCCAACATCATCTCAAGTCTATGACTCCTTGGTTGATAATTCAAGGAATCCCTCTCTTGAATAATGAATAACTTAATATAGTATTTTTAGGTTCGTTGAGCTATGTGTATGATCATCTACAATATTTAATTAGACATTAGGGGAAGGTCTACATTTTTGGCACCATTATTAGGGATGGTGCTAAGTTCAAAATTCTTATTTATGTTTTAAAATTCTTTTCAAAGCTTTTGTAGATTAGTATTTTTTTTGTTTCAGTTGCATTAGGACCAATAGATATTTAAGAATTAACAAATAACTACTTGCTAATAGTGTACAAGTACTACCAATTAAAGATCAAATAACTATTGTATATAAAGACAAAGAGACACTCTATGAATATTTCTCCCTTCAATTGTTGAAGAATTTGAAGGCACTGGTACACACATAGAACCTACTAAGAGAATCAACAAAGGATAACCATCCCTCACACTAGTAGCTACTCTAAACATAGATGAGACTTCTAGAAGACATATTAACACCATGGCTAAGGAAGTGGTGGAAAATTCAACAAAACATGTGACATATGATTTTCCAATAAAAAACTAAGAAAGGATCGCTACTCTTAAGAAAATACCCCCTTTGGTATTACACATTTTCTATGGATTGGTTACTAAAGACCCAAACACATTCTTTTTTGAATTTTATGTTCTATGTCAAAGTTATGGGTATACTACAAATGCTCACAGACTCAAGCTTTTTCTAGTCACATTAAAGGATGTCACTTTGTGATGGTTCATGGGATTGGGGAGAAATGTAGTACCCAATTGGGAAATAATGAAGTCTAAATTCTTGTAGAAATATCAATATTATTATAGAGGAAAAGACAAAAAGAAAGATGACATCTTCAAGATGTCATAAAGAGAAGATGAACCACTTGAGGATTATGTGGAAAGATTTCAATTCTATCTAAAGAAATCACATCAGAACAAGCTCTCCCCCAAGTCATTAAAATTGATATTTTTGGGAGGAGTACATGAAGACCGCATGGATGCTTTAAACCTCATAGGGGCAAGAGATATCTCACAACTACCTTTTGAGGAAATTTGCAAGGTATATAGAAACTATTTGAGATCATCAATAAAGAAGACTAAGGTTGATAAAACCTCTTCTTCCCATAAAACATCCATTAGGTTATCAAGGGTGGAACCCAGTAACCTCTTGTCCAACATGGAGGACATAATCAACCATCTAGTTACCCAATTGGACACCTTGCATATCAAGAAAAAGTAGGAGGAAGTGGAGACAACTCTCAATGAATGTTTTCCACATTGTTTCCAGAAGCTCGGATAAACTATAAATACAAGAAGTCAACTAGCATTTCTGAAGAAAAGCAAGGGGTCTAAATTCCAAGCCTTGAACAACAAAGAAGGCCAACTATTTTACATTTCTCAACATAAACTATGGCAACAAAGATAAGGTATGTCTCAAGATCCATTAACTTACAATATGTCATTTCATGAGGGTAATTCAAACTTCTTACATTGGAATAATCACTTGGAATAATACATAAAATCAATTGTGGCCAATAGTCCAAGCACCTAATTGGGCTCTATGAATATTAAATTCCTTGAGCTCCCCCCAGGTGGTTTTTGTTTTTGCTAAGTACAGGCCCACACCTCATCTATTTGAACAATCATCGTGTCCCTTCTTGTAGAACTTCATTCGCTACCACCACAGTGGGCACCAAAATGTGAATGCTTCAGCCTAGACCTGTTCAAACATGGGCAAACAAATAAATATTAGTCCTTAAACAAGTTTAAACCAAACATTCCCCATGTAATTCATTCAAACACAAGAACAAGAAAACAAGGTAAAATATCAAATAAAAGCTAATGAAATCTTATTTTAAATGCTCAAACCAGCATCCCATGGGGGAATTGGTGCTTATTTGATGTGGAAAGAAGCCCTTTCCTAATTCCTTGATGAGCTTGATGATGATTGATTGATCCTTGATGAAAAATGCCAATAACCTAGCTATGGATGATAGGTTTTATGCTAACTTGGATGAAAATATGGATGCTTTGAACTCAAATGACTATAATATACTTGCATAAAGTTGTGAATGATTGTGGATTCCAAATCGATAGAGAAGGCCTCTATTTATAATGAAGAAGAGTTGAAGATTGAAGAATAGGATGAATGTGGGATTAAAGACTAGGGACCATTGACATTGTGCCACTTGTCAACATGCTAATAAAGGGAGGTGGAGAACATTTTGAACAATGTGCATGTTAAATGCATGTAAGTGAAATTTGAATTTGAAGAGGTGACTTCTACAAGAGGGGATGTAATAGGAATTAATGCCAAGTTGGCTCAAGGAGAGGACATGTAAGAGCTTTAAATGCCAAGTTGGAGGAGAAAATTCCTTTGGGAGGAAGAATTCAAATAAGTGGAATATTCCAAGAATATGCCATATTTGAATGAAAAGAGAATAATTAGTAAATCAAATGAATTGATTTACATGTGCAACTGGCAAAAGCTAGAGGAATTAGTGTTAGGAGTTAATTAATGATTAATTAACTTAGATGGAATTAGTTGATTTGACATTTGATTTAGATATATATATTTATTTAAATCAAATGAGAGGATAGTTGAGAGATTAGTAATTTAATTAAATAAATTTGATTTATGCAATTAAATGAAGAAAATTAAATAAAGTTGATTTATTTAATGAAAGAGAAAACATTAGGATTTGATTAAATAAAGTTGATTTATTTAATTAAAGAGGAAACATTAGGATTTAATTAAATAAAGTCGATTTGTTTAATCAAAGAAGAATTATTAGGATTTAATTAAATAAAGTTGATTTATTTAATCAAAGAGGAATTTTGATGAATTAATTAAATAAAGATTATTCAATTAATCGGTTAGTAAAGAAATGATCAAGGAAGAATCAAAGTTAGTTAATCAGAATTGAGTGTATGATATCATTTAGGATATTTCAAGTGTCTACATTTTGCCCCTCTTTGAAGCAATGTACTTGTTGCATTGGTTCAAAGAATAACCTTGCTAAGATCAAAATTCAATTTTTATTTTATTTTTTCAGATGCCCCACTGTTGCCCCAGCAGAAAGAAGTATACTGGTACACAAATGAAAAATCTCCCATAAAAATAGGAAGAGGACTAGGTTTTTCTAAAACAAAAATAATAGCTAGCAAAATAAGAGGGTAGAAGTTGAATAAGGAATCTGCACTTAATTAAGATAGCCATTGAAAGTGAAAACATGCCTTTTGGGTCTTGGACCATAATATATCAATTTAAAACATCTTTATTTTTTATTTTAATATTTGATAGTTCTTGCATGGATTCTTGTAGGATATGTAATGGAGTAGAAGAAGATAAAAAATTAGTTTCGTAGCATGATAAGGTCTCACTAAAGTATTCTTCAAATCCATATTCATCACACAATCCAAACTTAGAAACATAAGATGGAGTGCATGAAGGGGTCTAACTAGAGTAATCATCATGCCAAGGATCCATATTTTACCAATATTCTCCATTTTTATTAAATAAATTTATCTCATTAAGAAAAGAGAGGAACTTCATGTACCTTAAACCTTTGGCTACACAAATTAAGATTATGGCATGAAAGTACACTAATAGGCCTAACTACATTATTAAATAACTTGAATTATAGATAGTAGAGTCACCACATCTTTGAAAGAGGAATACCTTGAATTTAGAATAATCTCTAAGTCAAGAAATATCTTGGACTCTTCAATTGATAGAGTATGTGTGAATATTTATTCATGCACTGCTCTTTTCCTTCGCAGTTTTGCATGTGACATCTTTAATATCTTCATGACCGTGGCTTTTAAATAGATCTCAGTCTTTGCTTTAATCCTTTTCATGGTAACCCTTGAGTTCCATAATCCACCTTCAATCTCTTCTAAGAATGTTGTCGTAAGCTAGACTACATAGTATGCATATAAAGCAAGTCCTTCATACCTGCCATTGTTCCAAACCACCACTCACTACCTTGCTTAAAATGTTTCCTCCATAAGCACAATAGCATGTTTTAAAATCATGGTTGCCAGTGATTGACCATTAAGGTCACCACTTTCATCAAGATATAATGAGATTTTTGTCTTCAAACTCAAGGCATTATGCAAGATAACATTGTGAATTGTTTGTTGTGTACGATTTGATTTTCTTGCACATTTACTACTTTGCTAACTTCCTTTAAGACTGGGTATTGCACCCTCAGCTGCAATCTCAAACAGCTCACTCACTATCACTTGAAGATTCCTTTCATGAGCATCCTTCTATAAAATCAAACTATGCCCTATAAATTGTCTACTTACTATAGGGGACTCATTGTTTCATGGTATTGTAGATCTTAAGATCCTTCAACCTTATTGACACTACTTCATAGTCTACAAGGTATTATTCACTATTCTCCCATCTTTAATGAGTCTCAAAACACTACTCAAACATGCAATCCACTACCTCCATTATACATTAATAGCTAAGAAGAAACATTGAACCTATGATTACCATTGTTACTTCATTTGGACAGTCATTCCCTGATTGCATTTGCCTTGTCTAACACTACCAAAAGCATTTGAAAAACCCTTAAGGTCAGCAAGGGTGTAAGGAAACTCATTGTTAAAATCTCCACTTTACTATGCAAGGTTTGAGCTTTATTATCTTGTCACTAATCATATATAATTAGATTAAATGTGTCAATTTTTATAATTATATATAATGAATAGATTATTTTAAAAACATGCATGATATCTACTTCATCAAATTAAATATTGTTAAAGTGCAGTCGAATGTTATAACATACCACAAAAATGTTTTAGCCCTAGGGCATCATGAATTGTCCATACAAGCATTGCATGGAATTGAAATTGTCTTTGTCCTATTGGTCTAGAGACATCATACATAGTGACGCCATTCCATAACTTTAGTAACTCGTCAATAAGAGGCTCGATATATACATTCATATCTTTAACTTGGTACTTACCTAGTTGAATGAACATAAACATTACATAATTATTATAACCATTTTACTGCAATATATATAAATTAATGTACATGACTATTGAATGAAAAAAATATAAGTAATTATGCAACAAATAAGACAAATGAGATGCTACTACGTTAAAGAAAATTGATGTAAACAAATACCTGGAACAATCATTGACAACATTATGTGCTCCCTCTTTATTGACATCCATGGAGGAATGTTATTGTTGATAACAAAAATAGGCCACACAGAGTAAACAGATCTCAGCTCTCCAAATGGATTGACACCGTCCGCTCCCAATGAAAGCTTGAGATTACGAGGTTCTTCTTTAAAGTGTGGCCATTTTTCCCCACTATGCTTTCACCATCTCAGAGCAGTCATTTTATCCCACCTTTTTCCCTGACAACTGTTACAAGATCTAGAAAATCCATTGATACGTTAAGCACGCTGTCATTCCCATTAGCAGTTCCTAGGAGTTTCCTTTCACTGGTGGGTTGGGTATTTCTCCCCAAGAGTTTATCACATAGGTGGATGTTTCCAAAATTGCCCGGGCTAGCCAAATACAAAAAATAAGGGCGAAGAATGCAAACAAACTTGCAGAACCCCATATGCAGACTGTGTTCAACAAAAGTCAAAATTCGTTGATGTTCGCAAATGTGACACCCAATGTCATCAGGTCATTCAGAGAAATGCAACCAAATGATTATTTTGTCAATGTTGTAGGACTTGATTTGCAATAGGCTCATTCACAGGACAAGGTAGAATTAATGGAAGAAACCCAAAGGGTGGTGACAATTGATTTCCTCAAAATCAGTCGCTAGATGAAGAAGAAAGATGAATAGATTTTAGACCTAAAAGGAAAGGTGGAGATTTGGTCAAATAAGCATAAGGCTCAGGTGATTGAAATTAATCAGCTATAGGATGAAAGAAATTCCTTTGAGAGCAGGGTTGTTGAACTTCAGACTCTTAGTGTGGAGGTTGTTCCAACCTTGCAGAGAGAAATTGAGCAATCCCAGGCGACCGAGATGGCCCTCTGTGATGAATTGAAGTAGGAAAGTGATGGTTTGAAACAACTCCATAGAGTACTAATGATGAGGTAAATGAAATGAATGTTGCATTGGAGTAAGAAACAGAAAGGAAAAAGTAGACCGAATTAGCCTTGAAGGAGGAGGAAGAAAATCTTGCTCTAAAGAATCATATTTCAGTCCTGGAGGGAAGAATTATGGAATTGAAAGTAGAATTGAGCTGCAAGGCTACGGAGGTGGACCTTTTGAGAGCCCAGCCTCCTACATCCCAAATGAACCTACTAGAAATAGCTAAAGAACTGCATGCATCATTGGAGGATAAGGTTAAAACACTATGCCTTACCTTGTAGCCCACTCTCAAATTTATGGCACTAACTTATGTAGGGTGGTTAGTGAAACAATGCAACGGGTGCAGGAAATGACTTTTGATAGATTTCTAGAGCCTAGGCAATTGTTGAGAAAATTGTATACAACTTTCGATGAGGCGTTGAGCAGTGTGGGGGTCGAAGACTAAACAACAGTGGCCATGAGCATGAATGTTCTCATTTCTATGCATGAAGCCATCCAGAATGTCGGTGAGTGTAGAGCAAAGCTGACTCAAATTACCTATGATATGCGGGCTAAATTTTCTCAACTAATGTAGTGAGGGCTTCCATCGGCCTTCTTGGATGACCAAACAGTGGCAAGCAAAGAACATATCATTGAAAGGATTGAGGAGAAAAAACAAGATTTATTTGTATTCCAGTCTTTCGATCAACCTCTGACTACCACCAATATCAAGAACATGGTGCATCAGTTGGCGTAGCACTTCTTTTAGCTTGAGTCTAAGGTGAAAATATCTAGTGGATTGCCTTTTAAGGCAATTATTAATCTAAACATGGCACATGAAACTTGCGTACTCTCTCTGCACCTTTGAACAAGGTCTGAACGTCCCTTTAAGCTTCCCTCTCCAAGTTGTGGGTGATTAGTCTGAGAGGTTAGACTAGTCTGTGAGGCCATGATTTGGAGTTTCTCATTCCGTAGGTGAAATGTCCCTGTGAGTCACCAAGTTGTGAATATTTATTCACACACCACTCTTTTCCTCACGGTCTTTTTTTTCCATGGCTTTACCTTTTGTTTGGTACCACTCGCAGCTTTTCGGCCACTGCCACATGGCATCTTATCGGAGCTTCCCTTCAAGATGCTTCTCTTTTCTTTTTCTAGGCTCCAGTTTCTTGACACGTCGCCTCCACCTGCTTTCTATTCAGATGGGGCCCACACTGCAGTTACCTTTGTCAGGAGCTCTCCATGTGGAAATTGTTTGAGTGTTCATTGTTTTTGTTTGATGGTTGTTGCAACCGTTTCCATTTTTCTACCACATGTCTTTTCCCTTTGTCATTGTGTGGCCCATCTCTCCTCGGATTGTCCTTGTTGGTATGCTACCTTTCCAGCTTTCTGTTAGCACCTGCACTGGGGAATCTTTCTCGTTGGCACCTACGCTAGAGCATCTTTCTTGTTAGAGCCTTCAGGCAGTGGGCTGGCTTATTTAAGCAACCCTTTCTTAATTTTATGGTTGTTGTTAGATGGAATAAATTTTATAGCACTGAGAATTATCCTTTGTAGTTTTTGTTATTAAATCTGAACATGTAGACTGTGCCATTCTGCTTGGCCTCTCTGTTTTCAAGCATTTGATAGGACATTAGATTGTCCCTGCATTTTCTAAAATATACGAACATCTGTTTCAAGCTTTTGTAATCTTTATATAGATTAGCGTAATACTAAGCATGTTGCTACTATTTTTTGTTAGCTTATGTTGTATGGATTATATTATGCAAATGGTTTGATGATCTTATGTTTGCAGTGCCAAGAATTATCTCTTTAATATACACTAGTTACTATTTGAGCCTTTGTTTCTGTAATGTGCTTACTTAGCTCATTACTGATTTGGCTCATTGCCTTAGATTAGAATTGTTTATTTTATGTTTATCTTTGTTCCCTTTTCTCCACCCCATTAGAAAAATGAAGAGCCAGCTTTGATAAAATCCTAGAGGTCACTTAGTTGTGTGCACGAGTCCCCCAATAGCTAAGTTTCCCATAACGCTGCTGCCTGCAAACTTTTTCATCAAAAGTATGTAATTTGTACTCAACCTAATATAGGACTAAATTGGTCTTCTCCCCAATAAAATCATCATTTTTTGGCCCCCAAAATTGTAGGCTCCTTTCCCTTAGGACTACTTATAACAAGCCAAGACAAGGAGAGAAATATATCTTGTATAAAGAAGAGGAGAAAGGAGAGATTTTATGCTAAGGGAAAACAAAGAGTCACCTCCATAGTTATGTTTCCTTCTTTTGTATTTGTGTGCAGGGAAAAATCATAGAGCGTAAACAAGATAAGTGCAAATGAAATAAAAGATAATCTAAATCAAAACACTAAATCTAGATCTATTCCTTCACTCATGAAATGAAGCTTTCTAAGCTATTGAAAAAACATAATAAAATCCTATGATTATCAAAATGAATTCACAAACAAAGGAAAGGTCACCATCCCATGTCAGAGTGTGTTCACAAGATGTCAGATTGTTTATATCATTGTGAAGCCTCCATTGTTGTGTGTGAGAAGATTTGATGCAATGTCTATGTTGGTCAAAGAAATATGTTGAAGCATTGTCAATGGTGATTTAGATCTTGGCAGTACTTCATTATGTAAATGATGTTGATTCTTCGATCCTTTTTTTGTGAGGAAATAGGTTTGTTATATATAAATTATGATTTGAAATGGACAATCAGGATTGTGTAGTAGAATATCTTGATCAATGGTCGATAGGTGTTGAGAGGATTTAAGACATGAATAATTTGTGCAAAATAGATTACATGATTAGTGTGATTGAAGGATAGATTGATCAGTCAGGGATATAGATTGATTAGTCAGGAAATAGATTGATCAGTTAAGAATAGATTGATCAATCAGGAATAGATTTAGAAATCAAGGGATCATAATTTTCTCAATCAGGAAAGTGGTTGAGAATGATTAATTAATTGATTTAATTAATTAATTCATTTTGGAGTTGAACATGCAAATCAAGTTTGACTTTTTCAAATAAATTTGCATTAGTTTGATTTGATTTTTTATGATTTTTTGAATAGTTTATTCAAATTATTCAAATTTGGAGGGAAAGTGAGTTAATTAAATTATATGATTTAATAATTCAATCGACTTAGGGGAATAAAGTGATTTAGCAACGTAATTAAATAATTGGTGTTATTTAACTAATCAAGATGAATTAAAGTTAGATTAGGACTTTATTAAATAAATGTAATTTATTTAATTGGTTAAAATGATAAAACGTGAATTAATTAAATAATGTCATATTATTCAATTAATAGCAGAAATAGGGTTTTAGGAATTTACTAAATAAATGGAATATATTTAATTTGTCAAAAATGATGGAAAAGTGAATTAATTAAATAATGTCATATTATTCAATTAATAGGGGAAATTAGGGTTTTTGATGCAATTGATGTGAAATGAAGTGATATTCGATGATAACATGATGGTGATGATGTGAGAATGTCATTTAGTATGTGTGATAAGTGTTTAGGTCAATTTTACATGTCTACATTTTGCCCATCTTTGATACAAAGTGCGAGCTACTTTGTTTCAAAGATTTGATGTTAAGATCAAGATTTTGAAAAAAAAAATTATGCCCCACTGTGCCCTGATGGTTATTGGAATGATGGTAGGAATCTGTGCTGCCCCCTTAAGAGGTTGGCCAAAAAAGTTAGTTTGGAGGTCAGGCTCATGACACTATTCTATTTTAGTTCATTTATGGAGAAGATGAAAACTTAAGTCTATAGGTTTCGCGTTGCTTGTTCCAATGTTCCTGGGAAGTCCTGATTTGAACGTAGGAAGGTTCCCTAAGTAAAAATTAGGGTTTCTAGGGTAAAAATTAGGGTTTTGTGGGTTAAAATAGGTAATTAGGGTTCTAATTACCTCATTTGTACTGTGAGCCTATAGAGAATTCTTTCATATGGATTTCTCATTTTTTTAGTTATCGAGGAGCTATGGTGTTTATTCGGGGAACCCCACATTGTGTAGATGCAGTTCAAGAGTATGAATGGCCTGTAGGAGTTGGTTCCTCGGTATGTATTCTCTCGATTCTCATTTTTATTTTTTTGTGTTCCTTGTGGTTTTTTTTTCGGGGCTGGTTGTTCTTGATAGGAGAGGCCACCAGTTTCCTGTTGGATGGGGTATATGTACCGAGGAGATGTTTGAGCATGGGACTAGATATACATGGGGCCTATGTCTCCTCACCCACCTATATAGAGATATGCATGAGGTCGCATATCAAGGTGGGAAATCTATTTCTATCGGTGTTTCTCTTTTGCAAGTGTGGGCATGGAAGCACATCGTAGTCACACGACCCGATGATATATAGGATCGTACTACTAGTGATTTGTACTCTTATCGGTATGGATATTTTCTACATCATACCTTTCTTGGGGAGATTTCATAGCAACATTGTGTATTTGATGATATGCTAGGTTTTATATGGAAACCATATATGGATTGTGATGCTTACCTTGGGATCAAGAGCAATTACTATACTGCCAACAAACCAAATGGTTGATTGGTCACACTCACTCTCTTTTGGAAAGGTATCTTCTTGACTGGGTATGTAGGAAATTTGGAGAGACACGGGGCTAGTTTCCTGATGCATATGACACCTGGTTCGGTCAAAACACCAAAGAGGTCCATGTATGGGGTCATCAGACTAATATAGATGCTACTATTGTTGCATTTAGAGTGCTTGCCCCAGTTAGATGGGGTTGTCTAGTGGGTTTAGCGGATCCAGGTACCACTCTTGATTTTGATCAGTGGTGAGCATGACATATGCCATTGAGATTCACATATCCTAGTGGTGATCCCACAGTTGGTAAGGCATGAATTATAGGTTGGCATGGGGAGAGACAACGTCTTGAGATTCTAGCCAAGCAGCTCAGTCAAGCCCAACAGGATGGGGCATAAGGTGGTCAAGGAGATCAAATGCCTCAGGTTCAGGGATAGGTTCTAGGTCCCCCTCCACCACTTGATGGAGGTGCATAGTTGGTTGTGGAGATAGGGTGACGACAATTCCTAGAGGCACAAATTTCCATATTGATAGTAGAGTGAGATGGCTTTAGATCTGAGCAAGACACAAAGATTGGGCATTCTCTTGTTGTTGACACATAGTTACAAGCCATCACCATAGAGAGGGATAGTCTGAGGACAACGCGAGATAGTCTTCACACTGAGCATGATCAGTTATTATAGAGGGCTACATATTATCAAACTCTATATGATGCCTTTGTTCCTTGAGTCCAACAACGACCAAGATTTGGAGAGCCTAGTGTTGCAGATGGTGGTGCTGAGTCAGGTGGTCATTCTGTCAGGAAACTAGATCTAGATGGTGATCCATAGCCTAGTCTATAGAGTCCCCTCCTTCCTGTCGGGCAGTGTTATATCTGTACTTGATATTTATGATGTATTGTTCAGAGACTTCATATTGTAGAAATGATTTTGTACATACATTCATCGGCCTAGTCGAGGCCTCATATATATTTATTATTTTATATTATCCTACCACACTTGTTTCACTGATGATGATGTACTATGACATTCCCATTTTTTATGATGATATATATGAGATATACTTTCTTCGATTCGGCTCATTTATGTTTTTATTGTGATGATTTATGGATGATGATTTATGATGATGTATGTTTATATATGTTTTTTGTACTTTTCTAATGTATGCATATGATGTGGATGGAAGGATCATATTTTATATCATAGGATGTTTTATTATGTATGTGATGATGTTCATATATGATGTATGGATGATGTATGTTTTTGATGGATGTGTGTCATTGATTGATGATATATGATGTTTTCATTTCTTTATTATCATCATGATATGTATTGATGACATTGTGGATGCAAAATGGATATGGTACTAATGATATTGTGATGCAGGATGGATGTTAGTTAGAAGAAATATTTGATGATGGATAGAAATTTGATGTTGTTAGTTGTTGATGTGTTGCTTTCTCTTTGCTTGGAGGCTTTTCATTTTGAACAATACTATTTGATGTAGCAAATAGATATGATGCACCAAAGTATTGATGACCAAGTTGACTTTGTATCCATTGTGTGGAATTTGAATCAACATACAAAGAATATTCTTGTTCATACTAGACATACAAAAACTTTGTTTAAAGTATAGGGTTGGGTTGTGTTAAAAATTTTCATACCATTTACATAGAGAGGTATAGAATACCTAACATGCAATTGCTTCATGAATTGTTTCACCACAATTTCCATACACTCAATAAATCAAGTATTTTCCATGGTAGTGTTACAAAAACATCCTACAAACAACAAACTGAAATGACATTCAATTTCCCTCATTCCTTCTCTAAATCCTTATGGACATCCTCGAGAGATCCTAGGAATGAGTCAATAAAATAAATCATAAAAAATAAGACTATAAAAAGATAAAAACAAAGTTACAGTATCACTTTTAAAAAGATAAAACCAAAGTTGCAGTATCACTTGCCATATATGTTTGGGGTGGGGCTATTATCTAATGTTGATCATGTCTATTGTAGGAATGGATCCGTTAAGGCATATCTTAGGATGTTGTTGGTGACTTTTCAAAAAAATAGGTAGTTAATACTCTGGCCTTGTTTTAGTCTATTTTGTAATCAAAGCTTTGTAATTGTTTTGCTTGAAATTTATAGTTGTTGATGTTTTCTTTATTTGTTTATTTTTTTTTCAAAGGGTGAGTGTGATGATTTGTTTATTATGGGTGAAAATTTTATTACGAATTGTGATGACGGGGTAGGTCTTTGTTGATTTTTTTGAGTTTTATGATGCTATTTTTTAATTTTTAGGGGACTAACCTAGGGCCTTGGGGGCTCATCAAAGATAAGCCTTGCCTATTTTGTACATGCAGAGGCTCATAGTTCACTTGGTTTGAATGTTTTTAATCTTTTTGTTTTGTGAATGTTTTTTTTTTTTTTGGATTTTGTATGTTGTGGTTGTTCTTTTCTATTTTGAATCTTTTTACTAAGTTGAAATAAAGCATGATAGAAACATAAAGGGGACTAACCTACGGCCTTAGGGGATGAACAGAGATAATCCTTGCCTAAATTGTACATGCAAAGACCACGTAGTTTGACCAGTTGACTCAAAGCATAAACTTGTTTTTGGGATTTCAAATAACATTAATAACTTGGATTGATATTCCACTTTCGTTACCAGAGGATATGTTGCGGGAAATCTACTTGAACTAGCTATGAGGTTCAAGAAAATGTTGATATATTAGACTATTTGAGTGAAGGAATAATCCAATGATGTTTCATTTTTTGATGTTTTCAAATATTTTTAATTTTGTTGTTTTTCAAATGTTTTTGATTTTGTTGTTTTTCAACTATGATGGGATACACAAGGATCTAATCCATGACCAACTTTGTGAAGTTTCCCCCAGTTGGAGACAAGACTACTTTCTTTAATCAGTAACAAGCCATGGTAGGACATGTTTTATGATGAAATAAATGAGTGAATGCTTTAGATTGTATCGATAGATAATGATGCAGGTCTTATTCAACATAGAGCTTGTTTGCTAGGTTTTCACTATGGTACCTATTTTATGAACACCACAAATTGGTTTTCACTCAAGGAATGTTTTATTTCTCTTTACTATTTTTCTTGCTTTTTTGATGTTTTTGATTTTTTTTCATCTTTTCCATTTTTTGGATTTTTACCCTTTTACTTGGGGTATTCTGACGTGCTTTATGTGTAGAAATTCTTGAGGTGGTTGTTGTTTAGTAGTTTAGCTAAAGGTTCTCCTTTGGGAGTAGCCAACTAATAAGCCCCATAACCATAGCTTGTTGTGTAGATAAATGGGCCTAACCAGTTGGGTTCAAATTTTCCTTTGCCATCTTGATTCAGTTGTACCTTTTGATTCTCCTTGAGGACCAAGTCACCAACTTGAAAGTTTATGTCTTTGATTTTCTTATCATAGCTTTGTTTGAGTTGATTCTAATAAACCTGAAGATGGTTTAACATGCTCAAACACCTTTCATCTAGGAGCTCCAATTCATTTAACCTGGATACCTAATATTCTTCATTGTTGACCATGCCTTTTAGTGAGATTCACGATGGGGTGATTTCAACCTCGATAGGTAAGATGACCTCTGATCTGTAGACCAAGAAAAATGGTGTGGCACCTATAGGTGTTCAGATGTTGGTTTGATAAGCCCATAAGGTTGGGTTTAGCTATAAATGCCAATCACGGTCAACTTCATTAACAGTCTTTTTTAGTATTTTCAGTATGGTTTTATTAGATGCTTCAGTCTGACCATTTCCTTGGGGTTAATAGGGTGTGGAAGATCTATGTTAGATAGAAAATTAGGAGCAAAGTTCTTGGACATATAGATTTTTGAATGGGGTTACATTTTCCATTATTATCATTTGGGGAATTCCATACTTACAAATCAGATAATTCAGAATGAACTTTGATATTTGTTTTCCAGTGATGTAGGTCAATGGAATTTTCTCTATCCATTTAGTGAAATACTTTGTTGTTGTGATAGTAAAGTTGTGCCCATTAGATGAAGCTGGTGAAATCTTACCTACTGTGTCTAATCCCCATTGTGAGAAAGGACATGGTGTTGTGATGGGTCTTAACTCCTATGTTGGTGCATGAATAAGGTCACTATGTTGCTGGCATTGATGACACTTTTTAGAATATTGAATGCATTCCTGTTCCACGGAGGGCCAACAATACCCCATTCTAAGCAGTTTTTGGACTAGGTTAGGTCCGCTAGAGTGGGACCCACAAACACCTTCATGTACCTCTTGTAAGTTTGTTTGTGCTTCTTCTACTTTAAGACACCAAAGTGACATACCATCTACACTACAACGGTATAGGGTATCTCCTAGGATTGTAAAGTGGGAAGTTCTACGGGTGAAGGTTTTCTTTTGAGTGGTCATTAGGTCAAGCACAGTATGATACCAATGCCAAATGCAGTAAAATGTATCTTGGTACGATGGGGAGTTAGGACCAACAACAACACATACTAGTTCTGATTCTGAGATGTTGAATGCAAGTACAAGTAGTTGTTCTATGAGGAACTCATACTTAGGAAAATTTTGTGGAATATCAAGATGTGAGCCTATTGTTTCCATTGCATCATCATGTTTGTTGTTGATTCGAGGAAATTATTCAAAGGTTATTGTGAAAAAATATTCCTTGAAGTTATCTACGATCCTTTTATACGACATCAACTTGTCTTTTTTTTGGTACTCATCATTCACCTATTTGATCACTAGCTAAGAGTCTCCAAAGACATGTAGCTCTTTTATTCTCCATTCGATAGCCATTTTGAGCCCTGTGATTAAAGCTTCATACTTTGAGATATTGTTTTTGCATGGGAAAGTGATCACATATGCCTTGGGTATACTATCTCCTTGTGGTGTGAGAAATAGAATGCCTACTCCAAAGCCATGTTGAGTGTGGGACCCGTCAAAGTATAGAGTCCAATGGCCTATCTATTTCATCATCAAGATACTTTCATTTGGAAAGTCCACTATGAGAGGCTTGTGATCATCTATGGGTGCTTTGGCTAGCTGGTCTACTATGATTTGTCCCTTGATAGCTCTTCTATCCATATACTCTATATCAAATTTAGTTAGAATCATCACCCATTTGGCAATTCGGCCTATTAGGGTTGCTTTTTCTAGTAGGTACTTTAGTGGGTCTACTTTTGAAATCAACTTTACCTTCCTGTTTAAGATGTAGTGTCTCAAATTTTGTGTCACAAATACGACAAAGATACATGCTCTTTCTATGGGCAAGTAGTTCAACGCATAACTCACTAGTGTTCGGCTGATGTAGTAGACTACTCTTTCTTTGTTATCATCATCTAGCTAGGGTAGAAGAGCTTCCAACGCTACTTGTGTGGTAGACACATAGAGTACCATTCCTTGTTTGGAATAGGTGGCATGAGTATAGGAGGAGTAAGTAGGTACTCCTTGACTTGTTGGAACGCTTGGTCACATCTCCCATCCCACTTGAAGGTGATGTCCTTGTGTAGGAGATGAGTGAAAGGGTGACATTTTTCTACCAGTTGTGTGATAAATCACTTGATGGATTGCAACTTCCCTTGTAAGATCCTCAGTTGTTTTAGTGTCTTTGGTGGAGGCATATCTAGAATAGGTTTTACTTCTGCAAGGTTCACTTGAATCCCTCTTCTTCACACTATGTATCCTAAAAACTTTCTAGATGTTACTCTAAACACAAACTTCTTAGGCTTGAGCCTTAAATTATATTGTTCCAGTTGATCAAACACCTTTGCAAGATTGGTCAAGTGATCTTCCCTTTTGACTAACTTTGCTAGAATTTCATCCACATAGTCCTCCATTATTGTATGTAGCATATCATGGAAGACAGTCGTCATTTCTCTTTGATATGTTTCTCCTACATTCTTAATACCAAATGGAATTACATTCCAATAGAAGGTCCCCCAAGCACAAGTAAACATTGTTTTGTGTTAATCATCGAGAGATATTTTAATCTAGTTATATCAAGAGAAACCATCCATTAGGGATAGCATCTCATGCCCTGCTGTTAGATCCATGATCATGTCAATACTTGAAAGGTGGAAGTCATCCTTTGGGTAGGCTTTTTTCAGGTCTCTGAAATCTATGGAAATCCTATGCCCCTAGTAGGCTTTGACATTGGTACTAGATTTGATATCCATTTTGGATAATCGATGGGTCTAATGAAACCCACATCTAGTAAATTTTTTAGTTCTACCTTTACCAATAATGCAATATGAGGATGCATTTTTTTGAGTTTTTGATTGATAGGCTTTGCTTTAGGGGAGATGACCAAATAAAGTACCACTAGTGCTAGATCTAGTCCAAGCATATCTACATATGTCCATGCAAAGTTTACTTCCTTGTCATTGATGAATGCTGTGAAGTTTTCTTTCTCTTTAGGATCAAGCGATGTCGCATGGTATGTTATCTTTGGGTCTTCTACTGTGCCAACATTTATGGACTCTGCTTCTTCTACCAGGAGTGTTGATTTTTCTTGATATTCTAATATGGGGAGATTGAACCTTCCATCTTTGGGTGCCTTAGGGAGGTTTTCACTGTTAGATGTGTCCTTTATTTTCTTCTTTTTAGGATCTAATAGAGCTGCATTGTAGTTTTCTCTAGGGGATCACATTTTTATTTTTATGTTTTCTTTCATTTTTACGACTAGAAGATTCAATCTCTCCACCAAAGTATGCATCCTATTCAAGTTCCATGACGAACCCTTCTTTGTGATCTCCTACTAGTATGTCTGTTCGAAGTCCCATGAACTTTGTGATTGCCTCCTCTTTATAGAATTGATCCAGAATAGGTGTATGTTGTTGTTGGTCCCAATCTATCAATTGTGGGTAGCAGAGGGGTACGCTATCATCATTATTTGAAAATCTTACAAAGGTGGTGGAAAGGGTCAATATGGCTTTGGTATCTTTTTCCCATTGGGTGTCTAGGTCGTCATTGTAGAAGTGGGGGAACCATATCCAGTGATAAAGGAAGGAGAATCCCATTCATATTCATTAGAGTCTATTTTAGAATAATAATAGACATTGGGAATGGTTTTCATAAATTGGAGAGGGAACCTATCAATGCTAAAGTTGTTGAATAAATCTTCGATGGGTAAATTGTTGTCCATGATGTGGTAGATATCTAGTCCCTTAACACTAGTAGAAGTTTCTTGTTTCTTAAAATAGGTTCATCTAGTTTTTGGAGTACCCACCTCTTTTGGCTCATAACCTAGTCCCATATTTTTCTTTCTTTGTTCCACAATGATGGGTTCCCATCAGCCTTGTTTGTGTAGCCCAAGGCCACCTATTCCTTGATATCCCATTTGTTTAGCTAATTGATAACCTCTACTGCTAGGATCAATTAGAATGGGTTGTGGCTTTTTCTGCTTCTTTTTGGTCCTCCTTGTAAATCATGGATGATAAATCCTCTTTGAATATTTATTTGTCCTTCATGTCCCCCCACTTGGTGAAGATCATGGGTCTGGATATCATTTTCACCATCTACACATACTTAATCTCTTTTGGACCTCCATAGACTTTGGGTGTTGGTGGAAGCATGCTAATGCAAAATGCTTGGTTAAAGTGGTAGTTCCCATTACCCCTGTCCAGTACTTGAACCTTGGTTTCTAAACTTGGTTGCTCACTTGATGTGATATTGGTTAAGGTTGATGGTAGCATGGAAGGGTCAACATATGAGAATGAATGGAAGGCTATTTTGTTGCTAGGTATGTGTTGGATCTTATTATACTTCTCCTCCAACTTTGTACAAAAATGGAAGGGCACAGGATTAGCATATAAGGTCACCTTTTTTCCTTCATGGGGGAAATTTAGGCATTGGTGAAAGGTTGATGGTACTGCTTGCAATGCATGGATCCAAGGACATCCTAGGAGGAGGTTATATGGTAACTCAAGGTCTAGTACTTGGCATGTAGTTTCTATGATAGCTGGTCCTATTTACACTGGTATCTAGATTGTCCCTTTTGAATTCTTTTCAAGGTCATCATAGGCCCTTATTGTGATACTCTTTCCATTTTCTATCACATTGTCAAAATACCCCAACTGTTTGATGAATTTTAAGGTACAGATGTTTAGACTTGCATCATTATCTATCAACACCCGTTTCACCATGTTCTTGTGAACACTAACCTCTATGTAGAGTGCTTGATTGTGGAACATCCTTTGTGGAAGATCTTTCTCATAAAAGACTAAATGATTGCTTTCCATGATTTTTACAACCATGGCTTGGAACTTATTAGGATCAAGGTCATTAGGGATCGATGCTTCTAATGCCTTTTCCAATATCTGCCTATGTGTGGGTGATAGTTTTAGCAGTTCTAGGATTGAGATTAAGGTGGGAGTCTTCTTCAACTATTCTACAATGTTGTAGTCATTTGATGACTTAGTTGTGGGTTTGGGTGGGGCTCCTTGTATTGTAACTCTCCCTCGACAGGTATTTGCATTGCAGTTGTTGTCTCCACCTCATATAGTCATTACATTTTCCCTATTGTCATCAACTTGTGAGAGGGTTCCTAGAACTATGTCATCGTAGGTATAATTAGCATTATGATAATCCTGCTCCTTTCCTTTTTCATTCCTTTTAGTATGGTTTAGGATTGGGTTTGTATATATTTGAAGGTCCTTGTTTTTGGGATGATGTTCAACATCCACTTCTCCTTTGTCTATCAAGTCTTCAATGAGGTGTTTGAGTCTCATGCAATTATTTTTTGTGTGTTCTTTGATTTTATGGAAGTTGCATATCTTTCTAATTATACCATGGTGTTTTGAAGCTAGGCTTCTCATAGTTCAGGCAATCATTGACCTTGATGAGGTTTTTTTGCACTAGTTTACGCATGACTATTTCAAGTGACTCTCCTAGTACCATTAACTACCTCCTTGGTTGATCGTATTGTATTTGTTTCCCTCCTTGATTCATTTGTTGGTTGGCTACTCGATTGTTCTTGGGATAGGTAAGTTGGTTGTGCCACTTGCGGTTTGCTTTGAGGTATGTTTTGTGCATTGCATAGTGCTCTAGTGTCATCTATTCCATCATTTGTAACCTTCTTGTTTTTGGCCCATAATTTAGGTTTCTCATTTGAACTAGGACTGTCTCTTGGGTTGTTTATCTTTATCACCCCTCTTTCTATGAGGGCCCTTTCTATGTGCAGTCCCTTCTCAATGGATTCTTCAAAACTTGTCGAACATAGCATGGAAAGTTGGTAGTTGAATTCTTCTTGGACATTTGAAATGAATATGTCAACTAGCTCATTGTTGGGAATAGGTGATTTGCATCAACTATCCTTATGTCACCATCGTTGAAGGTATGAAGTGAAATTTTCTCCTTGACTTTACTTAATTTTGTATAGATCTTTGATGGTAACATCTTGCTCTATGTTGAATGAGAAATTTGTTATGAATTGGGTAAACAGTTCATCAAAGCTTTTTATTCCTGGTTGTAGATAGGTGAAACACTCCATAACATGACTAGTAAGAATTCATGGAAAGAGCCTCATGAGGTAATGAAGCACAACCAATGGGAACACTTCATTGGTAATTAATGGGACATGTGTGGGAGCATATTAAAATTCTTGGGGATGAGTTTTGAGGTGTGCATCTTGTGTAAAATGTTAGAAGAAAATCACATAGTAGTGGCTGGAAAAATGTAGGAGAAGTTGTGGGTACCTGTAGCCATGGCTGTGTAAAACCAGCAAGTGAAAAACGTAATGAAAATGTTGATACATGTTGTTTCATGTCTTTACATGTCATTTTAAAGGTTATTTGATGGGGGATTAATATATTTTGGACCCTCTTATTGGTGGATGTAGCCCGAATTTGGGTGAACCATGTTAAATATGCGTGTTGTCTTCTTGCTATTATATTTTTTTGGGGGTTTTCTATTCTCTATTTTATTGATTAGATTTGCATTTAACTTATTAAAATATAATCTCTAACCCTAACAAGTGGTATCAGAGTGGGTTATGTTCAGTTATCCTTTGCAGGAAGGTCTCATGGTTGAGAGGGAGTTATGGTAGAAGATGACAAGTTGAAGGTAAAAAAATTTAATGGGCATAACTATCAGTTATGGAAGATGCAGATGGAAGACTATCTCTATAAGAAGGATTTATGGTGTCCATTGGAAGCAAAAACCAAGAAACCCTCGGCTATGTCTAATGAGGATTGGAAAATTCTATATAGAAAGGAACTTGGAAATATTCGCTTATGCTTGGCACAATCAGTGGCATTTAATATTTCAATAGTAAAGACAATGGAAGATTTGATGAGGACCTTGGAAAAACTATATGAAAATCCTTCTACTTCAAATGTGGTATTTCTAATGAAGCGTCTATTTAATATGAAAATGGAAGAAGGTGGGTCAGTTGCTGATCATTTAAATGAGTTTAATATAGTTTCTAGTCAATTAACTTCTGTAAATGTAAACTTTGATGAAGAAGTTAGGGATCTTTTGATTCTATGTTATTTGCCTAAAAGTTGGAATAGCTTGGTAATGGCAGTTGGTAATTCCATTTTTGGTTCAAATATGTTAAAATTTGATGATGTTGTTGGTGTTATTTTGAGTGAGGAAATTCATAGGAAAAGCTCAAGTGGTACATCCACATCAGGCAGTGCTTTGAATGCAAAAAGCAGGGGCAGAACAAAAGAGAGATGAAAGAATTCTAGAGCCCATGGGAAGTCATGAGGAAAATGAAAGGACAAGAGGTCCCAATCTAGAGATAACAAGGATTGTTGGTATTGCGGTAAGTTGAGTCATTTAAAGAAAGATTGTTGGTCTTGAAAAAATAAAGGAGACAAAAAGGGAGAAAATAAAGAGGCAAATGTGGTAAATAATAAATCTGATGAGGATTCTTTGATTCTTTCCCTTGATAATGCTGATAATTCTTGGGTGTTAGATTCAAGGGCTTCATTTCATGCTACACCCCATAGAAATTATTTTCTTGATTGTCCAAGGGGATATTGGGTTGGTTTATTTGGGAGATAAGAAACCCTATCAGATTGTTGGAAAGGGAAGAATCAAGATTAATTTGTAGAATGGGAATCATTGGCTACTACATGAGGTATGACATGTTCCAAAGTTAAGCAAAAATTTAATCTCAGCAGGGCAAGTAGATGTTGAAGGTTGCATTGTTACATTTAGTGATAAAAATTGGAAGGTTACAAAAGGCACCTTAGTGGTAGCAAAAGGTGTGAAAGTAGACACCTTATATATTTGTACAGGTCATATTGTTCCTTCTACTTTAGCTATTGTAGATAAAAATCAATGTTCAGGAATAGTTGCTATAGTTCAGTAGGTAGAAAATCAGACAGTTGTTGTGGGTTCTGAATAAATACTATGACATAATAGACTTGGGAATATGAGTGCAAAAGGTATGAAAATACTTCATTCAAAGAATCTTTTACCATCTGTCTAAAATGTGTTAATATGGATTTCCTGTGAAAGTTGTGTGCATGGAAAATAAAAGAGAGTTAGTTTTCTCAAGGATGGGAAGTAGAAGAAAGATGAGAAATTAGAGCTTGTGCATACGGATGTAAGGGGGCCAACTCAAGTATCCTCTCTCAGTGGCTCTCAGTATTATGTCACTTTTATTGATGATGTAGCAAGAAAGGTATGGATTTATTTCCTTAGGAATAAATATGATGTATATGAAACTTTTAAAAAATGGAGAAGCTTGGTTGAGAATGAGATAGGTAAAAAGTTAAAATATCTCAAATATGACAATGGTGGTGAGTATTGCAGCAAAGAGTTTGAAGATTATTGTTCCTCTAAGGGTATTCGTAGGCAAAAAAATGGTTCCAAGGACTCCACATAAAAATGGAGTGCTTGAGTGCATGAATAGATTAATAATGGAGTGTGCATGAACTATGAGATTGCATTTTGGGATGCCTTTAAACATGTGGGAAAAGGTTGTAAATGATGCTATTTTTTTAATTAATAAAGGTCCCTCT
Source organism: Sequoia sempervirens (assembly GCA_007258455.2). Classification (NCBI taxonomy): domain Eukaryota; kingdom Viridiplantae; phylum Streptophyta; class Pinopsida; order Cupressales; family Cupressaceae; genus Sequoia; species Sequoia sempervirens. The sequence goes on from VDFB02000013.1 coordinate 186,530,177, forward strand.
AATCCTTTGGGTTGTGGCATTCCAAAGGAAGCATGGACATGTAAGAAAGTGAGTTATTATTTTCTCAAAACCTTTGGTTATGAAGCATTTGCACATGTAGATTCAAAAAATAGAACCAAGCTTGATGCAAAATCAAAGAAATGTATATTTTTTGGATATGGCATTGATGAGTTTGGTAATAGGCTTTGGGATTTTGAAAACTAGAAAATTGTAAGAAGCAGGGATGTCATATTCAATGAGAAATTTTTGTACAAAGATCAGTTGTAGTAGCATGAGAAGAAAGAAAATTATTATGTAGTGTTGGATGATAGTCCAAACAATGATGTTCCAATGGTTCCTCATGCTATGCAACAACAACAACAACAAATACCACAAACTCCAGTGAATGTTCGATGATCTTCAATATTAAGTAGACCTTCAGAAAGATTTTATCCCTCTTTGTATTCCATTTTATTGATTGATGTTGGTGAACTAGAATGTTATGATGAAGCTATGTAGGTGGATGCCAAGGTTCAATGAGAGCATGGAATGGAAGAAGAAATGGACTCCTTGCTGAAAAATTAGATTTGGGACTTATGCAAGTTACTTGGAGGTAAAAAGGCTTTACTAAACAAATGTGTTTATAAGTTGAAAGAGGAATATGGAGGCAAGAAAATATTTAAATCCAGGATAGTTGTAAAGAGAATTGCACAAAAAAAGGGTATTGATTTTGATGAAATCTTTTCTTTGGTTGTTAAAATGACTTCTATTCATATTGTTTTAATTATTGTGGTTGTTGAAGATTTGCATTTAGAATAGCTTGATGTTAAAACAACCTTTCTCCATGGTGATTTGGAAGAGGAGATATATATGGAACAACCACAAGGATTTGAGGTCAAAGGTAAGGAGAAACTAGTGTGCAAATTGAAGAAAAGTTTATATGGTTTAAAGCAAGCAACTCGACAATGGTATATTAAATTTGATAGTTTTATGGTTGAGAAAAGCTACAATCGATGTAATTCAGACCATTTTGTTTACTTTAGGAGATTAGATGATGATAGCTACATTATTTTTTGTTTATATGTTGATGATATGCTTTTAGCGGAGTCTAACATGGATCACATAAAGGAGTTAAAACATCAGTTAGCAAATTCATTTGATATGAAGGAGTTGGGGGTAGCAAAACAAATCCTTGGTATGAAGATTACAAGAGATAGGAAAAATAAAATAAAAAAATAATCTTAGGTTGATTATGTTGAAAAAGTATTGTATAGATTTCATATGGAGGATGCGAAAGTTGTCAGCACATCTTTGCCCAGTCATGTCAAATTGACTAAGGATATGTGTCCAAATACAAAAGAGGAGGAATAAAAAATGTCCAAGGTACCATATGATTTAGTTGTAGGAAGTTTAATGTACGTCATGGTATGCACAAGACAAGATATTGCACATGTTGTACAAGTTGTTAGCAGGTATATGAGTCATTTCGAAGTTGAGCATTGAAATGTGGTAAAATGGATTCTCGGGTATTTGAGAGGTACATCCAATAAATGTTTATGTTTTGGGGGCTCTAATACTTATTTACAAGGCTATGTTGACTCAGATTTGGTAGGGGATATTTATACTAGGCGGAGTACCACAGGTTATATATTTACAGTTGGTGGGACAATAGTGAGTTGGATTTCTCGATTGCAAAAGGTAGTTGCTTTATCCACCATGAAGGAAAAGTATGTAGCTGCAATAGAGGAAAAAAAGGAGATGATATGGCTGAAAATTTTCATGGAAGAGTTGGGAAAACAATAGGCTAAAAATTACTTGTTTACAGATAGTCAGAGTGCTATACATCTTGCAAAGAATTTTTCCTTGCACTCTAAACCCAAACACATACAATCGATATATCATTTCATTTAGTCGATGTTGGAAGATGGACAAGTAAAGATGGAAAAGATACATACAAATGACAATCCATTGGATATGTTTACGAAGGTGGTGACAAGGGAGAAGTTGAGCTCCTCTTCAGCTTCAATTGGCCTTCAAGGTTTAATTTAAGTAAAAGGGAATTGCAGGGTCAAAGGTGTTGATTTCTAGTGGGCGTTGCAGGGGTAGTGGTGTTATGATTAGTATCCAAGTGTGAGATGGTATGGAGTGGAGTCTGATTAGTCTCCAAGTGGTAGATTGTTGTGTTATGGAGACCAATCAGACTTGGATAAAAATCTTCATATTGTTTTATTTATTAAATAATTTGTTGCACTAATAGTTAGGTTGCACTTGTATCTAAAAGGTGGTTAGAAACAAATATTAAATGTTGGAAGTGATTAGTTATAGCTGGAAGTGATTAGTGATAATATTTTAAACATAAAGTTTATGGACAACTGGAAAAAGTAAAGGTAACCTCCCAAAGAAAGCATTTTATTGGTTGCATGAGGCACAACCAATGGCCACACTTCATTGGTAATTAATGGTAAATGTGTGGGAGCATATTATAATACTCGGGGATGAGTTTTGAGGTGTGCATGTCATGAAAATCATTAGCAGAAAATTGCATAGTAGTGGCTGGAAAAATGCAGGAGAAGCTACGGGTACCTGCAGCCATGGCTGTGAAAAACTAGCAAATGAAAAACATGATGAAAATTTTGTTGCATGTTGCTGCATGTCTTCGCATTTCTTTACATGTCATTATAAAGGTTATTTTTTGGGAGATTAATATATTTTGGACTCTCTTGCTGGTGGATGTAGCCCGGATTTAGGTGAGCCACGTTAAATCTTTGTGTTGTCTTCTTGCTACTATATTTTTTTTGGGTTTTTCTATTTTTTGTTTCATTGATTAGATCTGCATTTAATTGATTGAAATCTATAGTCTAACCCTAACACCTTTGTCATTCGTGGTGTTTATTGATGCCAAAAAATGACAAGGTAACAACCTTATGGGAAACTCAATTAATGGGGGGACCAATTGCGCTAAACTGAGTGACCTCTTAGTTTTTGAAGAAGTCAGATTCTTCTATATTTGGGGTTTTAGAATGGGAAAAAGGAATCAAATATAAAAAATAAATATCTAAGGCGATGTGACAAGATGTAGATATAGGCACAGTAAATCTATCTTTTCGATGCGATTTAAGTGCTTGTTCAACAATTTGCTAAGTCCCAGTATAAAAAAAATCAAAGATGAAGACTTGAATAATTTATCCAATAACATAAAATAATTCCCATACACATTTACTGAAAAGAAGAGTCAAAGACATGGTCTAAATCAACAAACTTATATTGAAATCATAGAAGTTCTGCAAATAAACAACTTAGTACAATAATGACACAATATAATGTTTTGTCAAATAGCTTAAGAAAATAGAAAGGATGAACAATGGCATAGTGTGTGAGTCTTATACAATAATCTAAAAACAGTACAAGAGGCCTGGTGTCTTTTCCCAAATTTTTTGTATCTTCTGAACTCATTTTCAAAAGGAAGAAGCAATATATATAGAAAATAATCCCACCACCTAAGAGTCAGTAACAAAAGAGATTACTCATTATGAGCAATGATTTCCTAAGGCCGTTGCAACAAAAAAATATCTGAGCTATAGAACGTAGTCACCTTCGAGCTAGATGCATTCCTTGTGAATGATGGCAGTGGTCCCAACATAACCTTGTGCAGACATGTGTCGCTCAATCATGAAGTTAGTTAGGACACGTGGCAATATGGTGGGGCTTGTGGTTAATTCCTCCCTTCCCTTCGATGCAATCTCCATGGAGAAGTCCTTACTAATGACACTGACTGTGGGGTCTGCTAAAAAGTGTATGCGGATCGATGCCATTTGGCGCACGGATAGGGCTTGTTTGAGAAGCAAAGGAAGTAGGATTTTAAATGCCCATGTTGTTGACATGTGGAAGCATGGTGGGGCACACTAAAGAAACAAAGGAGGGAATCCTTGCGAAGAGCACTTGGAAGACAAGTGGCAATAGTAGGTGTAGTACTTTAGAAAGGGGCCTAATGATGTTCAAATGTATGGGGTGTGGGCTGAACTTAACAAAATACAAACAACCTAAAGGGAGCTCAAGGAATTTTATATTCACAACTTTTGGTGACTAATAGGGGCATTTCGCCTGTGGAACGAGGAACCCAAATTTTTTTGGTTTGCAGACCAAAGCCTTATCCATTGGGAGATGTAATTAGATCTTGGAGAGAGTAGTTTGTAGAGACACCTAGTCGGCCTCAGATGGTGTCGATATTTCATGCAAATTATCTTATGCTTCATAAAAATCAATTACTTCTTTTAATGGTAGCATCATGGATATATCGGCTCGAAACTCGAGTTGGAAGAGAAGCCGCACTATTTGGTGAGTGATCCCCTCAATATCCCTTGTAGTAGAGGATTGATTGAAGCTCTGAAAGGTGGATGTGTCATGCTACTTCTCCTCAATATTTGTTGCGATATGCTCCACTGTTACCACCAAGTCATCAGAAAGAAATGGGGAGGGCAGGCCCATCTAAGTTAGCTGGGAGAATTTTGTCTACATGTTCATAGTTTGGCCCAGTATGATAATGCATTTGCTAGCATAGAGGATGGTTGCGTGGCAGTGGATGAACTTCTTTTCTATTTTGGCAATTGTTTTGCGGTCCTCGATCCCTACACTCGCTAAGTCCTCATCTAACACTTTGTATAGCTTATTCAACAATTTTTTTGCCTCGGGAACCTTCTCCGCGATGAATTGTGGGAATTGCTCAATAGTTCCATGAACCTCCCTGCTTAAACTTGTTGTCTCTGCCATGAATTGGAGGGTCAGTTGAAGATTCAAGTAGAAGGCCTTGACCTTTTCCTAGTATGAGACATATAGTCGTTGGGCTACTCAAAGGAGGTCCATCTAGGTAGCAATCCTCTTGTTTGCAATGGAAAGTTGTTCTTGCAAGTTTCTCATATCGACAAGCCATTTTTCTTTAGCTTGGCTTCTAGTTGTAGATTCTCTATCTAGGGAGAGCCTTGCTTCCTTTTATCTAATTGAGCACGTTGATGCTAAAAATCCTCATTATTTTGTTGCATCTCCTCCTTCACCTGAGCCAATTGGTCCTGTAATTCTTGGTTTTTTTGTTGCAGCTCAAGGACTAGGTTGGAATCTTAGGATTGAGACTTTGCAAGTTCCTCCCAGAGTTTGGCCTACTCTATTTGTGCTTGTTGTAACAAGTGTGTAATATTTGCATCCCTTGCCTTTTCCTTTGCCAGTAGGACTTCAATTCTCTCCTTGATAGTTTTCAACTCTTCTTCCTTCTTCAGCTGGCGATCAAACTTCAAGAAATCGGTGGTCACCACTTTCCGCATCTCCTCCATGAGCTCAAATTTGTCTTACGGCTGAGCTATACTTAGATCCTACAAGCGACCTTCGTCGACATATCAAAGAAGATGCAGTGGTATTGTGGGTACCATTTCTGAGCAGGTTCTACATTCAAACACATGAAGAGTACTGCCAGAAGGTCACTTGTGCCTGTCACTTCCTGTTGTGCTGCTATAATGTGGTGCTTTTCTATGGCATAGAGTAGTACACTGACTTCAGGGACTTGGTATATCCCCCACCACTGGTCATTGCTATTGTTGACGCTCCTATTGCTCCTGATGTTCTTGTTGCCATTCCTAATGCTCCTATTGTTGGTGATGTTATTCTTGATGTTGTTGATGATGCTCTCTTTCCTGCTGCTTAAAACTCAAAAAATTTCATATGTTTTAAGAATCAAACTATTTTTTGTATATACACCTTAAAAGGCTTTCAACATATATATATATGAAAAAACTACATACTATATAGATATACTTTAAAATTATGGCCTCAAAGCCATTTTGAGAATGTCTTATTGAAGTATATAATGAATATACAACTTATATCAAATTCTTGTCTCTTTTTCTTTTGATTCTACAACATGGGTTCTCTTTTCTTCATTTCTTTGAGTACCTTTTCAATTTTGCACATATGGGTTCATTTTCCTTTTTTTCGCATATGGGTTCATTTTCCATTTTCTGCATATGAGTTCATTTTTTGCTTCACGGGTTGCTTGGAAAGACCAGCCAACAAAAACACAAAGGAAAAATAATTACAATACTTACGTATTTACACCGGTAGAATAATAATGAAGCTTAATTAAACAATTTAATGTGGATTCCATTACCTAGAATCCCCAATGCTTCCTTTTCCATATTTTCTAATTCAAATGCATTGTGTTGCTTGCATTGAATTATTCTAAAATGGCCTTCCCACAGACTGTCGAATTTTTCGTGTTGGCCAGGCTTCATAGCCCTTTCATTGAATTTTAATACTAGGTCTCTACATTTTAGACCTTGGTCTGAGGCATTCTTGTCGAACCTTATTTTAACCACCTGCTAGTGATTAGACATGGCTGTTAAGGCCTTTTCCCTTTTTTCTTATACTTCCAGCAACTCAACCAACCGAACCTCCATGGCTCCATTTTCTTCAATTTCCTGGGATTTGAGTAGTTGTAGTTGTAGCGTAGGAATCTCCATGGAGATGGGCAATAAAACTTCTTTCACATACACTAGCTCATATGACGAAGTCTTAAGAACTTGTTTAGGGGTTATGCGGTTTTCCTAGAGCACTGCTCGAAGGTTCTTGTGCCACTCCTTCTAATGTTTTGACCTGATTCTTTTAATGAGTCAAACTAAATTTTTGTTAGTTGACTCAACTAGGCCATTCCCCTGTGCGTAGTAATTTGATGATGTTTTTAAGAATATGCCATGCACTCACATGAATTGACATACCTTAGAACCCAGGAAAGCCTTAGCATTGTTGGAGATGATGGTCTTTGGAAGGGCCAAATCTAGTTACTAGCCCCTCAAGAAAGTCCACAATCTCTGCCTCCGTTGCATTCTTTAGGGGCATGGCTTCAGTCTATCTAGTGAAGTAGTCCATGGCCATGAGGATCCATTTGTGTCCAACACTGGAGGTGGGATTGATCATCCCAATAAAATCAAGGCCCCATTGTGTGAAGGGCTCATCAACCACTATTAGATTGAGAGGCATTGTGGAATTTTTTCTTCTTCTTGCAAAGAATTGGAATTCCTTGCAGGCTTTCACCAAGGATTAGGAGTCATTGAATATCTGATGCACATGATTTTGATGGTGGTGGTTTTCACAAAAAAGTGTTTGCTTGCGGGACTACTATGGAAAGTGTCAAGAATTCTCTTTGTTTTCTTTGTGGTGACATACCACAGTATAATTTCATTGAAGTTCCTTTTAAAAAGTACTCCTTTGATGAGCGCATATCTATTGTTCTATAGTCTATAAAATCTTCTTTTCTGAGAAGGAAGGCCTAGCAGATATCTTCTAGTGTGCATGAATCTCACTTTGTCTACTAGCCAACAACCTTAAGACTCAGACTCATTTGTTAGAACTAGCTTTGGTTGCTCCTCTTCAATTGCCATTTCCTTATTTCATGCCAAATATTCATATAGTCCTCTTCCTCAGATGGTCTTTGTAGGCTAGAACTCAATGTCATAGTCAAGGATCTTAGTGATCCAATTGGCCCTCTTTTCAGTGATTTCCCCTTCCATGATGTACTCGCGCACACTAGAATGCGTGACATAAACAATCACCTTGTTGCAAGATATGAGGTGTCAAAACTTCTTAAGTCCCTTAATAATGGTGAATGCTTGCCTCTTGACGAAGTTGTACTTTGTCTCATAATCATTTAAGGTCCAAGAATGAAATGCTATTGGATGTTCTTCCTTTCCTTCATCATCTTTTTGAGTTAGCACAATAGCGATTTTGGATTTACTACTAAATACATACATTATAAAGTCCTTTGATAAGTCTGGATTGACCAACATAGGAGTTGAAGAAATAGCATCCTTAACCTTCTTAAATCCTTCTCTAGATTCATTTGTCCATTTGAATAATTGATCCTTTTTTAGCATTAGGGTGATAGGTCTAATTAGTTCTACAAAATCATAAATGAATTTGCTTACAAATTTAACCTTCCCCAAAATGGACTAATCTTCCTTCTTATTGACTGGTAGGGGAAGTTCCCTGATTGCCTTCACCCGCTCAGGATCAATTGCAATTCCTTCTTTGGACGCTACATGTCCTAATAGTTTTCCTTGCGACAATCCAAAACCACATTTTTTTGGGTTCAGAGATATCCTGAACTCCTGGAATTTTTTGAAAACCATTTCAAGGTTATCAAAGTGATCATCCTTAGATTTAGAGAATACAGTCAAATCATCCAAATAGATTAATATAATCTTGTTGATCAATTCATTGAAAGCAATATCCATTGCCCACTGGAAGGTGGCTCCTACATTTGAGAGGATGAAAGGAATTTTTTGGATATAAGAACGTTCCCCACTTGGTAGTGAACATTGTTTTGTGTCAGTCCTCTTCTTTGACCCGGATTTGGTTGTACCTGGAGAAAATGTCCAGTAGAGAAAACATCTCTGATCCTGCCATTGTTTGTAAGATTGACTCCATAGAAGGCAACAGGTAGTGGTCATTCAGGGATGCTATGTTTAGGTCATGAAATTCAACACATAGGTAGATATCTTTGTTCTTCTTTTGGACCAGAACCAGGTTGGATGCCCATGTGTTGTGCTTGATCGAGAAGATGATCTGGGACTAAATTAACTTTGTCAGCTCTTGTGCCATTATTGCCTTAATCTTGGGATTCACTGGCCTCTATTTTTGGCGGATTGGTTTTGCTCCTTCCATCAACTCTATAGTATGTTGGATGATTTTAGGATCATATCGTTTAAGGTCATCATATGACCAAGCCACTACTCCTGCATAATTTTCACAAAAGTTGATGCGCCTTTCCTTATCATGATGTGGGACATATTTTCTGACTTTGATCTTCCTTCCATCTTTGACCTAAAGATCTGCATAGTCACTTTTTTCCACTACAAACTTCATTTTGTCATTTATTGCATCATCACAATTGAACAAATTTTTGAGAGTGACCAGTCCTTTGGGAAGCTTGTTGGACCTTAGCTGAATGATTTGTCTATTGTTAGCCTCGGCAATCTTTGGTTGGAGTTGCTTGGTGAACTCTCTTGACTATTGGATGAATGAGGCGATGTGTTCATCACTTTCGAACACTTACCAACATTGATCATTATTTGGGATGTGTGTATGTTATGAATTAGGTCAGAAGCGGGATCAAATTGAGATTTGGTTGTTGCTAGGTGGTCTGCCTCTTCATTTTTCTCTCTAGGCATTGTCTGGATATTGAAGGCTTCAAAGCCCTTGATCAGGTCCCAAAATTTGTTTATAGAATCTCATGCAGACATTCTTGGCTGTGGAAATCCCTCAGACTTGATTGACCACTAGTTCAGAGTCTTCGAACACCATTATTTGCTTGATTCCCATCCACTCTGCAAGGCTTAGACCTTGCACTAGGCCTTCATATTTAGCTTCATTGTTTGAATAAGTGAACTGGAAGTGGAAGGACCAGAGTGCCTTTTCATTTAATGGGGATGTCAAACATATCCCGACTCTTGTGCCAACTTTGCATCTTGCTCCATCAAAGTGCAGTGTCCATAGCTCTGAGGCTTGACCACTCTTGGGTTCCTTCATTACCTGTGGAAGCAATTTATCTTCATCATAGATGACAGAGGTCCCTAATCAAGTAACATGATAGTTTTCGAAAGCATCAGTGTCTATATTCACTTAAGAGGACCTCCTCTTGATCATTTTGATCTCCGGTCACCTTTTCATCCTCTAGTAGCTCGGTACAATACATTTATTCTTTGGTGAAAGAGGTATGAGTAGCTTCAAAGTTGATCATGGCTTCATTACCCACATGTTTCAAATGTAGAGGTTAAGATACTATCTTCATTTTAGCTTTGTGCTTGGTCCTGAGGATCAAGTGTGACCAATTCAAAGAAAGATATCCACTTATCTTTGAAGTGAATCCCTGGGATAGGCAAAGACCAAACATGGGGGGAATGTCTATGATCATAGTATCTTGTGGAACTATGATGCTAGGGTAGGATAATAGAGTCAAGGGGAGGTCTTTAATGACACCTATAGTTTCAGCCTTGTTTCCATTAAGCTGTATAACCCCTCTTTTTAAAGGTTCATAGCTAAGTCCTAAGGCTTCATCTATTTGCTTGGGCCTGACTGTGGTGTTAGCGCTAGAGTCAATCATGGAATTATGCAATAGTTTCTTCCCCACAATAAGAGTTAGGAAAAATGGTTTTGGTTTTGACTTATCTCTAACTTTGGTAGAGGCTTCCTTTGCAATATTTGTGAGAACTTTGGCAGGGGGTGATGTATCAACAACCTTTCCCTTGAGTGATTTCTCTATTGGTTCAATGATTGCATCTTCAAGTAGGGCCTTTTGTAGCAATGAATTTTGCTTCAAGATAGCTAAGATATCCCAAAGGGACACATTAGCTAAGGATTTCTTCAATTGTTCCAACACATTGAAAGGTAGTAGATTTAAAGGCTTCTATTCCTTAGCCCTGGTTATAACAATTTACTTTCGCAACTAAAATTGTTGTGCAACTACAAAGGTACTAGGAGTCTGGTCAGAGGCACTTTTGAGCTGCAGGATGATTGGTTCACCTGTAAATCTCCTCTTTGAGAGAGTGTTGTAATCAGACTGCACTTGTGGAGCTTTCGATGTGGATGCATCATTTGCAAACACCACTTCTTCTTCTTCCATCCATGAGAAGAGTGTGTGATCAGGAGCTATATCTATTTCTTGCTCTAGGGACATCCCTTGTATTTGTGTGGTGAGTACCACATTTTCCATTTGCAGAGAGGCATATAAATAACCTCTAGGATCTGACGCCGCACCTTGGCTACATTGTTCCACCACCTTTTGTTGTAGGTTTCCACGTGGGAAATTTTGGGGCATATGTGAGTCACCACAAGGGAAGCACCAGGGATTGATGTCATCAACTAAATATTTTTCTATGTTGTCAGCTCTCTACTTGAGCTTGGGTGAGCACATTGTAGCGGAGTAGGTACTGACACTATTTGATTAGTTGTTTGAGCTTGCAAATTTGTGCATGAGCCTCCTTAGAATTGGTTTTGCTGGTAAGAAGATTGTTTGCCTTGATAATTTTGGTAGGTTGGCTTCGAAGGAACGGACTGGTTCCACTTGATGGCAGTCTTTTCGTTGGCAATAGTCTGCAACATTTCCTTGATGTCACTCATCTCATCCTTTGAAGAGCCGAATGTAGAAGCAACATTCTATGGTGTGTTTGGATATGTGTACATAGATTGAGGAGGAGCAAGCACACTGGTAGGTGCTATTTCTTGGATAAGAATTTATATTCCAGGAAATATAGGCATAATGGGTAGAGGCGAAAACTTCCTGGTGTCTATCAGATTGTTCTCCACCTTGATAGCGATGTATGCATTCGATAGAGTGGTTCCACCAAGAGACTGGATCTTCATTGAGATGTCAGCATTGATTGATTTCAAGTAGAACATGAATGCCAATTCAATCAGTGGGTGGATAGCAGCTTGAATTCTCTGCCAAGCTACATGGAATCGGGTGTTGAAGTCAGTCATGGCTTCATATGGGGCTCACTTTATGATCGCCAGTTGATGATATAGCGATGACCGATCTCCATCATTCAAGAATCTTTCATAGAAAGGATCTCTGAGCTTATCCTACATATCGATAGTGTTAGTTTGTAGAGTGTGGTACCAATCTAATGCCTTATCCCTAAAATAGGTTGCGGGCAACCTTAGCACTATATTTTGGTTGGTAACTCTATGCACCAAACACACATCCACAACATCTTACAGGTGTTTGGATGGTGTTTTTGTGCCATCCCCAGTGAATTTTGGTACATCCTTTAAAGCATAGGTCAGGATTGGGGCCCAAAAAGTGGGTGCTACTAGTGCTACAAGGGGACTTCTGACATCCCACACCACGTAATTTTTGTTAACAATTAACAACATGGTTGTTGGAGGGATCAAAATGTTCATTGGGTGGGTTGTAGTTCGTACTGTTACTAGTGGTGGCACTAGCAAGCCAGGGTTATTAGTTGTTTAGGATCTGGAAACAAGTCGATGTTTTATACACCCACTTTGGATTTAGGTACATTTAAGCAGTCCCATTGGGCGTGCTAGAAAAAGAAACTGTTGATACAAAAAAATGACAAGATAACAACCTTATATGGGAAACTCAATTAATGGGGGGACCAATTGCACTAAACTAAGTGGCCTCTAGGTTTTTAAAGAAGTCAACTTCTTCTGTATTTGGGGTTTTGGAATGGGAAAAGGAAGCAAATATAAAAAACAAAGATCTAACTAAGGCGATGCACCAAGATGTAGATATAGGCACGTTAAATCTATCTTTTGGATGTGATTTAAGGGCCCGTTAAACAATCTACTAAGTCTCAGAATAACATAAATCAAAGATGAAGACTTGAATAATTTATCCAATAACATAAAATAATTCCCATACACATTTACTGAAAAGAAGAGTCGAAGACATGGTCTAAATCAACAAACTTATATTGAAATCATAGAAGTTCTATAAATAAACAACTCAGTACAATAATGGCACGGTATAATGTTTTGTAAAAAAGCTTAAGAAAATAGAAAGATCGAGCAATGGCACATTCTGTGAGTCTTATACAATAATCTAAAAACAGTACAAGAGGCCTAGTGTCTTTTCCCAATTTTTTTGCATCTTCTGAACTCATTCTCGGAAGGAAGAAGTAGTATATATGGAAAATAATCCCACCACTTGGGAGTCAATAATAGAAAAGATTCCTCATTATGAGCAATGATTTATAGAGGCTGTTGCAACAAAAAAAATTTGAGCCATAGAACGTAGTCACCTTCAAGCCAGATGCATTCCCTATGAATGATGGCGGTGGTCCCAACAAAACCTCCTGTAGACATGTGTTGCTCAATCATGAAGTCAGTTAGGACGCGTGGCAATATGGTGGGGATCATGGTTCATTCCTCCCTTCCCTTCGATGCAATCTCTAGAGAGAAGAAACGTGGAGAATTCCTTGCTAACTATGGGGTCCACCAAAAAGTGTGCGTAGACCGATGCCATGTGGTACGTGGATTGGGCTTGTTTGAGAAGCGAAGGAAGCAGGGTTTTAAATGCCTACATTGTTAACACGTGGAAGCATGGTGAGACATTCTGAAGAAACAAAGGAGGGAATCCTTGCGAAGAGCATCTGGTAGACATGTGGCGACAACGATCGAAGTACTTCAAAAAGGGACCTGATGATTTTCAAATGTATGGGGCGTGGGCCGGACTTAGAAAAATACAAACAACTCAAAGGGAGGTTGAGGAATTTTCTATTCATATTGTTTATTGGTGGGATGCTGGTGTTGCTTTTGTTTGCTTCCATATTCTTCCTATGTTGTGATCTTATGGTTGTCATAAAAAACCTCCAATCTTTTGTGAATGTTTTCGTGACTCCTAGCTATAGAAAAAATAATGCTTTTGTTTTTGGATTTTTTATCTTAAGGAGAATGAATAGATTTTATTTTTTGGTATTTTTTGTTGAAGATCTAAGGGTGGTTGGCCCATTGAAAATCATAAATAGAAATGGTCTATTCAATTTTGACAAGTGTGATATCTTCTCAAGATGTACCCTTTGGAAAACTTTAGAGTAGGATGGTTCTTTGAAAGTCAGAATATGGCTTTCTGCTTAAGGATTTTTCTCTTGCCAAAGATCATGAAGGATGGATATTTATTGCCATGCAGGAGGTGGTAGCATAGGTCATTCGGCTGCTAGGTCTACTTTCTCTTCCTCTTTATCCAAGATGTTTGCTGCATTTCTCCACTAGTTGGGTGTTTTGTTATTCTCAAATATGAGGTCCTTAAACTGCTAATGATATCAGTTTGTTCACCTTCAATGTGTGTGAGACTTGGTTGTAGGATTGGTGCTATAAGGTTCAGTTGTTGAACTGGAGCAACTAGTCACCAAATGGTCATATGGTGAAGGTGTGGATGTTTTGATATGGTTTGTTATGGTTTGAAAATCAAAATGATGACAGGCTTGGATTGATATCTCCCTTCTTCTAGATGATATGTTGTGGAAAAGCTTACTTGAACTAGCCATGAGGTTCAAGTAACCATTGATATCTTAGAAGTTGGAGTGATGGAATAATTTAGGTTTGTTTGTTTTGATTCTGGTTTTCAAAAGTAGGATGGAATGTTGAGAGTGGATGAAGGACTATATGACTTATCTTGGTTTCCAATTGTTTTGTTCTAACAAGGATCCTAAAACCAACTTTGGATTGTTTTTTTTTTAATTTCTAGTAGGATAGAGAAGAAGTGATGGGTTTTGAGTAGAAGCGATGAATTGTGAGCAATAGCAACTAGTTTTATCAATTATGGTAAAAAATTTATCAAGTGTGCTAGATTTTGAGAAGCAAGTGCGAGCTAAAATGTCAAGTGCGGTCTCTATATGTATTTGTCCAATGTGGTGAGTTACCCAGTCAAAAGCGATCTTTCTTGGCAATGGCGAGCAATTTTTTGTCAAGTGAACTAGTTTCTAAGAAGCAAGTGTGAGCATAAAACGAGCAAGTGTGCTGGTTTTGCATCAAGTGCAAAGATTCTATCAAATGCAATAGATTTTCATCAATAAAGTTTATGGGATAGATAGAAAAAATGAGCTTTATCTAGCAAGTGCGACCAAGTCTTAGTCAATTGTGGCAAAATCAATAGCAAGTGCAACCTCTATTCAATTTTGTTTTCCAATTTTAGTATTTAGCAGCAACATTAATTTTTTTCTTGTAGTTTTTTGGATGTTTTAATTTTTTTCTAGATGTGGTAAGTGATACAACAACTTTGATTGACTCAAAAATCATGTACTTGTGTGACTTGTAGGTCTATGGATTTAAGTTATGAAATCTTAATACCCAAGCCATAGTTTCCAACGTTTACTTTGGGCTAATGTAGCCTAAAATTAAAGCCTAAATATTTCAAAACCTTCAAGGAGATCCTTTAAGGAGTGCAAATATAGGGCTTCTTTTCAAAGCATACACTAAGTCAAAGGGTGTGTGATTCAACCATCATGTTTAGTGTTTGTTTTGATATGTTCATTTTAAATTCAAGCATAGTGCTTGATGTTTGAACATATTTAGAAATTTTCTATGAAAATAAAGTACACCCTAGGGATAGGAACTTCTTCCTAGGTGGGCTTACGTCATGCCCTGAAGGGATTATTTTACATACAATGAATGAGAGGCTTTGTATGCTCGAATATAAGTCAAACTTGGTAAGTAACTTCTCGGAAGTAAATTCTGATGCACCACTTTAGAGTATGATTTGGATAAAAGGGGTGCCTTCTACAGATATTTTGGCTCTTAGTAATGTTTTGGGGTTATTAGTTTTGGATTTATATACATGCAGTGATTCACTCAATTAAGAGGCCTCCCATCCCTTTCAAGTTTTAACATATCACACAAATAATGGGGGAGACATTCGTCAGTATAAAACAACATCGCCTGGTGGGTGAGAACTTTCCTCACACCCACAATAATTTATATAGCAATACAAAATGAGAGTACTGCTTGGGTCACCTTTGAGTTCTCTAGCGTGGGGATGTGTCTCAAAAGGCAGACCCTCTAAAAGGTATGCTTTGAAAATAAAAGTTCAAAGATCAAGATGTTTTCGCTCACCCAAAATCACCAAAAGGTGTGAGGGGAGAAGACAAACACATAGCTTGCCAAACACGAAATGCATAGAATATAATTCATTGCAGTTGACTCTTTTTAAGCGCCTCAAGTGGTGCTATCCCCAAAATAATGTGTGAAAGGCATAATAATTTCCATTGTTTAATTGCACCAATGTGAAGTATTCTGGATATCAATCAATAATATAACAAAGATGCAAGATAAAAAAGAATTGATTTGTTCATTTTTAAGCCCAAAATATGAGTGTTCCTATATCCTGGTCTTGGTAAAATAAAATAAAATTGAGCGTGCGTAAAAACAATGAAATCGTTATGGTAAAAAAAAAGAAATAAAACATTCCAAGTGTTTAATTTGAAAGCTTAAAAAACCTTTTTTAGAGCACCAATTGAATTGTTTGTTTGTGTCATTCTTTTTATGCACCAAATTTGAAACATTTTGTAATCTAGAAAGCTTTGAAATGGTTTGTTTTTAAAGCATCAAAAACTGAAGTGTTTGTTTGTGTTGTTCTTTTTATGCGCCAAATTGAAGTATTTTCTAATATAGAAAGCTTTGAAATGGTTCATTTTTAAAGCACCCAAAATTGAAGTGTTTATTTGTGTTCTTTTTATGCACCAAATTAAAAGTTTCTAATCTAGAAAGCTTTGAAAAATTTAATTTCTTTGACTGTTCATCTTCCCTATAACAAACATGTTAATTGTTTCTCATAACATTGCCAACCTTGCATACACACACATTAGTACCTATCACACATTCAAACCAAGCACCTGTTAACATTAAAAAATCAAAATTCAACTTGTAGATCTTAGACACAAGTTTAACAAGGAAAAAGCATAGAAAAATAAGAAAAAGCGCCCTTTGTCAGAGAGAAAAGGTGCTGAAAAAAATCAAGAGTGCCCTCTATCAGAAGAAAAAAGCACTGAAAAAGGTCAATAGCATAGAAAATAGGGTCAAGTGTGCTAGAAAAAGAGTCAAGTGCACTGGTTCCATGAAATCAAGTGCAACAGTTTCCTGGAACCTGTGCGTGAACATTTTTCCAGAGCGCCTCTTAGACTTATAACTTCAAAATTAGCTCACGAAATCGTTAGTGTTGAGGAACATGGTCCCATTGGGCTAGGATGTGTGAGGGGGGAAATCATAGAGTGTAAACAAGATAAGTGAAAATGAAATAGAAGCTAATGTAAATCATAACACTAAATCTAGATCTATTTCTTCACTCATGAAATGAAGCTTTCTGAGCTATTGAAAACACACAATAAAATCCTATAATTATCAAAATGAATTAAAAAAAAAAGGAAAGGTTACCATCCCATGTCAAAGTGTGTTCACAAGATTTCAGATTGTTCATATCACTATGAAGCCTCCATTGTTGCGTGTGAGAAGCTTTGATGTGATGTGTGTTTTGATTGAAGAAATATGTTGAAGTGTTGTCAATGGTGATTCAGATCTCGAAAGTACTTCATTATGTAAATGATGTTTATTCTTTGATCCTTTTTTGTGAGGAAAGAGGTTTGTTACATAGAAATTATGATTTGAAATGGACAATCAGGATTGCATAGTAGAATATCTTAATCGATGGTCGATAGGTGTTGAGAGGATTTAGACATGAATAATTTGTGCAGAATAGATTACATGATTAGTGTGATTGAAGAATAGATTGATCAGTTGGGGATATAGATTGATCAGTCATAAATAGATTGAGAAATCAGGCGATCATAATTTTCTCAATCAGGAAAGTGATAATTAATTGATTCAATTAATTAATTCATTTTGAAGTTGAATGTGCAAATAAAGTTGCATTAGTTTGATTTTATTTTTGATGATTTTTTGAATAGTTTATTCAAATTATTCAAATTTGGAGGGAAAGTGAGTTAATTAAACTATTATGATTTAATAATTCAATCGACTTAGGGGAATAAAGTGATTTAGCGACGTAATTAAATAATTGGTTTTATTTAACTAATCAGGATGAATTAAAGTTAGATTAGGACTTTATTAAATAAATGTAATTTATTTAATTGGTCAAAATGATAAAACATGAATTAATTAAATAATGGCATATTATTCAATTAATAGCAAAAATAGGGTTTTAGGACTTTACTAAATAAGTGGAATTTATTTAATTTGTCAAAAATGATGGAAAAGTTAATTAATTAAATAATTTCATATTATTCAATTAATAGGGGAAATTAGGGTTTTTGATGCAATTGATGTGAAATGTAGTAATATTCGATGATAATGATGGCAATGATGTGAAAATGTCGTTTAATATGTGTGATAAGTGTTTAGGTCAATTTTACATGTCTACAGTAGTGTTCCCTTTTGGTGTTATTGGTCTTTATGATTCTTAATTTTATTATGACCCATTCTCTTTAGGTTGTGACTTTTTTAATGGTTAATTTATTTTTTTTCAAAATTTATATATTTTTATGTTATCTTCCACATAGGTAATTTCCAGGGCATTTTTTGGTTTAGGTTATTTCTTAGCTTGGTAGAGAGTGTTATCTGGGTATTTTCCCCATGAGTGGTAACATGTTACCTATTTTTTTACCTAAGACTATGTCTAATTAGTAGGAAGGTTTTGGAGTTGGTGATATAGGGTTTAACAAGGGATGTTGTGATGAGAGGTCTTACAAGGTAGTGACATTCTTCGAAAAAACTCCATTAGTTCTAGAAAGTGTAATTTTGTTAATAATAGATGGGAATGGAAAGAAGTTCTTGAGCAAGTTAATTTCCTATAAAAACCTTAAAATTATTCACTAATAAGGAAATGGTTAAAATTTTAAGTAATGAAGAATGTAGGCTTAAAAATATGGGTATTTTTTTGTTTATTTAAACAAGGAAAGCTTTCCTTCTAAGAAGTTATTTGATGATTGGTTATTGGCTATGTGGGTAGAAAGTTGGGAATCTATGTAATATTATGTAGAAAGGTTCAAAGGGGAGTTTTATTCATATTTTTAAATCTACCAGTATACACAAAAGAATCATGAAAAATATAGAATGTTGGTAAGTCAACTTTTAGAGCTTTACCCTTGGAACCAATTATCCAACTAGAAGAAGTTATTTTTTCTTCAACTAGGTGGATTGATGTTTTTAATTTACCTCTTCATGTACTTTCTTATTTAGTTTCTCAAAACTTTAGGTGAATTCCTAAAAATTGAGGAAACTAAGGTGTCTACCTCATTTGAATGAAAGAGTGTTAATTTCATTATATTTGGATAAGGAATTTATAGATAATATAATTGTTGAACCATTGCATAATAAAGAGGTGTAATGGCATGAATTTTCACCCCTAGGAAAATTCCACATTTACACTACCTGCTACCTTAGAAAATTAAGTTTGATAATGCAATTCTTATTTCTACAACCTTTCCCTATACACTTGGAAGTTGTTTTACATGTCAGCGGGGGATATTTTGTCTAGGAAACTAGCACAATGTGCAGACGCCTGTGTGGTGCACTGCCATCCTAGCAAGATTCTCCCCTTTGGAATCCACAAAGGCATTACACTCTTCCATAGGACGTGAAGTGTAACGCTTATTGCTCCCTTGACCAACTTTGAATGGCTCTTTTTCCTCCATTTTCACCTTTCAAATGGCTATCTCATTCATTATTTCATGCTTCTTGATCATCTTCATACTTTGGGAAAATATCTTCATTATTCTCACTCACTTTTAGCATATTCAAGCTCCACCACCTCCATTAAAGCTGCAAGTTAGCACATTTTTTTGGTTCACTCTCTTCGTTGTGGCAACGTTGGCTTTTGAAGGCTTGCATGCTCGCTCCTTCCTCCATTTTCCTTGAGAGCACTTGGTTGAGAAGGTGGAATCCTTCCATTTCCTATTTAATTTGCATTATCGTATTTGATATCATAGCATATTTTTATTTATGTATTGCTTGGTATTTCCATTCTAATAGCTTTCTTTTTCATCTTTCTATAATCATTGCTATCTGGTTGTCTATGGAGGTGGAAACACAAAAGTGTGGGACTGACTGAGGTAGTCCTCTATACACAACCCTAACATTTTTTTGTCTTTTATGTGCAGGTTCTCCTTGAGGTGAAGATCTTGAAGATATCAACTTGTGGGTAGGAAGGTGCACTTTCCTCACTCTTATTTGTTAATTTGTAGAATAGGTTAAGTTAAAGTATTCTTCTTGTCATTCTATCATTCTGCTACTTTTTTTATGTTATTGAAGTAAACTTCATCAGTTAGGTTGTTAGTCATTTTTCTATGATTTCAAACTATACCTTGCACTTTCTATTTGTACCAATGCTAGTGTAGCACTAAGATGCCAGTGTGTCATGTTGGAGTCTATGTCCCACGCTATAGTGCTTTGGAAGTAAGTTGTCTAAGTTGTAGTTTAGACTCCAAAAATCTACTCACCTCACTCCCTGAAATATTCAGGCTTGTAGAAGGACAACAACAACCACTTTTCTTTTCCTTTTAAGCTTTTAAACATTAAAATCTTCTAAAACATTCCAATAGCTTGAGGTAGATTAGGGTAGCCTATTATTCTAGGCTCTCCCATGACCTATATTCATGAGCAGTCGATCCCCCTCCTCTACATTTTGGTGAACCTGATATGAATAACATAGTGTTTATTTCCTTGTGTCAGTTGTAGACTTGAGGGTTGTGAAACTTTATGAGCTTTACAACTCATTCTACAACTTTTAGGTACATTGTGTGAAGGAGTGTGCAACACCGACACCTAGAAATGGATTTCTTGAAGGTCACTATTAGTTTCACTTCTTAGGAGATGGTCTCACGGGTAGAGATGAGTTTCTTTGATGAGACCAATCGTGCCCCTACCCCTCCTATGTCTTTTACGGCACCACCTTTGAATGATGATGATGCTCTCACTATTCCTATAGAGCATCTCATTGCTCTAGATAGGAGGCTATTAGATCTCACAAATCATTTGGGGAAAGAACAGAACATGACTAGGGCCATTAAGGTTGTCAATGATATGAGATATATGCTTGACAAATATTGGGTGGGCTTGGAGCTCCTCCGAGGCATCATTGACATAGTGGAAATGTATGTCCCCTCATACAACCCTAGATTGGGTGTTACCCAAGGTTCTAGGCCTGAAACCTCTGGAAGACAAGTGGGAGTTTTGATTCCCATTACCTCAGTGTACATGGTCAAATCAAGCCCTTCTATCAACACCACCCCTGTGCCTGAGGCACCTCTAATTGTCAAAGTAAATAGAATCCCTCTCAGTTTCAGTGCTATCCCTTTTAATTCTGGTAGTAATAACTCTAGGGGACACACTGGCTTTGGTGGTGGAAGCTTTGGTGGAATTGGGGGTGGTGGATCTAGTGGTTCTAGTGGTGATTTTGGCAGCAATTCCATTGGAACTACTTCATCATCTAACCCCATTTTGAATGCTCTACTATAGATTATGGGCTAGATGCAGAATCGGCTAGAAAACCTCTCTTAGGCCCCCTAGCTAATATTTCAACCTTTCTTCCATCATATTCCTCTTTCTATAGTGATTCTAAACACTCCCCCAAGGAATGGAGATTCCTAAATTAGAGAAGTATGGTGGTAAAGGAGATCCACAAACTCACATGTTGCCATTCAACATGATGTGTATGGACTTCTTTCACCACGATACCTTGATGGCCAAATTATTTCCTAGATCTCTCAAGGACACAACACTAGAGTGGTACTATTCCTTGCCTGATAATTCCATATTCTCATTTGATCAACTTGTGAATCAGTTTCTTTGGTAATTTCAAGTGAACATTGGGCCAAAGATGGCCTTTTTGAATCTCATCTAATGTAAGTAGGGAGAGCATGAGAAGATAACTGACTTCATTGCTCAATATGAAGTGTTATTCTCATAGATATCTTACCGTCTACTCAACTTAAATGTGTAGAAGGTTTTCATTGGCAACCTGTAGAGGTCACGACAAAAGTTTCCTTTGATGAAGTACCCTTCTTTCATGCATCTATGTGTGGCCCTATGGGAATACCAACAAATGATTCCCTAGTTTGGGAGATCTTCCTCATATTCTTGTCCTAAGGGTAGGTCCATTATGTCAATTTATAGCAAAGGAAAATCTATTGTGAATGTAGTTGTTGCATCTAGTGACAAAGGCCTCAAACGTAATAGACAGTTCACAAAGTTGTCTAAATCTTATTCCTCTATCTTGAAAAAGTTATTAAAGGCTAATATAATAACCTTACTAGATCCTTGACCCATTACTAATCCCTACCCTAATTGGTACAAATAAAATACATTTTTCCAATACCATTGGATTAGCGGACACAATACAGAGCGATGTATGCAACTACATCATGAGATACAAGATCACATCAATGATGGTACTATTCGCCTCAATGGTAAATAGAAAAATGCAAATACATCAGTGGTGAAAGCTAACAGTAAGTTGTAGATTTACACAAACCCTTTTCTAACACACTCTGTGAACTTGATTATTGAGCCTTCAGACCCTTCTGAGGAAGTCCTTTCAAAGTATGTCAATATTTACTCACATTCTCTTGGCTCATCCTATGACTAGTTCATCAGATTTAACCTTTACATCGTAGGATATGTGCATGAATGGGAAGCCTTCTCCTTTGTACATTCTCACTTTCCTCAATGAAAACATTGTGGTTGGGGTCCTAATGGACCCCGTGAGTCATGTGAATGTGATCACAGAAGAGATGTTGCTTCTAAATTTCCTTCATAAGGAGGAATACGAGAAGATGAAAAGCATCATGCATACCCACAATGGACTCTTGCTTTCTCCCCTTGGTTCTATCTCTCTTTCAATCTTGGTAGGTCCCAAGGCTGTGAATATTGTTTTTTATATCATCTCAGAGTCAAATTTGTTCAAAGTGAATATAGGCATTCCATGACTAGTTTCCATGAACACAGTCCCTTTGATGATCCATAAATTTTTGAAGTTATCTCATGAGGTCTTAGTGAATGTTGTGAACAACACCAGGTATAAGCCTTTGGTGTCACGCGAGACCTATTCATTAATCACTTCTGGCCTACCCCTATCGGTATGCTTCCTCTAAGGATGGACCTATTGTATCACACTTATGTTAAATACAGGAATGGGGGCATAGCACCAAAAGTGACCTAGCCTCCTTCCCCCTATTATATTTAGATTAAGGCTTCTATGATTGTGCAACAACAAGCTACCTCTTCCTCCTCTCAAAAGGGGAAGGGGAATTTTTCTCATGCCTAGGATCCTTCCTCTTCTTTTTCTATTTCATTCACTTCTTCCTCTTTCCCTGCTACAGTGCCTTCGACCTCCACCTCCATGCATCCCATTGGGATTCCAATGGTGCCCGCTTGGTAGAAGGCTAAGTGTTAGGTGTTTGACCTTCTTGTCTTGCTCATGGTGCCTCAACCCATTTTCTATGGTAGGGAAGGGTCCTAATGGAGTTTCCTCTACATCTCGACCTTCATGAACTCCTAATACTCCTGCCTCTTTGGTGGAAAATGGGAAGATGATCGTGTTAAGGTGCTTGAGGTTCTTGCTTTTGTTACTGCATCTCTTCCTCCTATTTCTATCCAGGCATTAGTCCCTTCGCCAACAATGGTTGTGATGGACACTCCCATGGAAAAATAGGAGCCTTCTACTCCTCAAGCCATAGCTTCTAGCTTGTGGAGTCAAAGAAACTACCTTGCACATGAGTGTAAGTGATAGAGAAAGGCTCTACCCACTTCCTTGTGGAAGGAAGAAGAGGAGCTGACAACTCCTATTTTGAAATGTCTTGCTGCACCTCCCTCTTCTACATCTTCTACTTTGATTCCCATCGCCTTGATCTTTCTTCCAACTCCCCCCACAAATTTTGATGACCCTCACCCCAAAAGGGTGTAGGTTTTCATCTCTCCCTTGGCGGAGCCTCCTCTCTTGATGTCCCTTTTGGACATCATGCCTTTTCCTAAGCATGTGGATATGTTGAATACCTCGGTGGTTTCCATTGTAATTTTATCATCTTCATCCTCACCTTTTGCTTCTTCTATGGGGATCTTGTATCCTTCGATGAAGCATAAGTTGGAGGATGACCCTACTTCTAATGGGGGTCAGAAGAAGGGATCACCTTCTTCGGGAGAAGGTTCTACTTTGGCCTGTGTCGTCCTAGTGATGGAGGTAGCCTCGACATCCCCTGAGTTTGTCACTACCTTGAGTCTTTCAATGAGGTTGGTAGTGGATCTCGGGCACCTCCTTCTTCATCCTCCTAGTTGACACATGGAACTCATGTCAAGTGCATGTTCAACTTGGTGGACAATGTCTCAACTTTGTTAGCAATCGTTGTAAGATCAATGATGTTTACCTCATAGGAGTTGAGTGAAGAAGACGTCAAGAGGCCCTCTTCCTTAGCTCTTGTCAAAGGAGAGTTAGAGGATTCCCCCCTTTCTATCCCGCTCCCATCCACCCTCTCCCTATAATGATCTAGATTGGGAGAACGATGACCTGGCTGATGAGGACTAGGAGAGCACCTCTTCTTTATCTATAGATTAGATTTGTGTGTGTGTTATGTTCCCCCGTGCTTTTTTTATGTGTTCATGGAGGAACCCTGTCACCCTTGTAGGTGCTTGGATAAAGAGTTTATTATGTCATAAAATTATTGTATATGTTCCATCATTCTTCTATTTGTTGTGCCTTGATTTTCAACAGTTGGGGACGATGCAAAGTGTTGGGGGCATTTAGGCTTCCCTTCCATGTTGACCCAATTTTTTATTTTATTTTGTTTTCACATACCCTTCTTCATAATCTAATATAGTATGGGATTGATGATAGTTCATATGTATACTATATTATATTATATCTATCAATCTATCTATATCTATGATCAGTTCTGACTCCAAATTATTAGATCCACCTATCTCTTGATTTTTTTGTCTTTTCTTATTTTTCTTGTTTTTTATCTTTCTCTCTTCTTTGCTTTCTTCTTGATGTTGTGGTGCCTATGTGTTGTCCCTCGCGTGTGTGAAAAAATTTCCACATCTACATCTCATCATGTATTGTGGGCCATGACATCTTTGCATGTTCTTCCTTTCCTTAGGATGTCATGTGCTCCTTTCGTTTGCACACACCATCCTAAGGAGGGCTCCTATCTCTCTGATTTTCAATAAGGTGTATTTGGTGGCCAACGAATCCCTTGCTAAAAATATTTGCATTTTTCAAAATTGCATCCTTCATGAAGGATCCCCTTAGCAATATTTTTTTGAAATTGAATTCATAGAAAAAATAATTGAGAATTCACCTTCGAGGAGGTCGTTCTTCTTTTTTTGGATTCCTTAATGAAAGAGAATCTTTCAAAATAATTCCCTGATGATAGGATCATTTGCAAAAAATGTCACTACTTTTCAAATAGAACATCCCTTGAGTGGACCCCTCTTTCTTTTGAAGGGTTCACGAGGGACCCCTTTGAAAGCTTCTCCTTCAATTACTTGTTCTAAGATGTGACTGTTTGTCTATCTATGTAACTTTTTTGCCTAACATGTTTTATCCGCAGGTTAACATGTTTCCTTGCAAGACCGAGAACCTATGAGGGTCAGTCAAACTCTACAGATCCTTTCACATCTAGGCTCCCTCAGGATTGAACACCTATGGCACCTCTTTGCAAGATCGAGCACCTGTGAAGCATTTTCATTCTGCAAGACTAAGCACCTGTAGAACCCTTTGATCAGCCTCTATGAGACCGAGCACTTGTGGAGAAATTTTTTTAGGATCAAGCACCTACAAAGCCTTTTGTTCACCTCCTATAGGACTGAGCACCTATGGAGCTTTTGTTCAAATCTCCATAGGACTGAGTACTTATGGAGCCATCTCTCTCCTACAACCAAGTTCTCCAAATTTCATTATGCTTCCTCAATGATTCAGGTATACATTCCTCAACTTTCTCTCTAATTTATTATTCATTCACTGACACTTATGCTCACTAAAGTGGGGGAAAAATGTAATGGCATGAATTTGCACCACTAGGTGAATTCCACATTTATGCTACCTCCTACCTTAGAAAATTAATTCTAATAATGCAATCCCTATTTTTGCCACCTTTCCTTGTCCACTTGGAAGTTGTTTTGCATGTTGGTGGTGGATATTTTGTCTAGGATGCTAGTGCAATGCATGAACGTCTGTGCGGCATGCTACTATCCTAGTAGGATTCCCACATCTGGAATCCACATAGGTGTTACACTCCTCCATTGGACATGAAGTGCAACGTTTACTACTCCCTTGATCGACTTCGAGCGGCTCTTTTTCCTCCATTTTTACCTTTCAAATGACTATCTCATTCATTCTTTCATGCTTCTTGATCATCTTCACACTTTGGGTAACTCTCTGCATTCTTCTCACTCACTTTCATCATTTTCAAGCTCCACCACCTCCATTGAAGCTGCAAGTTAGTGTTTTTTGGTTCACTCTCTTCATTTTTGCAGAAAAGTTGGCTTTTGAAGGCTTGCATGCTCACTCCTTCCTCCATTTTCCTTGAGAGCACTTGGTTGAGAAGGTGATATACTTTCATTTCCTATTCACTTTGTATTATCATATTTTATATCATAGCATATTGTTGTTTATGTATTTCTTGGTATTTCCATTCCAATAGCTTTCTTTATCATCTTTCGACAATCATTGCTATTTGGTTGTCCCTAGAGGTGGAAACACCAAATCAGGGGATTGACTAAGGCAATCCTCTAAACATAACCCAACATTCTCTTGTCTTTTGTGTGTAGGTTCTCCTTGAGGTGAAGATCTTGAAGATATCAAATCGTGGGTAGGAAGGTGTGTTTTCCTCACCCTTCTTTGTCAATTCATAGAATAGGTTAATTTAAAGTATTCTTCTTGTCATTCTATCATTCTGCTACTTTTTGTTTTTGTTATTGCAGTAAACTTCATCAGTTAGGTCACTAGTCAGTTTTATGTGATTCCATACTGTACCTTGCACTTTCTATTTGTACAGATGCCAATGCCACCATTAAGACGTCAGCATGCCATGCTAGAGTCCGTGTACCACACTATAGTCCTTTGGTAGCAAGTTGTCTAAGTTGGAGTCCATAATCTAAAAAATATTCTCACCTCACTCCTTGAAACATCTGGGCTTGTAGAAGAAGAACAATAGCCGGTTTTCTCTTCCTTTTTAGCCTTTAAACATTAAACTCTTCTAAAACATTCCATTAGCTTGAGGTAGATCAGGGCAGCCTATTTTTCTAGACTCTCTTGTGACTTGCAGTCCTGAGCAGTCGGACACCCTCCTCTACAAGGGGTTTCCTACAAAATTATTGGTTTGTGTGGCCTTGGTTCTTATTTATTTTGAAAAGGGCACATGAAAGTAAATACCCTCAACTTAGGACTAATTAATATTTGTATAATAAAGAGGCCCCTTTTATTAGTGGGTTGAATAATTAGAATTTGGATGTTGTTAAAAAGTAAAAATTTACTATGAAGATAAAAAACAAAGATGTAGAGGCCTAATGGAAAAAATAAAGAACTTATAAGATTAATATATCAATAAACTATATTTCTACCAAAGAATATAAATAGAATTTGATTTACATGAATGTGAAACACTTGGTTATATAGGCCAAGGTAAGACACAATAAAACATAAGATTGTGATAAGATTATTAATATTATGACATAAGATATAAAGTGAAAAATCCCTAAAGGTTCCCCAAGTAAACTTTAGTGAAAAGATATTAAAAAGATCCAATTTTTGAACCAGATAGGGAAATAACCCTATTCACACCAAAAATCCCATTAAGTGAAACTTTGGGGGGAAGGAAACATGTAAACATGGGTCCTAGGTACAAGGAATAATGAGGTACCCATGTATAAAATAACCTCTTAAAAACTGGAGAAAAGGAGAAAAATTATAGGGAAAATTCTCTCCAAAAGAGAAAAAATAAAAATATGCTCTCTAAAAGATGAGAATGATAAAAGCTTATGTGAGGAAAATGTCCCTCCATAAGAGAGAACGAAGAGAGAAGTTTATAGGACCCCTTGAAGAAATTTCCCACACCCCTAATATATTTCAAAATTAATGATACTTATTCTTAGTGAAGAGTTTTATGAAGATATTTGTTACTTACTCTTAGATATGTATCATTTAGGATAATATTACAAGTCAATTCCTTTCTCCCGAATTAACTACTTGATGTAGTGCATGCAGATCTTGATGTGTTTATTTTGTTGATTTGAACTAGGTTCTTTGATACCTAGATGACACTTTGGTTTTCCCAAAATAGGATAGATGGCTAATAAATGGTGAATCTAAAATCATTTAAAATATTCTAAATCCAGATAGCCTAAGTTGTAGTATTAAGATCCCCTAATACTTAGCCTTAGTCAAAGAAAGAGAAATAACAAGTTGCTTCTTTCTCTGCCAATAAATGGGGCCCAAACTAAGATAAACTTTGTAGCTAAACCTAGACTTATTAACATCAATATTTCCTATCCAATCATAATCTATATAACCAACTATGTCTATTCATGTACTTGGTGCATAGTGAATCCCATGTTAATGGGTGTCATGTATGTAATGCAATATGTGTTTGTATTCTTTCCAATAGATATCATGTGGTTCCTATATGGAGATTAAAATAATTCCAACCACAAAATAAATGTTAGGGTGAGTTTGAGTCAAATATATGTGGTTCCTAATAAGTTGATATCTTAGTTATCAATATCTTGTAATGTAGTTATTCATAACTCTACCCAAGAAATTAGTGTAGAAAGTAAAAGTGATTCATAATAAATCTATCTTGTAAAGTATATATAACTCTACCAATAATGGATGATGAAGGACCATTCTAATGATCAAGTAAACATAAAGAACAAGAAGAAAATGAGGGTTATCCTATTATAAAATGTAGATGAAGACAAGGGAAAAAAGAGATGAAACATAATGATTCAAAGCAATATTGGAACCTTTAATTTGTTTCTTATTTGATCATCTAATTGATCGTAAGTTAAGTGCACCTAATGCTCCACTTGATTTTATATTTATGATGGATTGATGGTGAAATTTGGTTGCCTATTAAACTAGTGGCATGATGCTATGATTAGAATGATAGATAAATAAAATGGAAGCATAAGGATATTATATTAAAAGATGATTAGAAAATAAGATAACATGTAGTTGAGCTATGGATAAATTATCAAATATATATGATAATGATAATATAATAATGAGTGATAAAATGTGATGAGAGACTTCCAATTTGTATATTTCCCATGAGGAAAGTCAGTGGCCAAGGTGCATTATTTAATGGAAGGTTTAGGATTTAAGGAACATGAAAGCATGGATTAAAGGATTATCCTTGTGAAAAGTATCACAAGAGGGATAGATATATGTCATATGATGACTATACATGTTAGTGATGGTTTCATTGGTCCACCATTGGAAGATGAGGTGTGATCCTCAAATATCCCCTGTGAGGTCTATAGTTGTGAAATGATGTTTTAAGATACCATTTCCAATAATTGCACCAATGATTAAAGGACATAATCCCAATATTATGAACCATTTGGGGAGGAATGATATCAATAATAATCTGAAAGGTCTCTTGATCTTGGTTGAACAACTAGAATTCTATCTTGACTTTAGACCAAGAGAGAAAATTCTAGGTGATTTCGACAAGATTAGGAAGAGTTCTAATTCCTCTATCAAATAATTTCAAACCATGAACTTGGGGAGATTTAATAAGAGGGTTAATTTGATTGGATATAATTAGATACCACCAAATATATTGTTGGTTAATTGAAAGGCCATTGTGGAATTTATTAACAAACCAAAGAAGTCAAGGCTTGATGGACTCCCAAACCTTCAAAATGCTCTTAATGAAAAAAGTAACTTAAATTTGAGCAAGATCTCTCATGATGAGAAGAGTATAAAGAACACATCTTTCCAATATAGTCATCTAGTAATAATTCCTAAAGAAATATAACTCCTAATGATAATTTTCTAGGCATCATTTCATTCTAGAGCGCCAATAATCCATCTAGCATAGAGAGAAATGGCTTGCCAATGTATTGAAAGAATACCCAAGCCATTAGTATCATGAGGGAGACATCAAAAATCTCAAGCAACATAATGGAAACCTTTAGTATCATCTATAAAATACCATGAAAAATCCTTAAGGAGCTTCTCAATTTTGAAATAATAAGCCATAGAAGGGACTCAACATGAAGATTAGTAAGCATGGGTAGCAACTAAAATTTTAGATCACACGTATAATTTTCTAGCCAAAAAGAGAGGCTTAGTGATCCAATATCTTAGATTTTTCTCAATTATGAATGATAGCTTGCAACAAGATAGAAAGTAAGGCTTGAAAGGAAAAGAAAGTGCTCAATAATTGGAAGATTTCCCATGATCAACCAATTTACATTTGAAAGAATTCAACTAGTGAGGTTTGGGAAGAAAATACTACTTGTACCATCAAGTATTTTTCCATTGAATACTTGGGCTATAGGCTTGATAAAATATATTGAGGAATATAAGATAATTTTTGATATTATTCTCATCCTCAAGAAGAGTGAAAAAAATTTATTAGAAAAATTCCCATTGACCAATTGAGTGGATGCATTTTGTAATTCAATACCTTTAACCACTTCCTAAGAGAGCGCATGAGCCAAATATAGACAAAGACCTCAATAAAAATCATGTAAAGTGTAGGAGCTAAAGGGCGAAGGGAAATTTTGGTTCATCTCAGAAAGAGCATCCGAGATCAATAAGTGTCTTTGGTAACATTTGTTTCTTTAGAAAGCCTCAAAACACGTACTACTATGCCATAAAGTGGAATTAAACATACTTCATTTCCCACCATTAATCCTTAGAGGAAAGTTCATGCAATTTTAGATCATGCAAGATCAACCAATTTCAACAACATGCATTAAACAAATTCAATAAATAGTCATTAAACAGGAAAGATGGAATAGAAGACATGAACACAAAGATTTATGTAGGTAAAACCCTTCCAGGTAAAAAAACCCACACTCCAAAAGCATAGATCCATTGTATTGTTCAAAAACCAAATACACAGTTACAATACAATGCAGGTTCTAAGCCTTTACTTGGAGATTTACATCTTGTTCCATCTAGAGAAATTCTGGCAACATAGCCCCTCTGAATCCAATCTCTCCACTAATCCAATGCGCTACATCATTGTATACATACTTCTCAAGCATTTCCATAAAATCAACGTTCCAAATTCCATACTGAATAGAACAGTTATTGTCTCTCCAAATTCCCACTGTCACCTCGATACACCTATCACTCCATCAGAGTGTCGAAGGGACACTATAGAAAATCCTTCTAATATGGCAAAGTCTTGCTAATGAAGTTCCATCAGAATGTCAAAGAGACTCGTAAATAGCTCACATCAACATATGAAGGTCTGGCCGATATGACTTACAACTTTGATTCGGTGGTCCCTACTACCTACATGTCACCCCTGTCAACATCGCACAACTAATGTCACTAGTGTGACTTGAAACATCGACTAGACACTAGTTGACACATGTCCTACTATCCTTCATGGCCATTTGATCCCACCTTATCAACATGTTGAAGAGACTAAACATTTTGTCTCGTTGACATGTGCCTATCTCTTTGATGAAGCAATCCTGCTTTCCATCGGGATATTGAAGGGACCACATTTTAGGTCCTAATATCCACCTGTCTCCTCAAAAATTTCCTTCCTACCAATCATTGGAATTTCAAGGGACTTCAAGATAGGTCCCTCTAACATTGACTTGTCCCTTTGATGTCAACTTCTAATAGTCCATGGAATGCCGAAGGGACTGTAAAAAAACTCCCTCTAACATTGCAATGTATCTTTGATGAAGCTATCAGGATGTCGAGGAGACTATCCACTAAGTCCTATAGACATTCACCTATCAACCCGATGAACCTTTACTTGTAATCCATGAACTTGAAGCCTAAAGCCCATAGCACTTATCGGGATGTCAAGGAGACTTTCCATTTCGTCTTGTCGAAATTCACCTATTAACTGATGAACCTTTGATCGATGCCTCTTACACCAATAAGTTTGAGACACCTTTTTCTAAACATTCTCCCACTTTTTGAAGAAATTACTAGCTCCCAATCAATGCTCAAAGTCAATGTATCACCCTAGACAACTGCAACAACATCTAAGATGTCCACCATCTCAAGAAACAGTTCCAACCATCCTCCAAAGGAAAGGAATGAGCCATGGTGTATATGCACCAATATAAAGAATGCAAGCATTAGATCCAACTGATAGAAAGGCTACAAAATATTGCCACCACTCCACTGTGCTCACAAGATATACAAAAGCATCAACAACATCAACTTCAAAGCTCACAACCTGAACACAACCATGAAGTTATCCTCCAGAAAACAAGATAAAACATCAATTAGAACAGTTCAAGAAACATCTCTCTTAACAATCTTCCACATCTCTCCCATGTTCCTCATATCTGATAGAAGAAATAGATACAAGAACCTCCATGTCATCACCCAAGTGACAACAAATGATCACAAATAAGTGACCACCATAGCTCCTCATAAAAATCTCACACCCAAAGTCATATGAATCCAAACATATAAGAAGAAGAACCAAACTAAAGAGAAAAATATGTAAATCATAAACATGTAGCATGCCCTTCTACATACACATCTAAATGCCAACCGTGTCAAGTAAGATCTCCCTCACAACCCCAATATAAAAGTCATAACAACATCCAACCCCGTTCAACCTCAAGAGATCAAACATAACATATGCATCATGTATCTACACAAATGTAGGCTTCTCAAAGAAGATCAAACTACTCCATTTCCCATCTCAAGAAATCAACCCACTACCATCCCCTCTAATCATCATAAATGAAAATGCAATTCCAAGGAGATAACCTTGCTATCCATCTCTCACAACAAATCCTCTAGAACCATCTATTAGTAATTAAAGGTTCATGTCTGTGAAAGAAAGCATAAAGCACCTGAGAGAAATAATGGGCATTACCTCTCAAGTGATAATATGCTGGGTAGACCAATATTGGGAACGAGAATGCTCCTCCAATATATGCAAGCCATCATGACTCCTCCAAGAGCAATCTCCTCATAGGTCTTTGTTGAACTCACATCCAACCAAGGTGTAGGATTCTCAAAATTTCTACTCAAATCTCATCAAGAGTAACCATCTCAGCAACACTTCTCTCATCTCAAGAGAAATATAGCCTCACCTCATTCCTCATGTATCCATGAGAACTTACAAACAATCATCTCATGCTAAACTCCAAATGCATCACTGCACTATCATAAAGTTCTCAAGCATATGACCAATGCACCCAAAACACAAATAATCACCAGACCACTATCAAAGCTCTAATCATCTAAATCAAGAACTTATCATGACATCATGATCTAAACATCCCCCTTAGGAGATCACATGCTCCAAGTGAAAACAACATGGTATCAAGATCATTGTATCATGTTGAAACTCTAATGAAATCAAGAGTATATCATGACATAAAACAAGCAAACTATAAACTAACATCACTTGTCAAGCACCAACACCTTAATCCAAAGGACACAAGAGTCCTCCATGGCTCCAAGATGCTACACATCTTCAAATAGTGTCAATGCAAATGTGAAAGAACCCTTTTGCAGCAACAGGATCTAAGAGCTACTACTAGTAACATTTACAACACTAAAGAAGATCATTCATCCACAATCACTACTAAAGCTCCCACTGAACCATGACAACCGATCAGCTCTCTAAGCATCATGAACAAATATCTCCTAATCTGAAAATCCTCCAGGTCCACACATCAACATGTCCATCTGACAACAATACCAAGTGGCACCAAGATCTCAAAACCAAGCAAAAATACCATCACTATCAAAATATTACACCAAGATGTGTATCCAAGTTATTCATGGCATCGTGATACACATGCTATAGGTCCCCATAACTGACTATCCAGGTACTCAACATAATTCATTCTCTCATCTCAAAGAAACTACACCAATGCACAAATGGCCACAGACAAGGCCAACTGATATAGCTTGCATCAACATTGAATCAACCTTGTGGATATAGATAGTCCACTTTCGAGTTATCCCACTGCAATCAATAGGTTGTACACACCTACAAAACTACATAATTCATAAATCCAATACACTAAAACATGCAAACCCATCACTACACTAGTAATCACCAAACTAAGATTCAAAAAGAATAGTCATGTAAACCACATGACTTAGACACCAGATCATACACAAATTCGATTCGCCAAACAGGTCTGCAACTTGAACACCATAGTCTAGGAACCCACCAAGCATCACCACAAGAATTCTAAGTGACTAATTAAGTACCAACACTCCTATGTGCAGAGAAAGCATCTCACCTCCTCTCACCATGCACAAAGTATGCCTACAAAATTGTAACTATCTCATCCAATAACACCCCAAAAGCTAGGGTCTAGAAAATAGCTTAACCGCAACTCCATAAAACCACAAGTTTTTCTTAACCATGTAAAACCTACAAAACCACTGTGTTTAAAAGCCACCTATACACATCCACGCCCACTTCACATTTGGAAGACTCAAAAGTCTAAAAAAAAATTTAAAAAATCCATAATGATTAAACCAGAATAATGGATTCAATAGATGAGCATAACCATATATTTTTATTTATTTTTAATGAAAATCTATAAACCCCTCAAACCCAAGGAACATGAATCCGAGCCATGCTAGTATAAAATATCCATAATAGGAAAAAGTAGTTCAAGAACTCCAAGCCCATTCGAGGCCAACTCCACAACCACCAACATGCACATGCTTCTGAGGGAGGCAAGCTATTGCAGAAGCTTCTAGATCATCCAATGATCTACTCCATAGCCTACATGCAATTGGGGTAACAAAAAGCAATGCCTTCCAATACCAAGAAAAAAGACCCAACATAAGCACATTACTCCATAGCCGAAAAACAACCCAAGCTTCTCGATATCATCAAGGAGCCTCTCACATAGACACCCAATATGAAAGATTTGCTACAACATAACCACAAAGCAAAAAATTCCCTCCCATGCATCAAGGTTATTCTGTTATCAACTATGAGCTTCATATCACATCATTTCAATATGACCAACTCCATTTTCTCCATCTTCACCATCCTTCAAGCTGTGTGGTGTCTCTTGAAACTAAAATGAAAAAGAAAGAACTTCCACTCACCAAAGGATCAATTCTTTAGTTGATTCAGGTTTAGATTTCCTCAACCTTGCTAGACTAAGAAATCTTCATAGAAGGAATACTTACAACCAGAAACACAAGAAACAATCAAATCCTAGAAGAAAGCTCTGATACCAATTGAAGGGAAATTTTGGTTCATCTCAGAAAGAGCATCCAAGATCAATAAGTGTCTTCGGTAACATTAATTTCTTTAGAAAGCCTCAAAAAATGTACTACTATCATAAAGTGGAATCAGACATAGTTCATGCAATTTTAGATCATGCAAGATCAACCAATCTCAACAACATGCATTAAATAGATTCAATAAACAAATTCATTAAACATGAAAGATGGAAAAGATGACATGAACACAAAGATTTACGTGGGGAAACCTTTTTGGGTAAAAAACCCCACACTCCAAAAGCATAGATCCATTGTATTATTCAACAACCAAATACACGGTTACAATACAATGTAGGCTCTAAGCCTTTACATGGAGATTTACATCCTATTCCATCTAGAGAAAGTTTGGAAGCATAACCCCTTTGAATCCAATCTCTCCACTAATCCAATGCACTAGGACATCACATTTATACTTCTCAAGCATTTCCAGTAAATTGGCGTTCCAACTCCCATACCAAACCTTTCTAGTAAATTGGCGTTTCAACTCCCATACCAAACCGAACAACTATCATCTCCCCGAATTCCCATTGTCACCTCGATACACCTATCGCTCCATCAAAGTGTCGAAGAGACACTATAGTAGCTCCTTCTAATATGGTGAAGTATTGTCGATGAAGTCCCATAAGAACGTTAAAGAGACTCAAAAACAACTCACATCGAAATATGAAGGTCTCGCCAATAAGACTTACAACTTTGATCGGGTGGTCCCTACTACCTACATGCCATCCCTATGAACATCATGCAACTAATGTCACCAGTGTGACTTGACACATCAACCTGACACTCGTCACCACATATCCTACTGACGTCATCCTTCATGACTGTTTGGTCCCACCTTATCGTCATGTCAAAGAGATTAAACATTTCATCCCGTGGACATGTGCATGTCTCTTTGATGAAGCAATCCTACCTTCCATCGGGATATCGAAGGGACCACATTTTAGGTCTTGTCGATATCCACCCGTCTCCTCAAAAATTTCATTCATGTCGTTCATCGAAATGTCGAAGGGACTTCAAGATAGCTCCCTCTGACATTAACCTATCCCTCTGATGTCAACTTCTAACAGTCCATCAGAATGTTGAAGGGACTACAAAACAACTGCCTTCAAAATTGTAATGTATCTTCAATGAAGCTATTAGGATGTCAAGGAGACTATCCACTAAGTCCCATGGACATTCACTTGTCATCTTGATGAAACTTTGCTGCCAACCTATGAACTCGAAGCTTGAAGCCCGTAGCGCTTATCAAGATGTCGAGGAGACTCACCCTTTCATCCTATTGAAATTCACCTATCAACCTGTTGAACCTTCAATCAATGCCTCTTACACCGGTAAGTTTGAGATACCTTTTTCTCAACAAAGGGCACCCTTCTAGAATGGATCAAAAAATCCTAGAAGGCTTAGATTGCTAGCCATTAATATTGATGCAAGTTAAGACATTATAAAATAAAATCTAAATGGATTGAATAAAATGGAGTCCAAATCCAAGGATCTAAAGTATGATAAGAATAAAAGGTCATTGAATGTGGTCATAGGCCTTGGAACAATTAATTTTGATGAACATTGTAAATTGTTGAGAAAATTGGGTTCACTCCATCCCAAGTTCTCAAACAATAATAATGTTTTCAAGGATGTACCAAAAATCATTAAAACTAGTTTTCTTAGGCTAGAAAAGTTGGGGAAGGAGCAATCTAAGCTTGAGAGTAATATTTTGACACATTTAGTAAGGTTATGGGCTATTAGTTACATATTTCCTCTAGGTTGCAAAGTTTAGGTACAAATTTAATATTCTCTTTGTTTATTATTTTTCATAACAAATTCCCATGAAAGGCTTCCAAATAGACCTTGTGAAGGTCTTCACCCATAGTAGCCCAAAACTTTTAATAAAACTTTCGAAGTAATGAAGGCAATCCATTGAAACTATAGGGGATTTATGACTATACATAGAAAACATGACCTCACACAAATATTCCTTAGTGAGAAGTTGATCACAAATAATGCACTAAAATGTGGAAACTTGATAAGGAACCATGTTTAAGCATTATTTTCAAGCAATGTTGCAAGCTAGAGTATATTATTAAGAAACAAAAACTTGCTCATAATGTTGAATAAAGGCTTGAAGAATGTCTAGAAGCTTTTTTTTTTTTGTAACCAAGAGGTGTCCCCATGATTAACCCGGCCCAGCGACATTCCGGCGAGCGGGGGCGAGACTAATCCTCTGGGGGGTACGCAACAGCCGGCTAGCCCATACCCCTGGAAAACCCGAGAGCGAGTCAAACCCGAGACCATGAGGAGCCATCCCACAGCCTCAAGCCAACCGCGCTACCCGTGCCGGCAAGAATGTCTAGAAGCTTAGTAGAGATTTATTTCTCCTCATTTTTTTTAATGGCTTGAGGTGTATGATGAGCTCGTAGAGCTTAAAATAAATATTTAGAGACCTTGTATCAAATTTTAAGCTGAGTTGACCTTTTATTTGGGCACCATAAACAAAGTGGTCATTTATAACATGCTTCTAGTGATGAAAATGCAACCAATCAAAGCTATTCCAAGTCAAAAGGTTGAAATTCCAAAGCAATTCAATGGATTGGTGAAGCTTTAAGGTGGTGGCCTCATATGAGCAATGGTAGAAACAAGAAACTTGACACTCATTAATGTAAATAAAATGGATGGTATGATTGATGAAACCATTCCACCAAGCTATCCAAATTATCATTCATGGGATATTTTTCCAAATTTCAAACATATTGAATATGTGCTAACATGGCCTTCTGAGTGAACAATAAAATGTTTGACAAAAAATGGGTCTTCGTGGCACTCAATATAAAATCCTATTATAAAATCGCTTGAAAGGACACCATCTTACAAAAGGCTCCACAGGAAAGAAAAACCAATCGAAAAAGAAAAATGATTGAGTAGAAAAAATTTCTTTGTCAAGTCACTTAAAGACCTTATTAAATCTAACTTTGAGGTTTCTCCAGATTTACCACATTGTGTGATCATGGTGGTAACCAAGATTGGGATCATAAAGTCCAAATCTATAACACATAAATTACCATACCTCTCTTTCAACAATTGTCCAATGCATAAGTAGTGCCCCACATTTATCATAAGACATGTCAATCATATTAAAATTATCGCAAACAACCTAAGTGAAAATAAACATTGAATTTATAATCCATCTGCAAAGAGTAGATATTTCAACAACAAAATTCAAGGCATATACATTAATAACTCCAAATGAATGATTATTAATGTTGAAATGATCCCATAGTGACTGGTTGATGTGGTCACATCCCTTATCAACTAAGTTCTAATGCCACTTAGGAGAGAGAAAGGTAACAACACCACCACTACCTATTTCATGATTGGTACACAAGAAATGACTAGAAGATCAAATAACATGGTATGTTGTAGAAGAAATTTTTACCTCTTATAAATAAAGAATATTTAGGCCTATAAAGTTTTGTTGAGTGTTATGAGTGAAATACTTTCATGGGAGGTCCATTTGACCTTGAAAATACCAAGAGACATAATTCACAAATGAGTGTTGAGAGTCATTTCAATAACCAATTCATCTAGAGTTGAGTAACTACTCTAAAAATTTGCTTATTTGAATGAAAGGTGCCTATTTGGATGGAAGGCTAAATATGACACCATTTTTCTAGTACATATTCTCCTTTTCCATCTAGCTTAGTGGGTTGTAGGACCTCCATTGCATAGTTGGGGGTGGGGGAGTACATTGAGTAATAGTGGCTTTTTGAACAACTAAAATTGAAGTAATGAATGACACTTGAGAAAAAAATTCCTCACTAGATGTCTCCCCATGAGGGGAGTCAACACATTTTGGAGGTTTTGAAATTATATTTTGAGGACTGGCCCTCAGAGATTGAGGAGGGTTTGACTGAGGGGCTATTATTACTAGGATTCTTGACTTTGTGACTCATCACTATAAACTATTCTTTTTTCACAAGAACTAGAGACTCAAAAGTGGCTTGAGTGTTGGACTTAGAATAAGGAGATGAAAAAGAGAAATCCTAGATCTTATTATTAGAAGATTGACATTGATAACAATTGTTGGGAATGTTCAAGTAGAGAATACATTTAGTGTATCTCATTTGATAAGTTTGGATATCAACTATTTCCTTTAAATCCTTAGAGAGATCCACTTCTACACAAACTCTCTTCTAGGGTCAAGTTGAGAAAAAACTATCTAGTTTGACACACATAGCAAAGCCTAGAGATGTTGCTATTTGCATAAAAAAATTATAACAATAAGGATAAACTAGGAAACTCTACCCAAATAGGGACATGTAAAGGTTTTCCATTAGAGATGACAAAATCTCTAGTCCAAGATGAGAAAACAAGAAAAAAAGAATAGACAAATTGGGGGCCATATTTAAGGATGGCTTCAACATGGTTGTATTCAACAAAAAAACCTTTCATAAGGTTTTGCATGACATCAAGGTGAATTCCACGTGGGACCCAAGGCTTGTTGAACCAATCTTTGAACATGCTTTTAGGGAGGATCATTCCCACAAAATATCCTATTAATTTTTTCTAACCAATGGCATGCATTGTAAGTTCATGAATGGGGAGAACCACATTAGGTGGTGTTTCAACATACATTCCTTGTGGAGCACTTTGAGAACAAACTTCTCGAGCCTCTTAAGTGGGGATGCTATTGTCAAGTATCATCAAATCTTCAACTTCCACAACTATAAAGTGACAAAAAGTTGAGACTATTTAAAGGATCTAAAAACGCCATAGACATGGCAACCTAAAAGACACGACAATAAATATAAACTAACAAAACCAAATCTTATTTTAAAAAATATAATATGAAATTAAAAAGGTGCAAGCCAAAACCCTTATAAAATCAAAACCAACACCAATCATTTCATCATTTTAACACTAATTTAATTATAAACTTTGTTTAAAAAGTAAAAGTAAAGAAATTTATCATCAGAATAAATAACAAAAAAGCAACAAACTATTCCCTAAAGTCTCGTTAAGAACATTCTATTCAATTCTACTCTTTGTGCCTGTGCTTGACCATATCATAACGTGTCGTTCTGCCAATGCACATTTATGGTCGGTGTGAATCCCAATGGTTTCAATTGCAAAAAAGTCATTCAACTGTCTTATTCCTGTCCCCACAACCCAACGACTGTTACATCCATTAATGTAGCGGAACAGATGCCAGTGACGGGCTATCCCCACGACGAACGCCTAATTGTCTCTCATCCCATGTATGTTGCAGCCCATGATTTTGTTCAGCTGGGAGTTTCACTCGTTCTTTTCGATTCGACAGACGTAAGTCAAGCAAGTTCTCTCAATTTTTCTTTGCAAGTCTTTCATTGCAGTTGCTTTAGTTTACTGTGTATATTTAGGGCTATTGTTCGTTGGAGGTTTTGGAGTTTTATTGTAAAGTCCGCTTTTGTAATTGGCTAACTGCCAAATAACAAATCTGATCTCGTGGGTGTTTTAAGAGGCGACCCTCTATTTGTAATTGATATAGAGATCTAAGTTATTTTTAGCGGACACTTGTATTCCCTTTTATTTTTTATTTTTGGGATTCGGAATGCGCACATGTTCTGATCCACCACTGATTTACTTACCCTTTCTATATAAGCCTTATCTGATGAGTATGGATTGATAAATTTTATGTCTCGATTGTTCACCGACTTCCCAACACTGCCCGTTGAGGTCCTACCTATCCTCTAAACCAGAATTGATCCCTAGCGCCGACTCTGATACCATTTTGGAAAATCTAGGATTAAAACTCTGACTTCCAGGTCACCATCTAGCCCGATGTCAGACATAGTTTTGAACAATGAGTAATTGAAAACCAACTCTTCCACCACATTCACCATACCACATTAACACAAAATGCATTTAAGGTGGGGTTTTGTATCAACAATCTGTTCTCCAAATCACGAACACCGAGCATATTCATAAGAAGGTCCTAAGTTGAAGTCCTAACTGTCACAGGGAGTTTTACCAGGTTTTGAACCTGAATGTATCTGCAATCGGAGCAAAATATTACCACTAGACAATGCTCTGATGTGGGGTTACTTGGGGGAGAGTTAGTATTTTTTGAAGCCACGTGGTATCTACATTGGAGGCAAAATATTACTACTAGACCACAGCTCAACAGTCGGTGCTCTGATTCTAGGTTACTAGCACCTACATGATGTGGTTGTCTTTGGAAGTGTAGAAATTGATATGCAACTCTTGTACATTTTGGATTCCTCCAATGAAATCTTTGGTTTTTATCTGATCCAGGGTTGAACCATTTAGTATTAAATTATAGGATGAGAAAGCCAGAAGTCATTGATTTACAGAAATTAGTGTCATATGTTGTTTGAAAATACAGCTTTGTATAATTTGGTTGTCTTTAGCTGGAAAATCTACAGCATTTTTTGGTGATGATCAGACTTCAAATTTGGTGAATAGATTTGAGATTGCTATTGGTGTATTTCAGTATTTGTAGTTTTATTTTTTATTTGGGTAGGTTTGTTTATTTATTTTCTGAGGTCTTTAATAGTTCGCAACTTTACATTGGTAGAATCTATAGCTCTTGTTCGAAAATTATAAAGCTTGTCTTGAGGCAAAATAATTGGACTGATGCACAAAGACACAGTCTCCATCCGTGACAAATCATAACACTGAGGGCCCAGCCCTCCTTTTGTATTAACGAATGTATTTGGTTTTAACTTATATCTGATCCATGAATGCAATGGATATGGTTATTAATCTCTAGATGAAGAACCTGCTAATAAATTGAAGCGAGCATCATACTTTGTTGAAAAATGAGAAGGCATATTTGTGTTTATTTGAAAACCCAGAGTACTTACCTTTTCTTTTATGGCAATCATCTGACTTCAAAATGATTTGGTTCACTTCTATCTGATTGATGAATGCAATGGATATGGTTTGAAAAATGAAAAGGCGTCTTTGTGTTTATTTGAAAACTCAAGAGTACTTTTTCTTTTATGGTAGTGATTTGACTTCAAATTTTATGACTAAAGATGGGATATACTTCTTTCTACTTTGCATTTAATATGGTTAGGCTTGTTTATCTAGTTGTTGAGGTCGTTAGGTTTACTTGATAAGTCTGTAGCTTTTGATCCATTGCCACGGTTGGGGTCATTGAAACAGCTGTCAACCGCTCAACTGATCTGAGTGCACAAGTTATTTGGCATTAGCAAGAAAAAAGAACATTATGAATAAACTAAGAAAAAAGATGCAATACTCCTGCACGAAAATTTGAATTTGAGACCAGTTATGCTTTTTCTTTTTCAATGAAAAATGACTTTTATATAAGCTATAAGAATGATTAAAAACTCCCCATATAATTCCCTGTAATACAGAAATGAGAAAATC
The DNA here is from genome assembly GCA_007258455.2 of Sequoia sempervirens. NCBI lineage: Eukaryota > Viridiplantae > Streptophyta > Pinopsida > Cupressales > Cupressaceae > Sequoia > Sequoia sempervirens. Next base: position 186,572,535 of record VDFB02000013.1, read on the forward strand.
AGAAATATCTGTCAAATTTTATTACAAATAAGTGGAAATATTTCCTATACAATACATCGTCATCTATACCAACCCAACCTCTCCAATGTTCTGTTTAAATGAGCTAACTAATGGAAAGTGCATGCAACCTTTATCCTTTGTTTTATGTTTAGTGCTATATTGTAGACTGACACTTCATCCTTTCATGCACACTTACTTTCTCATGCACAACCCACGTTTAGCCAAACCTTATCTAGGATCCTCCGAAATTGTGATCCATTAATTTGTTGTCTATTAAATTTCTGATAAAGCTAGTTTCAAGAGGCAGAAACTGGCACTTCATCCTTTCATGCACACTTACTTTCTCATGCACAACCCATGTTTAGCCAAATCTTACCTAGGATCCTCGGAAATTGTGATCCATTAATTTGTTGTCTATTCAATTTCTGATAAAACTAGTCTCAAGACGCAGAAACTGGCACTTCATCCTTTCATGCACACTTACTTTCTCATGCACAACCCACGTTTAGCCAAACCTTACCTAGGATCCTCGGAAATTGTGATCCATTAATTTATTGTCTATTCAATTTCTGATAAAACTAGTCTCAAGACGCAAAAACTGGCACTTCATCCTTTCATGCACACTTACTTTCTCATGCACAACCCACGTTTAGCCAAACCTTACCTAGGATCCTCCGAAATTGTGATCCATTAATTTGTTCTCTATTCTGATAAAGCTAGTCTTAAGAGGCAGAATAAAGCTAGTCTCAGGAGGCAGAATAATTTGGACTGATGAGCAAAGACATTAGATAAATAAGTGTTAGTAGTGAATTTTTTATATGGAATTAGTGTTTTCCTGGATCAGCATTTTGTACTAATCTTTGCTTCTTTCTTTCAGATTAAATTGGTATTCAAACAAAATACAGTTCCTCTGAAGAATATAGTGCACCAGTAAAGGTTCAAATTGGAAGCAGCTTGTGATAATGCATAGGCTTTGGATGTTTTAATCTGTACTTCTTACTTAAAAATTCCTTATAGTTTTACGCATCTAGAATGGAAGTTTTTGTGAAAGAGAATGGAACAAAAGAGCCCCTTTTGCCTAATTTTTCGAGTCCACCTGAGAAGGATGTAAGTTCAAGATTAAAGCAACTTTATCGTTGCAGAACTGCTCCGTCATCTTTCTCAAATAAAAATAAAACTAAAATAGAGGACGTGCATTCTATAGTATCCTCCAAAACTAACGGCATTCGTCCTACTCTCACTCAAGCTGGATTGGTCCTGTTCATTTACTTGGGAGTGGGCATGATTTGTTTTTATAATGTAGAGGATGAACTGATTGGTTTAAGGACAAGCAGGCTGGTTGATGCTTTATATTTCACCGTTGTAACAATGACTTCTGTTGGTTATGGAGATCTTGTGCCCAACGGCGTTCTCCCGAAGCTTTTGGCTTGCTTCTTTGTCTTTTCTGGAATGGCCCTTGTGGGCTTGCTTCTTAGTGGTGCCGCAGATTACCTTGTTGAGAAGCAGGAAAGGTTATTGATCAAAGCATTTCACAAGCAACAAAATAATGGATTTTTTGACTCCTTGAATGCAAAGCAGATCAACAGCCCAAAGCTGAAGCTATTGGTGTCTCTTTTAATCCTGCTGGCTCTGATAGTCATTGGAATAGTTTTCCTTTATGAAGTTGAGGGTTTGGATTTACTCAACTCATTCTATTGTGTGTGCGCAACAATTACATCATTAGGATATGGAGACCAAAGCTTTTCAACACAAATTGGACGCATATTTGCTAGTATTTGGATCATGGTCAGTACCCTATGTCTGATACAGTTCTTCTTGTACCTTGCTGAGGTAAGAACTGAAGATAGGCAACATTCACTGGTGCATTGGGTTTTAAGTCGGAAGACAACAAGGGCAGATTTGGAGGCAGCAGATATGGATTCTGATGGAGTTGTAAGGTACAGTATTTCCACTCTTGTTGCATTAAGACAAAATTCTTAGTTCATAGGTTACAAGTAAGATCGTCTGCAAGGAACATCATATGCTCAGAAATGTGAAAAGAAGTAGAAACTATTTTGACATGTGAATTTATAGGTACGCAATGTAGAAAAGTGAATAGTTTAATAAGTTGGAAGTAGTTGTTGCAATGTTTTCTATTTTTCTGTGCCATTGCATCTTCAAATATTTAATTCAGAGGTTGTGTTTTTAATTTAATTTCACTCTACAGTCCTTCAGAGTTTGTTCTTTATAAACTGAAAGAGATGGGGAAGATTGAAGAGGAAGATGTGGCACTTCTTATCCAAGAATTCAATAAGCTTGATGCAGATCATTCAGGTACAGTGACAGTATCTGACTTATACCTCGCAGGGCAAGCACAAGAAGATTGAGAAAAAAACTGAATGTAATATTAGTGACCTTTTATACTGCTTACTAATATTTTTATGGGTATGTAATATATTTCTCAGAATGTGTAAAGCCAATTTTTCAGCCTTTTGTAAAGTATGGTATTTCTATAGAAATTAACCAAATTGAGGAATCTTTGATGGGAATAAATCAAGCAAGTGAATTATTTGCATCACCGGATTTGGTCATTGATCTTCAATGCCACATTAATTTATCTAGATTCACTTGCTTTCAGCATTAACTTAATGATGTCTGCAATTTCATTTTCAAAATTATCTTGAAATGGCTTTGGAATGTGTAGGTTTTATATTGCCTTACTAGTCCTCGTTGAAGCACATGTGACTCAAAGCGTGCAATTTATACTGTAGCAAGCGAAATTGACAGATCTAGACATCCTAAAGGCAGCTTTAGCTGATAACCCAAGATAGACAGAATTTTGCAAGTTTGATTGATTTTGAAAAGGGAGAGAATATATGGATATTTGGGGGATCAAGTTAATAGTGATGCTTTTTAATGGATGGTACCTATTTAGTTTTTGAGTTTGTAATCATGCATTTAGTAAAATGATTAATGTTTGACCATAAAGGCCGTTTCTGCTTGCATGATTTTCTACAGCTGCTATGCTTTGAGCTCAAAGATGTCCTGGTAAGTGTGGGATTTCGCTTGAGCTCTTAGCCTGACCAGCTTAATAGAAAAAGACCAAATAAAGTTACATAAATAAAATCAAGTGTCACTTCTAGAGGACAAGCTCGTGTCCTCATGATGGGTGTATTTTTTGTATCGATGAATTACCTCTCTTTAATAGCTGCAGCAAAGTTTATCGTGAGTATGCAGAAAAATGGATTGACCGGGTAGCTCTATTGCATGGATAAAACATGAGGTTGGAGTATGACATTCTGAAGCTCGTGACTTGGTTTAGGAGATGATATCTTATTTATTAATGTTTTTGATTAAGGTAAGTAGGGGTTTTGAAAGGGTTCAGGCTTTTTTTATAGGAAGAAAGATTTAGCAATAGGAACAGCAAGAAAATTAAAGATAGGCAGGGAACAACAAAGAAATTACAAAAGACGAGACATTACAAAACCTTACAAACGACCAACCCAAAGTCAAGGTGGTTTATAAAATTGTTCCAACAATTTTTGTTTAACCATAGTAAAGGGATCCTCCTCTAAACTCCTTTTCTTGGAACAAGAAAAATTCATATCACAAGAAAATTCCTCTTCCACTCTCCAAGCTTTAAAATGAATCCAACATTGTACCACCCACAAGAGATTTCCCTTTATTGTCTTCCCTCTACACCTCGCCGAAGGATGTAATAGACTCCTCAATGGTAGTAGGAGTATGTTCCTTTTTCCTCCAAAGAAAATGGTGTTTCTTGTTGTTCAAGCAACTCATAGTATGGTCCACTTTACAACAACAATGACAAATAATAGGAGAGTCTTCAAATTCAATTTGCTAGACCCAATCACCATATTTGGAAGATAAGGTAATCTGAGTAGGGAGCACCTTGTTTTTCTCCTCAAGCAGTATTGCTCAAAAGGATTGGCAATAAGCATAAGAACTTTTTCATGTCAGAACTCCAAAGACAACCCCAACAATCTAACCCAAACAAGAAACTTGAAGCTAATATCATTCACCAGATTAAACGTTGGAGATCAATTTTTAAGACAAAGGTCATTCTTCCCTAAAAACCAAGGACCTTCAAGAAGAGTCCTTGAGCAATCTTCCAAATTGGAAAAGGAAAAGAGGAAAAAATTATTCAGCATAATAGTTACTTGAACTTGACCTCTTAGTTTCCAACTTTGAAGCACCCATCTTTTGATAGTATCAATGTTGGGACGATTGTTGCAGAATCTCTCAACAGGTGGACTCTTAAGCCAAGTAGATGACTCAACAATAAGGGAATCAGGGATATCAATTTGAATATGCCCCTCCACATTAGTCTTAGTAGAAACCCTAGGGCATTCACTCTCTCCAAAGCACCCAGTAGTCACATCAAGGCATAACTTATTTGTAATCTTGAATCACTAACATCCTACAACATGCAAGCCTCCTTTTCACAAAGTTCCTCTAAAACCCTAGGGGACAAAGCAAGAACAACAAAAGGGGAAGAAGAAACTACCACACCATTGCCCTTATTAAGAAACTCAAGTTTAGTAGAATTAGCACCAACCATTAACTTTTTAACCTTTGAAGCTTCTTGAGAAGAAACCACAAGCACCATTTGGTCATTATTATTGGTTGAAGAATCGTGCAACATGTAAGCCTCCTTTTCACAAAGTTCCTTTGAAACCCTAGCGACAAAGCAAGAACAACAAAAAGGGGAAGAAGAAACATTTGCCACACCATTGCCCTCATTAAGAAACTCGAGTTTAGTAGAATTAGCACCAACCACTAACTTTTTAACCTTTGAAGCTTCTTGAGAAGAAACCACATGCACCATTTGGTCATTATTATTGATCGAAGAATCATGCAACATGTAAGCCTCCTTTTTGCAAAGTTCCTTTGAAACTCTAGGGGATAAAGTAGGGACAACAAAAGGGGAAGGAGAAACAACCACCACATCATTATCCTCATTAACTTAGGTTGAACAAAATCAACACCAAACCATTGATATTTTAACCTCAAAAGCTTCTTGAGTAGAAACCACAAGCATCGTTTGGTCCTCATTATTATTGATTGAATAATCAACCTTTGGGGGGAGAAGAAAACCTTTTTGCAGCCACCAAAGCGTATCTTCATCAAGAATAGTCATATTTTCCTTCCCAATAGTGTAACATGCCCATTGTTCTACGCATTGTTTTTACTATGTTTTACCCACAAGTGAACAATTTATGCTACTAACATTATGAGCAGTAAAATTTTTCTTTTCTTTTCAATATCAAGATGCACATTTGAAACATAACCATTTCAAACTTTCCCATTGCATAACAAAGAATCAATTCAAGTAACGATTTCATATTAGATAATTTCATGATAAAATTTCCCATTACAATTTCTCAATAAGAATAGAGATACATGTTTACAATCATAGCTTCCATGAGCTCAATGATATAAATATACAAACATAATACAATTATCTATATGTCCCCAATGTTGGTGCCTATCTTTTAGATGTCTATTGACGTGGATGTTGTACACACGCACCAACAATCAGATAAATTCTCATAGAGTACCGTGGGAACCTACCTTTCTTGAAAGACTTCATTAGGAAACCTAAATCTAAGGAAAACTTGGCTTGATCCCAAGGCTTGTTTATGTTAGGTCTTGATACACTAGGTTCACTTAGGGTTCATTGTGATTTCATTGTTAAACATGAGGGGTAAACAATTGTTAGGAATTGACTGGTATCCGAAAGATAGAAACATAATCAAGTCTGATCATTCAAATGTTCACTCAAAACCTTCATGAAATCAAAAGATTTACAATAATATTTCATGAAATTCAAATAACTTGCATACATTCAAGTAGATTTAGCATTAAGCATTCAACAACTTTATGAAATCGAAAGATTTATAATAAAACTCCATGTATTTATCATTTTTGGAACATTTTCTGGAATATAAAGCATCTATTCTAAAATAAAGCATAAAAAATTATTGAAATGTAAAATTTCTCCCAAGTATTATCCACACATGCCTCAAGAAAGAACTAAACCATAGCAAACCATTCTATAACTAAACTAGAGCAAACCATTCTATAACTAAACTAGAGCAAACTATTCTATACTTCACCAAATTGCTTCACATTTAGGCATAGAATGATGCAAGAGTTTAAAGAAAGGGGGGATTATTTGCCATTGAATAGTGTTAGTATGCACCCTTAAATGACACAACACATAGTCTTGTTCGATAGGAACAAACAATCAGCTACATAAGATTTTATATTAGGAAATAGCTTAGAATTTGGCTCTGATATTAGTTAACTTCTAATGAAACATACAAGTTTTTAGTCTGGAATGGAATATAAAACATGGAAAAGAATAAAACTTGAAAAAGTTTTGATTCTCCAATATCCACAAATTGTGAACTTAAAATAAAATAAAACAACTAACGACCTTTTATAGAAACAAGGCCCCAAAGAGTTTGAACTTAATTCCATCAAAGAGAATTAGAGAAACAAATCAAAATGCAACACGTAGCAATTGACAATTGGCATTAGAACTTTCTTGGCAAAGTCGGAGATATTTTGACTTTTCTTTAGCAGTAGTCTTTAAACTTCGGGCTCTGAGTTGCGGGGACTTTGCACAAAAAAATAAAACTGTCGACTCTTCAAAACCTTTGAGATTACATGTCGTCACTGGGTTCGGGAGTAAACCTACCAAATTCATTTCAAGACTCTACCCATACACAAAACTTCCGGTCTTCGGTACTCAGTTACCTATTCTTCTTTGCTAGACTCTTGGTCTGAAGAATGAATCTTCGCCTCTTCTTTGCTGGTATTCCTGGAAAGCAATCAACACTTGATGTATACGTTCTTTTGGAACACCTTGAATTACCTTCCAGTTGTATTTATGCCTAGAATATTCTTCTGATATTTGAATAACATTTCCATTCCTCTGCATCACTTCTGTCCCATATTTGCTCATAGTTTTCTTGCACCTTATGATATCTTCTATAGCCTCTCGACTTAATGATTGAATATGATCCTTATTCACTTTTTCGATCCATTCCTTGAAAGCTTTTACTTCCTTGTCATCTTGTCCTAAAGTTCAAGGATCATAGCTTTGCCAAGCTAACCTTTCAATGAAGCTCTCATCTTTGTCTATCAATTTCTTACATATCTCAGTGACCTTTTCTAATCCATTTACACATTGTGATAAAGTGTCACTTTCCCAACTCAATTATATCCTCCATTTTTCAAGTACTGGAACTTCTTGTTCCGTGACTATTTTCTCATTTATCAATTCTTGGACATCTATATGAAGAACCTTTAGCCTTCACCCTTTTGCATCATTTTGTTCTTGGCGAAATCGACATTCACCTTTTAGTCTTTTGGAATTATCATGCCAACGATATGCTTCCTTACACTTCCCAATTCCATTCCTTATTGATTCTTCACCTTGCCTCACCAAGTACATCCATTCTTCAAACACGCTTACCTTATGGCGAAGCATTGTGATAACATCTACCCGTTCTTTAGACATTAACACTAGATTTTGTGGCAATTCAATTTGTGATTGACTGGATTGGGCTAGTGAACTGATGAAATTCTCTAGGAAAGCAATTCATTCTTTTAATTCTCCTTTCTTTTGCTTATTCTTCTTCACTCAGGCAACAGTCGTTTCTAAATTTACCTTCATCTCTTCTAACTCCTGTTGCCATGATGAATGTCCTATGTCAATTCTCGTCACCTTATAACCCCTAGCTGTCATTTTATGCTCTCTTTTCTCCTACCGGAGTAGCTTACTAGAGTTTTCTTCCTCCATCTGCATTCCTCTTCATAGCATGTCTAGTCTTTGCTCTAGCTCTAGGTTTAGGGGATTCTATTTCTTGCATTAAACTTTTAAAATCTAGAGGCTCCAATTGCACGTCCAATGACGGAGCCAATTGTTTGACTAACTAGTCAGGTGCTTTTTCATTATGTTCTACCTCTTCAGTATTACCTCATTCCTGATGATCAACATGTTCAAGAAATTCTTCTCTTAAACCTTCAACATTACCCTTCACAACCTTTAGAACTTTAATGTTCTCTGTCCTCATTAGCCTTGACTTGGGATTACTTTGATCTATCACTGTCTCTTTCTCTTTAAGACTTATATTTTCCTGTCCTGCCCTGTTTTCAACATCATCCTTTGGAATAGTATTTTCCTGTTGTCCTAAAACATCTGGATTGTCATCATTTCCTAGTTCATTAGCCAAGGTCTGTGAGGACTCTATACCTTTTTTCTCATCCTAGCTTTCTCCTGGTTCTTCAAAATTTTGCGGTTGCTCAACACTCTTTTCAGTTCTTCCTTACAAAAGCCAATCCTCAATTATATCTTCTTCATCAACAATACAAATGGGGCTCTAAACTACAGTGTCCCTTGTTTCTCTTGCATTTGTTTCTTCAGGGTTTCCCACTTCTTGAGCGAGTGATCCTATCATAAATTCTTCTTCTTCTTCTTCTTCTCTATTTTCAGGATATGACCTTGTATCTGACACTTCTTCCACCATGGGCTGCATCACTAGGCCTCCTTTTGATCGTTTTTCTTTAAATTGTTTCATCTTAGCAATCAATTTCTCAAGTTGCTCCTTGACTTATTTAGTTAGGTCAGGACCTTCTTCTTGAATTATCAGAGTCCCTCCTAAGGCTTGTCTCATTGCCGCCGTATTGAGCAAGGGTGGAGTAGTAACTATATTTGCTGCCTTCTGCGATGTAGAACTTGTCTTAGCACACACCTGTGTTCTCATTCTGACATCCTCTCCAGTCATAGACTGAGCTCTTGGCTTTGCTATGGAAGAAAATACTGCCTTTGGCATTTCCATTACATTGGCCGGAGTGGCCATAGTTCCTTTGTGCTAGCTAGCTGGCTATGACACCGTTGAAATTCCTTGGCTTGAAGTATCAGGAGCTTCCTCCTCACCTTGCTCAACTACCCTTGTTTCTACAACTTTTCTTTTCTTTCCAACACTCCCACCATACCCCCAATTCATTTACCAACTATTGTTTTCTCTCAATATTGCGTGGGTATGTGGGTTCTATCCCAACTTCTTTCATTGCTTTGACATAACCATTAATCCAGTACTGAGTATATGTCAATACTTGTTTAGAAATCTCTTCAATTGTTACCACCTCTTTTTTTTTGTATAGTTTGGGTTTGGGATGGGTTCATCAAAAACTTTTTCTGAATCATAAACTGGATTCAACACCTTTCCATTGTCAGTGTCCAATTGTTCTGAAACATCATGAATTCTAAGAATCTTGATTGCTTCTAATGACAACCTCTTGTATGACCTCTTCCTCACATCACAATCATGGAAAAAATCCTCCAAATGATAAACATGAGTATACTTCTTGCCCATTTGCTTAGCGAGACTCTCCACTATATCATAGTTTTCCTGTCAGAGTGTAAAGAATTATAACCCATAGAGTTTCAACTCCTCCTCGCACATATCAACACTTTTGAATGCAATGCATTTGTAATTCCCAATGGTGATAGGGAATCTAATAGAACATTTCTTATGTGCTTGTGGAAAAAGAGCATGAGACAACTGCACTTGTCTCACAAGTTCTAGTAACAACATTTTGTCTATTGGATACCTAGGTAGCATGAAGGGATATTTTGTAAATCCTTTCAACTTGATATAAGTGAAAGTAGGGAATTGAATATACCAGATCCCAATAGACTGGATAACACTTTGTGCTTCAAGAGAATCTCTTGGCTTTGTTCCCTTCCATCAATCTCACTAGCTTCATAGAAAACACATCATTTACTCTTAGGTAATGCTCCCGATACTGATGGATAGTAATCTGGGACATATGGGCATAAACCAAATTATTCCTTGGTTCTCTGTCCAGGGTACCAACTTTGTTCAATCCTTGTATATTTGCCTTTAAGGCATAAGAATAAACAACATATGAAGATATGGCGAACCATTGGGTATCTGGGAATGTCAATATTTGTTCACTTAGCTTATCACTATAAAATTTCCCCAATGGGTCTGTGTGGGGCCTTCCATCATTTTCATTATAATCCAAAACATCCAAGGTTCGAATTTGCTAGCATCTTTGCATCCAGCTATCCTGCTCAATAAGGTTATTATGTCTCAAACCTCTTGAATAAATGTTAACCTCGAGATTTGCTTCATTTGCTTTGTGGGCTTCTCCCGGAATGATGTTGAAATCCTAAACTTCTTGTTTTGTTCCTCTGTGTCTAGGTATGTTGTGGCAAGGACCTACATATCTAATGGATTCATCTATTTAAACATGGGGAGCCCAAATGTGTACACAATTCCCTCTGTGGAGAGGTCTACATATACTCTTCTTTCTCAACGACCCTCTTGTTTGGGTCATACCATATCATGCATTCTAGTACCAGCTTAGGGGTGTCTATTGCTAATAGGAACCCTCCTGCCAAATGCAATCTACTTGCAACGATATTCTTGTTGCATTGAGAGGCACCTTCTTGTTGAGTCCTCTTAGCGAATTCATACTCATTGAAGCCTCCTGGATGGGTATCTGTAACTCTCCCACCAACTGATATGACTTGTGAAACGGGGAATTCAAATTCCTCATTTATTTTCTTCCTTCTGGAACTGCTCATGTTTTTCTTGATTTCCTGCATTATTAGCAAATATGTGCTCTGTGTGTGAATTAGGGCTAAATTTAATTATACATTTTCAATAATTCATGAAAGTTCTTCACTCACAATGTTTATAGTCTGCAATCAGGTTAAATTCTTTAGAAATAATTAGTGATTTAACAACTTGACCAGTGGTAATGCTATTTAACTAGAGCCATGCATGCATAAAAGAATTAACATGAATTTAGTGACTAAAAGAGTACTTGGTTTCGTTGATAATGTGATTGAATAAATGCAGTTTCAAACCTTGGTAGCTGTGTTCTTCAATGTTCTGAAACTTACCCTTCTTTGCACACCACAATCTTGGTTTTAATTATTTGATGTCCTTACAAGTGAATAATCTGGCATGAGGTAGTGTGTTATGGAAGCAACCACATGCTCAAGGTGGTGCCAAGTATGTGTGTTATTTGCCACCTTTATTAATTTCCTTTATTATGCATTAACTACCCTGAATAAAGGTCCAACAATGGTGGATTAGGGTTCAAATTATGAATTCCTTGATTCCTATGTAGGGGTCTACCTTTGAGAGGAAAGTGGCATAGGTGGCCAACATGGCACGCTTACGTGTCACTTTAATTCTTATGAGGAAAAAGACCATAGAGGAAGCATCCAACTTGGATGCTAAACAATTGACAATTAGTAAGGTTTGAATCATTTGACACTGGGCTTAGAAGAATTATCGGGGGTTAGGACTTTTTCTTACTGATTTTATGAGAATTAGGTGCAAAGGATACCTGAGATCGGGTGCAAACGAGACCAATTTGGTTCGAAATGAAATTTGTGTAAAAAATTTTGGTCTTTAGTTCCAAAGAAAAGAAAAGCCACTACTAGGTTATCCAGGGAAAAAAAGGTTGACATGTGAACACTCGACACAACTTTACCCAGGTGACAACTTATCGGGTGCGACGACTAGTTGGGAAAAGAGCGAAACTTGCAGAAGATACACTATCCTCAGAGCAACGACACTCGATACCTAGGACTCAGGGATCCAATTGGTTAATAAGGTCGAGGAAAAGATTTTGCAAAAACTCCAAGTTCGGTGAAACACAAACTTAAGTAGGTGGTTGGGAAAATTGGATCAATATCTCATCATTTTACCATTTCCTTCGAAAGCAACACACTAAAGCAAACAAAAAGAAAATGAAGGGAAAAAGCAACAAAAAAAGAGGGGGTCCACATTTTGCTAAAGTGAAAAATGGGGCATGTTGTGAGACCACACAACAATGTCCCCATCATTGGTGCATACATTCTAGGTGTCCCCAAACTGATGCTACATCCTCAAATTCTGATCATCGACAGTATGAGGGAGAGCATCACTCAAGCACTTTTCTACCAACCATGGACTTACTGTGGTTCCCCGCACATCTACCTAACTGGTAATATGTCCCTACCTTTCAACGAAGATATTGGTTTGGTAACCCCATAATCTCAACCTTCTTGAGCATATCATTGTGTCCTACATATCTAAAGCTACCATACATTGGCTACAACCTACATGTATGACTTCCCTACCTAGAATGCAATCATGGATCACAATGAAATGATAGTGTAAACAATGGCTACTTACACTACTTTGGCCAATGAATTCAACACCTAGTACTTCGAGTGCGAGTCTTCTGTCCATCCACCCTTAAGCTCGATTTGGTATTGAGCATAAACATAACACACATTCAATCTAAGGTGATGACATAAAAAATTGTCTAACAAGGCTATTCCCTTAACCATGGGTTACCCTAACCCTAGGAATAAAAAATTCTATAACAAATTGGTTAACAAGGTTACACCCTTTCCCATGGATTACTCTAACCCTAGGTATAACCATGCTAATCATACATGCACACATAGTAGTGACCAACTTGGTTACCCCCTTTCCCATGGATTATTCTAACCCTAGGAATAACCATGCTAACCAATCGTAATAAAAATGACATTTTCATAAAAGCACTATACGATAGCAATATATACCACATCTCACTTTTCATTCTGTATAGTCTTAACAAAGTATAGTTCTAATAGCATTTAAGCCATACATACTTCAACATAATGTAAATGTATTCCTAATAATAGGGTTTTACTAATTCAAGACTCAATCAAGAATCACACAAGATTATTCCAAACTAGGAAATAACTAAGTTCATAAGAACAAGCATATCATGCATTCTAAAAACAATCTTTCCTAAACAAAGACATTTATAATTCAATGACCTTTCAAACATAAATAATAGAGGAATATAAATCAACATGCCTAGATTTAAAGTTCAAACTAATAAGATTGCTTTCCAACCTCAACCTCCACAACCACGAATGCTACTTCTTCAATGTTCAACTAATCCCCAAACTATAGCCTCCTCTCAAGAACTCTCAATAAATTCAATTTCACAAACAACTCTCTCTCTCTCTCACCAAAAACTCTCAAAATAATGCTTGCACAAAAAACTACAACATAATAGCAATGAAGAATCTGAATAGAAAAATTATAACAAATGGTAGAGAGAACACCTCTATTTATACTAAAATATGAGCATCATAATGCTACAAATAAGCTATTAAATCCACCACCATTTTAACAACCAAAAATGCATCGACTCAACTGATATATGGTTGATTTAGAATTTTAGATTGCAACACATAATAGTTCTCTCATTTCCAATTTCATAGAATGGATGAGTCGACTCTCTTTTTGTGACAACATGAATCCTTTTACTTAGTCACGACACAATGATGCATTACTATAGGTTTCCTATTTGATTTGCAAGTCAACTACCCTTACAAATTGCTACCATCTTTGCATTGACTAAGTTTTATGTTTATCATATGGCTTTACTTGGATATGGTGCAAGTATTTAGACTTCTATTGGTTTCCACTTTCTACAGATTTTGGTGCCACCTTTCATACTTTAGCATCCTTTATTCATGCGCAGGTAGACTGAGCACTTTCTAAACTGTATTTGTTTTCACTTGCAACGTTTGAATAGTTTCAACCTTTACTTATGCATTGTGCATAAGTTTCTTGACTTATTCAGCTTATACACTTTATGCAAAACCTTTATGCTTTGGCCACCATTTATATGATAATGCTCTGTTATTGCGCTATGCTTATTATAAAGCATTTTAATATATACCAAACAATATATATATATACATACATACATACATACATGCATATATACGTATATTAATATATATGTATATGTTGGAACACAACAATCTACTAAGAGGGGGGGTGAATCAGTAGATCTTAAAACTTAGCTCTTAAACACTTTTGTGCAAATTAGCTTCTTAAGCCCTTAATCAATACTGCAGATTAATTCATTTTAGCACTTTATGCAGATTTACTAAACTAACAAAGAGATAAACATGCACACACACAAAATCTCATAATACATGATGTATGCGGAAAACCCAAGATGGGAAAAATCATGGTGACAAATGCTACTTGAGTCTACTGCTCAAATCCATCTTCACAAACAAATCTCTTGTTATAATGTTTAAGGGCACCAACCCTAAGGAAGCACCAACTCCCTGATTTAGGAGCACCAACTCCAAGGAGACACCAATCCCGTACACTGAGCACCAACTCAGTTATTTGATGAAACCTACCAATTAGATTTACGTTGACAAATACATTTTTGTTTACAATTCAATGTTGCAACTTACTTTGCAACTACACAATAATTTGTTGCAATCTCTACAACTTACTCTTTGTTGTTGAAGCTAATATCAACAACACATCCCTCTGATCTGCACTCTCTTCTCCTTTGCACTTAGAACATTCTTTGTTCTACTCTCTGAATATTAACCTAGATTTGAATTTTTGTTTTTGTTTGGGTTCTACTCATTTAGAATGTTCATACTTTATTTGCTACACTAATCTCTCATCATTCTTCCTCTGCTGCATTCTCAACAATGTATGAATCTATTCAACACTCTTTTCCCTTGCAGACTATTCTCTCTCAACTCACATACAACAGATGCAACTTCTTCTTAGACAATTTTTTGATAGTCCTCTTTCTTCACTAACCCTCAAATACTGCCTTGAGATTCTCACTCATAGCTCATTCCACTAGAATCCTTTGTTAGGGTTTCCTTCACTTGCTAACTTCACCAACAAGCTATTATTTCATCTTGAGCCTTGCACCACCATCCATCTCATCATGGAAACATCTGATATGGTTTACCATATATCATACTCAACTCCATACCTCTGCATCAAGCCTCACAACATTAAATTCTGTCACAAGGAATTTACTAAGAATAACATCCTGCAAAACCCTAGAATTAGATATGCATTGAATGAGACTTTGTTCAATCGATTTGATTTTGATCTTCATTGTCTTAGCAATTTATGTCACCGCTTAGTAGATCAAATCTTCACCGATAATGGTCGCAAGTGTAGTTGAATGAATTAAATTCATTCACAGTGTTGGTTACTAGTCGAAACCCTGTTTACATAGGTTTAGCCGTTTGATATCTTCATATTTGAAACTGGGCCATTGATCCTGTATCTTCACGCCATGATCCAATATTCCTCGTTCATCGTATCTCCTTTAAAACATTATCGTCAGATGAACCTCCCTTAAAATCTCCATCGTCGATCATGTCCATCACATATCGCTCCAATTCTTGAGACACCACCATTTAGTTGCGTGATGCAAATAAGCATAGAGATCACCATTAGATCTTTACCTTTGAATCTACGTCATTGATTGACATTCATTGGGAATCCCTGTAACTCATAAGAATTAATGTCATTCTTGCAATATGAATACATTTAGTGATCACCATTATATCAATCTCCAAACAATTTGCATTATCCCCCACTATATTGTTGGCAAAGGACACAGGCCCATAGAATCCTAGTGGGCTGGTAGGCTATTGCCACCTATTCATTGTAACGTCACCTTCTTCCATTCATCACCCATCACGAGAACCATCCCATTGCTTCACTTCACAATAATGATGTGAAGTGACCAAGTGATATGTTGCCACGTGTCCAGCTTGCATCATCAAAACCCACTACCAACTTCGTGTATCATCTGATCAAAACCCTGTTTGATCTCCATCGTTCCTCGCTCCCTCGCAAGCTATAGATGGGGTCCCACCACAGGTGTTGTGGGAAAGTAGGCATTGTCAAATCTCTTTTGATCGTCGCTTTTGATCATACTCCATTGCTCATTGCTAAACTATAATTTGGCTTCAAATAACTTTCAGCAATGCATGGGACCTTAGCGATAGTCGTCGGATATGAAACTAATGAGTGTGCACCGTTAGATCTCCATCACGAGCACACAATGCATCGCGAAAAACATATATTCCTTTGTCTTCACTACAACGATGTGAAGATTGGTCATGATGCACACACAAATTGTCAACCGAGAGACTAGGTAAAGGGGCTAGTCACTAAATGATTTCAATGACAA
>VDFB02000013.1:186594686-186708956 GCA_007258455.2 Sequoia sempervirens
AGAGTTTTTGGTGAGAGAGAGAGAGAGTTGTTTGTGAAATTGAATTTATTGAGAGTTCTTGAGAGGAGGCTATAGTTTGGGGATTAGTTGAACATTGAAGAAGTAGCATTCGTGGTTGTGGAGGTTGAGGTTGGAAAGCAATCTTATTAGTTTGAACTTTAAATCTAGGCATGTTGATTTATATTCCTCTATTATTTATGTTTGAAAGGTCATTGAATTATAAATGTCTTTGTTTAGGAAAGATTGTTTTTAGAATGCATGATATGCTTGTTCTTATGAACTTAGTTATTTCCTAGTTTGGAATAATCTTGTGTGATTCTTGATTGAGTCTTGAATTAGTAAAACCCTATTATTAGGAATACATTTACATTATGTTGAAGTATGTATGGCTTAAATGCTATTAGAACTATACTTTGTTAAGACTATACAGAATGAAAAGTGAGATGTGGTATATATTGCTATCGTATAGTGCTTTTATGAAAATGTCATTTTTATTACGATTGGTTAGCATGGTTATTCCTAGGGTTAGAATAATCCATGGGAAAGGGGGTAACCAAGTTGGTCACTACTATGTGTGCATGTATGATTAGCATGGTTATACCTAGGGTTAGAGTAATCCATGGGAAAGGGTGTAACCTTGTTAACCAATTTGTTATAGAATTTTTTATTCCTAGGGTTAGGGTAACCCATGGTTAAGGGAATAGCCTTGTTAGACAATTTTTTATGTCATCACCTTAGATTGAATGTGTGTTATGTTTATGCTCAATACCAAATCGAGCTTAAGGGTGGATGGACAGAAGACTCGCACTCGAAGTACTAGGTGTTGAATTCATTGGCCAAAGTAGTGTAAGTAGCCATTGTTTACACTATCATTTCATTGTGATCCATGATTGCATTCTAGGTAGGGAAGTCATACATGTAGGTTGTAGCCAATGTATGGTAGCTTTAGATATGTAGGACACAATGATATGCTCAAGAAGGTTGAGATTATGGGGTTACCAAACCAATATCTTCGTTGAAAGGTAGGGACATATTACCAGTTAGGTAGATGTGCGGGGAACCACAGTAAGTCCATGGTTGGTAGAAAAGTGCTTGAGTGATGCTCTCCCTCATACTGTCGATGATCAGAATTTGAGGATGTAGCATCAGTTTGGGGACACCTAGAATGTATGCACCAATGATGGGGACATTGTTGTGTGGTCTCACAACATGCCCCATTTTTCACTTTAGCAAAATGTGGACCCCCTCTTTTTTTGTTGCTTTTTCCCTTCATTTTCTTTTTGTTTGCTTTAGTGTGTTGCTTTCGAAGGAAATGGTAAAATGATGAGATATTGATCCAATTTTCCCAACCACCTACTTAAGTTTGTGTTTCACCGAACTTGGAGTTTTTGCAAAATCTTTTCCTCGACCTTATTAACCAATTGGATCCCTGAGTCCTAGGTATCGAGTGTCGTTGCTCTGAGGATAGTGTATCTTCTGCAAGTTTCGCTCTTTTCCCAACTAGTCGTCGCACCCGATAAGTTGTCACCTGGGTAAAGTTGTGTCGAGTGTTCACATGTCAACCTTTTTTTCCCTGGATAACCTAGTAGTGGCTTTTCTTTTCTTTGGAACTAAAGACCAAAATTTTTTACACAAATTTCATTTCGAACCAAATTGGTCTCGTTTGCACCCGATCTCAGGTATCCTTTGCACCTAATTCTCATAAAATCAGTAAGAAAAAGTCCTAACCCCCGATAATTCTTCTAAGCCCAGTGTCAAATGATTCAAACCTTACTAATTGTCAATTGTTTAGCATCCAAGTTGGATGCTTCCTCTATGGTCTTTTTCCTCATAAGAATTAAAGTGACACGTAAGCGTGCCATGTTGGCCACCTATGCCACTTTCCTCTCAAAGGTAGACCCCTACATAGGAATCAAGGAATTCATAATTTGAACCCTAATCCACCATTGTTGGACCTTTATTCAGGGTAGTTAATGCATAATAAAGGAAATTAATAAAGGTGGCAAATAACACACATACTTGGCACCACCTTGAGCATGTGGTTGCTTCCATAACACACTACCTCATGCCAGATTATTCACTTGTAAGGACATCAAATAATTAAAACCAAGATTGTGGTGTGCAAAGAAGGGTAAGTTTCAGAACATTGAAGAACACAGCTACCAAGGTTTGAAACTGCATTTATTCAATCACATTATCAACGAAACCAAGTACTCTTTTAGTCACTAAATTCATGTTAATTCTTTTATGCATGCATGGCTCTAGTTAAATAGCATTACCACTGGTCAAGTTGTTAAATCACTAATTATTTCTAAAGAATTTAACCTGATTGCAGACTATAAACATTGTGAGTGAAGAACTTTCATGAATTATTGAAAATGTATAATTAAATTTAGCCCTAATTCACACACAGAGCACATATTTGCTAATAATGCAGGAAATCAAGAAAAACATGAGCAGTTCCAGAAGGAAGAAAATAAATGAGGAATTTGAATTCCCCGTTTCACAAGTCATATCAGTTGGTGGGAGAGTTACAGATACCCATCCAGGAGGCTTCAATGAGTATGAATTCGCTAAGAGGACTCAACAAGAAGGTGCCTCTCAATGCAACAAGAATATCGTTGCAAGTAGATTGCATTTGGCAGGAGGGTTCCTATTAGCAATAGACACCCCTAAGCTGGTACTAGAATGCATGATATGGTATGACCCAAACAAGAGGGTCGTTGAGAAAGAAGAGTATATGTAGACCTCTCCACAGAGGGAATTGTGTACACATTTGGGCTCCCCATGTTTAAATAGATGAATCCATTAGATATGTAGGTCCTTGCCACAACATACCTAGACACAGAGGAACAAAACAAGAAGTTTAGGATTTCAACATCATTCCGGGAGAAGCCCACAAAGCAAATGAAGCAAATCTCGAGGTTAACATTTATTCAAGAGGTTTGAGACATAATAACCTTATTGAGCAGGATAGCTGGATGCAAAGATGCTAGCAAATTCGAACCTTGGATGTTTTGGATTATAATGAAAATGATGGAAGGCCCCACACAGACCCATTGGGGAAATTTTATAGTGATAAGCTAAGTGAACAAATATTGACATTCCCAGATACCCAATGGTTCGCCATATCTTCATATGTTGTTTATTCTTATGCCTTAAAGGCAAATATACAAGGATTGAACAAAGTTGGTACCCTGGACAGAGAACCAAGGAATAATTTGGTTTATGCCCATATGTCCCAGATTACTATCCATCAGTATCGGGAGCATTACCTAAGAGTAAATGATGTGTTTTCTATGAAGCTAGTGAGATTGATGGAAGGGAACAAAGCCAAGAGATTCTCTTGAAGCACAAAGTGTTATCCAGTCTATTGGGATCTGGTATATTCAATTCCCTACTTTCACTTATATCAAGTTGAAAGGATTTACAAAATATCCCTTCATGCTACCTAGGTATCCAATAGACAAAATGTTGTTACTAGAACTTGTGAGACAAGTGCAGTTGTCTCATGCTCTTTTTCCACAAGCACATAAGAAATGTTCTATTAGATTCCCTATCACCATTGGGAATTACAAATGCATTGCATTCAAAAGTGTTGATATGTGCGAGGAGGAGTTGAAACTCTATGGGTTATAATTCTTTACACTCTGACAGGAAAACTATGATATAGTGGAGAGTCTCGCTAAGCAAATGGGCAAGAAGTATACTCATGTTTATCATTTGGAGGATTTTTTCCATGATTGTGATGTGAGGAAGAGGTCATACAAGAGGTTGTCATTAGAAGCAATCAAGATTCTTAGAATTCATGATGTTTCAGAACAATTGGACACTGACAATGGAAAGGTGTTGAATCCAGTTTATGATTCAGAAAAAGTTTTTGATGAACCCATCCCAAACCCAAACTATACAAAAAAAAAGAGGTGGTAACAATTGAAGAGATTTCTAAACAAGTATTGACATATACTCAGTACTGGATTAATGGTTATGTCAAAGCAATGAAAGAAGTTGGGATAGAACCCACATACCCACGCAATATTGAGAGAAAACAATAGTTGGTAAATGAATTGGGGGTATGGTGGGAGTGTTGGAAAGAAAAGAAAAGTTGTAGAAACAAGGGTAGTTGAGCAAGGTGAGGAGGAAGCTCCTGATACTTCAAGCCAAGGAATTTCAACGGTGTCATAGCCAGCTAGCTAGCACAAAGGAACTATGGCCACTCCGGCCAATGTAATGGAAATGCCAAAGGCAGTATTTTCTTCCATAGCAAAGCCAAGAGCTCAGTCTATGACTGGAGAGGATGTCAGAATGAGAACACAGGTGTGTGCTAAGACAAGTTCTACATCGCAGAAGGCAGCAAATATAGTTACTACTCCACCCTTGCTCAATACGGCGGCAATGAGACAAGCCTTAGGAGGGACTCTGATAATTCAAGAAGAAGGTCCTGACCTAACTAAATAAGTCAAGGAGCAACTTGAGAAATTGATTGCTAAGATGAAACAATTTAAAGAAAAACGATCAAAAGGAGGCCTAGTGATGCAGCCCATGGTGGAAGAAGTGTCAGATACAAGGTCATATCCTGAAAATAGAGAAGAAGAAGAAGAAGAAGAATTTATGATAGGATCACTCGCTCAAGAAGTGGGAAACCCTGAAGAAACAAATGCAAGAGAAACAAGGGACACTGTAGTTTAGAGCCCCATTTGTATTGTTGATGAAGAAGATATAATTGAGGATTGGCTTTTGTAAGGAAGAACTGAAAAGAGTGTTGAGCAACCGCAAAATTTTGAAGAACCAGGAGAAAGCTAGGATGAGAAAAAAGGTATAGAGTCCTCACAGACCTTGGCTAATGAACTAGGAAATGATGACAATCCAGATGTTTTAGGACAACAGGAAAATACTATTCCAAAGGATGATGTTGAAAACAGGGCAGGACAGGAAAATATAAGTCTTAAAGAGAAAGAGACAGTGATAGATCAAAGTAATCCCAAGTCAAGGCTAATGAGGACAGAGAACATTAAAGTTCTAAAGGTTGTGAAGGGTAATGTTGAAGGTTTAAGAGAAGAATTTCTTGAACATGTTGATCATCAGGAATGAGGTAATACTGAAGAGGTAGAACATAATGAAAAAGCACCTGACTAGTTAGTCAAACAATTGGCTCCGTCATTGGACGTGCAATTGGAGCCTCTAGATTTTAAAAGTTTAATGCAAGAAATAGAATCCCCTAAACCTAGAGCTAGAGCAAAGACTAGACATGCTATGAAGAGGAATGCAGATGGAGGAAGAAAACTCTAGTAAGCTACTCCGGTAGGAGAAAAGAGAGCATAAAATGACAGCTAGGGGTTATAAGGTGACGAGAATTGACATAGGACATTCATCATGGCAACAGGAGTTAGAAGAGATGAAGGTAAATTTAGAAACGACTGTTGCCTGAGTGAAGAAGAATAAGCAAAAGAAAGGAGAATTAAAAGAATGAATTGCTTTCCTAGAGAATTTCATCAGTTCACTAGCCCAATCCAGTCAATCACAAATTGAATTGCCACAAAATCTAGTGTTAATGTCTAAAGAACGGGTAGATGTTATCACAATGCTTCGCCATAAGGTAAGCGTGTTTGAAGAATGGATGTACTTGGTGAGGCAAGGTGAAGAATCAATAAGGAATGGAATTGGGAAGTGTAAGGAAGCATATCGTTGGCATGATAATTCCAAAAGACTAAAAGGTGAATGTCGATTTCGCCAAGAACAAAATGATGCAAAAGGGTGAAGGCTAAAGGTTCTTCATATAGATGTCCAAGAATTGATAAATGAGAAAATAGTCACGGAACAAGAAGTTCCAGTACTTGAAAAATGGAGGATATAATTGAGTTGGGAAAGTGACACTTTATCACAATGTGTAAATGGATTAGAAAAGGTCACTGAGATATGTAAGAAATTGATAGACAAAGATGAGAGCTTCATTGAAAGGTTAGCTTGGCAAAGCTATGATCCTTGAACTTTAGGACAAGATGACAAGGAAGTAAAAGCTTTCAAGGAATGGATCGAAAAAGTGAATAAGGATCATATTCAATCATTAAGTCGAGAGGCTATAGAAGATATCATAAGGTGCAAGAAAACTATGAGCAAATATGGGACAGAAGTGATGCAGAGGAATGGAAATGTTATTCAAATATCAGAAGAATATTCTAGGCATAAATACAACTGGAAGGTAATTCAAGGTGTTCCAAAAGAACGTATACATCAAGTGTTGATTGCTTTCCAGGAATACCAGCAAAGAAGAGGCGAAGATTCATTCTTCAGACCAAGAGTCTAGCAAAGAAGAATAGGTAACTGAGTACCGAAGACCGGAAGTTTTGTGTATGGGTAGAGTCTTGAAATGAATTTGGTAGGTTTACTCCCGAACCCAGTGACGACATGTAATCTCAAAGGTTTTGAAGAGTCGACAGTTTTATTTTTTTGTGCAAAGTCCCCGCAACTCAGAGCCCGAAGTTTAAAGACTACTGCTAAAGAAAAGTCAAAATATCTCCGACTTTGCCAAGAAAGTTCTAATGCCAATTGTCAATTGCTACGTGTTGCATTTTGATTTGTTTCTCTAATTCTCTTTGATGGAATTAAGTTCAAACTCTTTGGGGCCTTGTTTCTATAAAAGGTCGTTAGTTGTTTTATTTTATTTTAAGTTCACAATTTGTGGATATTGGAGAATCAAAACTTTTTCAAGTTTTATTCTTTTCCATGTTTTATATTCCATTCCAGACTAAAAACTTGTATGTTTCATTAGAAGTTAACTAATATCAGAGCCAAATTCTAAGCTATTTCCTAATATAAAATCTTATGTAGCTGATTGTTTGTTCCTATCGAACAAGACTATGTGTTGTGTCATTTAAGGGTGCATACTAACACTATTCAATGGCAAATAATCCCCCCTTTCTTTAAACTCTTGCATCATTCTATGCCTAAATGTGAAGCAATTTGGTGAAGTATAGAATAGTTTGCTCTAGTTTAGTTATAGAATGGTTTGCTCTAGTTTAGTTATAGAATGGTTTGCTATGGTTTAGTTCTTTCTTGAGGCATGTGTGGATAATACTTGGGAGAAATTTTACATTTCAATAATTTTTTATGCTTTATTTTAGAATAGATGCTTTATATTCCAGAAAATGTTCCAAAAATGATAAATACATGGAGTTTTATTATAAATCTTTCGATTTCATAAAGTTGTTGAATGCTTAATGCTAAATCTACTTGAATGTATGCAAGTTATTTGAATTTCATGAAATATTATTGTAAATCTTTTGATTTCATGAAGGTTTTGAGTGAACATTTGAATGATCAGACTTGATTATGTTTCTATCTTTCGGATACCAGTCAATTCCTAACAATTGTTTACCCCTCATGTTTAACAATGAAATCACAATGAACCCTAAGTGAACCTAGTGTATCAAGACCTAACATAAACAAGCCTTGGGATCAAGCCAAGTTTTCCTTAGATTTAGGTTTCCTAATGAAGTCTTTCAAGAAAGGTAGGTTCCCACGGTACTCTATGAGAATTTATCTGATTGTTGGTGCGTGTGTACAACATCCACGTCAATAGACATCTAAAAGATAGGCACCAACATTGGGGACATATAGATAATTGTATTATGTTTGTATATTTATATCATTGAGCTCATGGAAGCTATGATTGTAAACATGTATCTCTATTCTTATTGAGAAATTGTAATGGGAAATTTTATCATGAAATTATCTAATATGAAATCGTTACTTGAATTGATTCTTTGTTATGCAATGGGAAAGTTTGAAATGGTTATGTTTCAAATGTGCATCTTGATATTGAAAAGAAAAGAAAAATTTTACTGCTCATAATGTTAGTAGCATAAATTGTTCACTTGTGGGTAAAACATAGTAAAAACAATGCGTAGAACAATGGGCATGTTACACTATTGGGAAGGAAAATATGACTATTCTTGATGAAGATACGCTTTGGTGGCTGCAAAAAGGTTTTCTTCTCCCCCCAAAGGTTGATTATTCAATCAATAATAATGAGGACCAAACGATGCTTGTGGTTTCTACTCAAGAAGCTTTTGAGGTTAAAATATCAATGGTTTGGTGTTGATTTTGTTCAACCTAAGTTAATGAGGATAATGATGTGGTGGTTGTTTCTCCTTCCCCTTTTGTTGTCCCTACTTTATCCCCTAGAGTTTCAAAGGAACTTTGCAAAAAGGAGGCTTACATGTTGCATGATTCTTCGATCAATAATAATGACCAAATGGTGCATGTGGTTTCTTCTCAAGAAGCTTCAAAGGTTAAAAAGTTAGTGGTTGGTGCTAATTCTACTAAACTCGAGTTTCTTAATGAGGGCAATGGTGTGGCAAATGTTTCTTCTTCCCCTTTTTGTTGTTCTTGCTTTGTCGCTAGGGTTTCAAAGGAACTTTGTGAAAAGGAGGCTTACATGTTGCACGATTCTTCAACCAATAATAATGACCAAATGGTGCTTGTGGTTTCTTCTCAAGAAGCTTCAAAGGTTAAAAAGTTAATGGTTGGTGCTAATTCTACTAAACTTGAGTTTCTTAATAAGGGCAATGGTGTGGTAGTTTCTTCTTCCCCTTTTGTTGTTCTTGCTTTGTCCCCTAGGGTTTTAGAGGAACTTTGTGAAAAGGAGGCTTGCATGTTGTAGGATGTTAGTGATTCAAGATTACAAATAAGTTATGCCTTGATGTGACTACTGGGTGCTTTGGAGAGAGTGAATGCCCTAGGGTTTCTACTAAGACTAATGTGGAGGGGCATATTCAAATTGATATCCCTGATTCCCTTATTGTTGAGTCATCTACTTGGCTTAAGAGTCCACCTGTTGAGAGATTCTGCAACAATCGTCCCAACATTGATACTATCAAAAGATGGGTGCTTCAAAGTTGGAAACTAAGAGGTCAAGTTCAAGTAACTATTATGCTGAATAATTTTTTCCTCTTTTCCTTTTCCAATTTGGAAGATTGCTCAAGGACTCTTCTTGAAGGTCCTTGGTTTTTAGGGAAGAATGACCTTTGTCTTAAAAATTGATCTCCAACGTTTAATCTGGTGAATGATATTAGCTTCAAGTTTCTTGTTTGGGTTAGATTGTTGGGGTTGTCTTTGGAGTTCTGACATGAAAAAGTTCTTATGCTTATTGCCAATCCTTTTGAGCAATACTGCTTGAGGAGAAAAACAAGGTGCTCCCTACTCAGATTACCTTATCTTCCAAATATGGTGATTGGGTCTAGCAAATTGAATTTGAAGACTCTCCTATTATTTGTCATTGTTGTTGTAAAGTGGACCATACTATGAGTTGCTTGAACAACAAGAAACACCATTTTCTTTGGAGGAAAAAGGAACATACTCCTACTACCATTGAGGAGTCTATTACATCCTTCGGCGAGGTGTAGAGGGAAGACAATAAAGGGAAATCTCTTGTGGGTGGTACAATGTTGGATTCATTTTAAAGCTTGGAGAGTGGAAGAGGAATTTTCTTGTGATATGAATTTTTCTTGTTCCAAGAAAAGGAGTTTAGAGGAGGATCCCTTTACTATGGTTAAACAAAAATTGTTGGAACAATTTTATAAACCACCTTGACTTTGGGTTGGTCGTTTGTAAGGTTTTGTAATGTCTCGTCTTTTGTAATTTCTTTGTTGTTCCCTGCCTATCTTTAATTTTCTTGCTGTTCCTATTGCTAAATCTTTCTTCCTATAAAAAAAGCCTGAACCCTTTCAAAACCCCTACTTACCTTAATCAAAAACATTACACACCACTGACACTTTGACACTTTGATTTAATGATAAATCTGTCTGACCTCCTGATCCCACTAACAATTGATTTGAGCAGATCTGCCTACCCCTGCTTGCTACAGTATAAATTGCACGCTTTGAGTCACATGTGCTTCAACGAGGACTAGTAAGGCAATATAAAACCTACACATTCCAAAGCCATTTCAAGATAATTTTGAAAATGAAATTGCAGACATCATTAAGTTAATGCTGAAAGCAAGTGAATCTAGATAAATTAATGTGGCATTGAAGATCAATGACCAAATCCGGTGATGCAAATAATTCACTTGCTTGATTTATTCCCATCAAAGATTCCTCAATTTGGTTAATTTCTATAGAAATACCATACTTTACAAAAGGCTGAAAAATTGGCTTTACACATTCTGAGAAATATATTACATACCCATAAAAATATTAGTAAGCAGTATAAAAGGTCACTAATATTACATTCAGTTTTTTTCTCAATCTTCTTGTGCTTGCCCTGCGAGGTATAAGTCAGATACTGTCACTGTACCTGAATGATCTGCATCAAGCTTATTGAATTCTTGGATAAGAAGTGCCACATCTTCCTCTTCAATCTTCCCCATCTCTTTCAGTTTATAAAGAACAAACTCTGAAGGACTGTAGAGTGAAATTAAATTAAAAACACAACCTCTGAATTAAATATTTGAAGATGCAATGGCACAGAAAAATAGAAAACATTGCAACAACTACTTCCAACTTATTAAACTATTCACTTTTCTACATTGCGTACCTATAAATTCACATGTCAAAATAGTTTCTACTTCTTTTCACATTTCTGAGCATATGATGTTCCTTGCAGACGATCTTACTTGTAACCTATGAACTAAGAATTTTGTCTTAATGCAACAAGAGTGGAAATACTGTACCTTACAACTCCATCAGAATCCATATCTGCTGCCTCCAAATCTGCCCTTGTTGTCTTCCGACTTAAAACCCAATGCACCAGTGAATGTTGCCTATCTTCAGTTCTTACCTCAGCAAGGTACAAGAAGAACTGTATCAGACATAGGGTACTGACCATGATCCAAATACTAGCAAATATGCGTCCAATTTGTGTTGAAAAGCTTTGGTCTCCATATCCTAATGATGTAATTGTTGCGCACACACAATAGAATGAGTTGAGTAAATCCAAACCCTCAACTTCATAAAGGAAAACTATTCCAATGACTATCAGAGCCAGCAGGATTAAAAGAGACACCAATAGCTTCAGCTTTGGGCTGTTGATCTGCTTTGCATTCAAGGAGTCAAAAAATCCATTATTTTGTTGCTTGTGAAATGCTTTGATCAATAACCTTTCCTGCTTCTCAACAAGGTAATCTGCGGCACCACTAAGAAGCAAGCCCACAAGGGCCATTCCAGAAAAGACAAAGAAGCAAGCCAAAAGCTTCGGGAGAACGCCGTTGGGCACAAGATCTCCATAACCAACAGAAGTCATTGTTACAACGGTGAAATATAAAGCATCAACCAGCCTGCTTGTCCTTAAACCAATCAGTTCATCCTCTACATTATAAAAACAAATCATGCCCACTCCCAAGTAAATGAACAGGACCAATCCAGCTTGAGTGAGAGTAGGACGAATGCCGTTAGTTTTGGAGGATACTATAGAATGCACGTCCTCTATTTTAGTTTTATTTTTATTTGAGAAAGATGACGGAGCAGTTCTGCAACGATAAAGTTGCTTTAATCTTGAACTTACATCCTTCTCAGGTGGACTCGAAAAATTAGGCAAAAGGGGCTCTTTTGTTCCATTCTCTTTCACAAAAACTTCCATTCTAGATGCGTAAAACTATAAGGAATTTTTAAGTAAGAAGTACAGATTAAAACATCCAAAGCCTATGCATTATCACAAGCTGCTTCCAATTTGAACCTTTACTGGTGCACTATATTCTTCAGAGGAACTGTATTTTGTTTGAATACCAATTTAATCTGAAAGAAAGAAGCAAAGATTAGTACAAAATGCTGATCCAGGAAAACACTAATTCCATATAAAAAATTCACTACTAACACTTATTTATCTAATGTCTTTGCTCATCAGTCCAAATTATTCTGCCTCCTGAGACTAGCTTTATTCTGCCTCTTAAGACTAGCTTTATCAGAATAGAGAACAAATTAATGGATCACAATTTCGGAGGATCCTAGGTAAGGTTTGGCTAAACGTGGGTTGTGCATGAGAATGTAAGTGTGCATGAAAGGATGAAGTGCCAGTTTTTGCATCTTGAGACTAGTTTTATCAGAAATTGAATAGACAATAAATTAATGGATCACAATTTCCGAGGATCCTAGGTAAGGTTTGGCTAAACGTGGGTTGTGCATGAGAAAGTAAGTGTGCATGAAAGGATGAAGTGCCAGTTTCTGCGTCTTGAGACTAGTTTTATCAGAAATTGAATAGACAACAAATTAATGGATCACAATTTCCGAGGATCCTAGGTAAGATTTGGCTAAACATGGGTTGTGCATAAGAAAGTAAGTGTGCATGAAAGGATGAAGTGCCAGTTTCTGCCTCTTGAAACTAGCTTTATCAGAAATTTAATAGACAACAAATTAATGGATCACAATTTTGGAGGATCCTAGATAAGGTTTGGCTAAACGTGGGCTGTGCATGAGAAAGTAAGTGTGCATGAAAGGATGAAGTGTCAGTCTACAATATAGCACTAAACATAAAACAAAGGATAAAGGTTGCATGCACTTTCCATTAGTTAGCTCATTTAAACAGAACATTGGAGAGGTTGGGTTGGTATAGATGACGATGTATTGTATAGGAAATATTTCCACTTATTTGTAATAAAATTTGACAGATATTTCTGATTTTCTCATTTCTGTATTACAGGGAATTATATGGGGAGTTTTTAATCATTCTTATAGCTTATATAAAAGTCATTTTTCATTGAAAAAGAAAAAGCATAACTGGTCTCAAATTCAAATTTTCGTGCAGGAGTATTGCATCTTTTTTCTTAGTTTATTCATAATGTTCTTTTTTCTTGCTAATGCCAAATAACTTGTGCACTCAGATCAGTTGAGCGGTTGACAGCTGTTTCAATGACCCCAACCGTGGCAATGGATCAAAAGCTACAGACTTATCAAGTAAACCTAACGACCTCAACAACTAGATAAACAAGCCTAACCATATTAAATGCAAAGTAGAAAGAAGTATATCCCATCTTTAGTCATAAAATTTGAAGTCAAATCACTACCATAAAAGAAAAAGTACTCTTGAGTTTTCAAATAAACACAAAGACGCCTTTTCATTTTTCAAACCATATCCATTGCATTCATCAATCAGATAGAAGTGAACCAAATCATTTTGAAGTCAGATGATTGCCATAAAAGAAAAGGTAAGTACTCTGGGTTTTCAAATAAACACAAATATGCCTTCTCATTTTTCAACAAAGTATGATGCTCGCTTCAATTTATTAGCAGGTTCTTCATCTAGAGATTAATAACCATATCCATTGCATTCATGGATCAGATATAAGTTAAAACCAAATACATTCGTTAATACAAAAGGAGGGCTGGGCCCTCAGTGTTATGATTTGTCACGGATGGAGACTGTGTCTTTGTGCATCAGTCCAATTATTTTGCCTCAAGACAAGCTTTATAATTTTAGAACAAGAGCTATAGATTCTACCAATGTAAAGTTGCGAACTATTAAAGACCTCAGAAAATAAATAAACAAACCTACCCAAATAAAAAATAAAACTACAAATACTGAAATACATCAATAGCAATCTCAAATCTATTCACCAAATTTGAAGTCTGATCATCACCAAAAAATGCTGTAGATTTTCCAGCTAAAGACAAGCCAAATTATACAAAGCTGTATTTTCAAACAACATATGACACTAATTTCTGTAAATCTATGACTTCTGGCTTTCTCATCCTATAATTTAATACTAAATGCTTCAAATGCTTCAACCCTGGATCAGATAAAAACCAAAGATTTCATTGGAGGAATCCAAAATGTACAAGAGTTGCATATCAATTTCTACGCTTCCAAAGACAACCACATCATGTAGGTGCTAGTAACCTAGAATCAGAGCACCGGCTGTTGAGCTGTGGTCTAGTAGTAATATTTTGCTTCCAATGTAGATACCACGTGGCTTCAGAAAATACTAACTCTCCCCCAAGTAACCCCACATCAGAGCATTGTCTAGTGGTAATATTTTGCTCCGATTGCAGATACATTCAGATTCAAAACCTGGTAAAACTCCCTGTGACAGTTAGGACTTCAACTTAGGACCTTCTTATGAATATGCTCGGTGTTCGTGATTTGGAGAACAGATTGTTCATACAAAACCCCACCTTAAATGCATTTTGTGTTAATGTGGTATGGTGGATGTGGTGGAAGAGTTGGTTTTCAATTACTCATTGTTCAAAACTATGTCTGACATCGGGCTAGATGGTGACCTGGAAGTCAGAGTTTTAATCCTCGATTTATCAGAGTCGGCGCTAGGGATCAATTCTTGTTTAGAGGATAGGTAGGACCTCAACTGGCAGTGTTGGGAAATCGGTGAACAATCGAGACATAAAGTTTATCAATCCATACTCATTAGATAAGGTTTATATAGAAAGGGTAAGTAACTCAGTGGTAGATCAGAACATGTGCGCATTCCGAATCCCAAAAATAAAAGATAAAAGGGAATACAACAGTCCGCTAAAAATAACTTAGATCTCTATATCAATTACAAATAGAGGGTCGCCTCTTAAAACACCCACGAGATCAGATTTGTTATTTGGCAGTTAGCCAATTACAAAAGCGGACTTTACAATAAAACTCCAAAACCTCCAACGAACAAGAGCCCTAAATATACACAGTAAACTAAAGCAACTCCAATGAAAGACTTGCAAAGAAAAATTGAGAGAACTTGCATGACTTACGTCTGTCGAATCGAAAAGAACGAGTGAAACTTCCAGCTGAACAAAATCATGGGCTGCAACATACATGGGATGAGAGACAATTAGGCGTTCGTCGTGGGGATAGCCCGTCACTGGCATCTGTTCCGCTACATTAATGGATGTAACAGTCGTTGGGTTGTGGGGACAGGAATAAGACAGTTGAATGACTTTTTTGCAATTGAAACCATTGGGATTCACACCGACCATAAATGTGTATTGGCAGAACGACACGTTATGATATGGTCAAGCACAGGCACAAAGAGTAGAATTGATTAGAATGTTCTTAACGAGACTTTAGGGAATAGTTTGTTGATTTTTTGTTATTTATTCTGATGTTAAATTTCTTTACTTTTACTTTTTAAACAAAGTTTATAATTAAATTAGTGTTAAAATGGTGAAATGATTGGTGTTGGTTTTGATTTTATAAGGGTTTTGGCTTGCACCTTTTTAATTTCATATTATATTTTTTAAAATAAGATTTGGTTTTGTTAGTTTATACTTATTGTCGTGTCTTTTATGTTGCCATGTCTATGGACGTTTTTAGATCCTTTAAATAGTCTCAACTTTTTGTCACTTTATAGTTGTGGAAGTTGAAGATTTGATGATACTTGACAATAGCATCCCCACTTAAGCGGCTCGAGAAGTTTGTTCTCAAAGTGCTCCACAAGGAATGTATGTTGAAACACCACCTAATGTGGTTCTCCCCATTCATGAACTTACAATGCATGCCATTGGTTAGAAAAAATTAATAGGATATTTTGTGGGAATGATCCTCCCTAAAAGCATGTTCAAAGATTGGTTCAACAAGCCTTGGGTCCCACATGGAATTCACCTTGATGTCATGCAAAACCTTATGAAAGGTTTTTTTGTTGAATCCAACCATGTTGAAGCCATCCTTAAATATGGCCCCCAATTTGTCTATTCTTTTTTTCTTGTTTTCTCATCTTGGACTAGAGATTTTGTTATCTATAATGGAAAACATTTACATGTCCCTATTTGGGTAGAGTTTCCTAGTTTATCCTTATTGTTATAATTTTTTTATGCAAATAGCAACCTCTCTAGGCTCTGTTATGTGTGTCAAACTAGATAGTTTTTTTCTCAACTTGACCCTAGAAGAGAGTTTGTGTAGAAGTGGATATCTCTAAGGATTTAAAGGAAATAGTTGATATCCAAACTTATCAAATGAGATACACTAAATGTATTCTCTACTTGAACATTCCCAACAATTGTTATCAATGTTTATCTTCTAATAATAAGATCTAGGATTTCTCTTTGGAATCTCCTTATTCTAAGTCCAACACTCAAACCACTTTTGAGTCTCTAGTTCTTGTGAAAAAATAATAGTTTATAGTGATGAGTCACAAAGTCAAGAATCCTAGTAATAATAGCCCCTCAATCAAACCCTCCTCAATCTCTAAGGGCCAGTCCTCAAAATATAATTTCAAAACTTCCAAAATGTGTTGACTCCCCTCATGGGGAGACATCTAGTGAGGAATTTTTTTCTCAAGCGTCATTCATTACTTCAATTTTAGTTGTTCAAAAAGCCACTATTACTCAATGTACTCCCCCACCCCCAACTATGCAATGGAAGTCCTACAACCCACTAAGGTAGATGGAAGAAGGAGAATATGTACTAGAAAAATGGTGTCATATTTAGCCTTCCATCCAAATAGGCATCGTTCATTTAAATAAGCAAATTTTTAGAGTAGTTACTCAACTCTAGATGAATTGGTTATTGAAATGAATCTCAACACTCATTTGTGAATTATGTCTCTTGGTATTTTCAAGGTCAAATGGACCTCCCATGAAAGTATTTCATTCATAACACTCAACAACGCTTTATAGGCCTAAATATTCTTTATTTATAAGAGGTAAAAAATTCTTCTACAACATACCATGTTATTTGATCTTCTAGTCATTTCGTGTGTACCAATCATGAAATAGGTAGTGGTGGTGTTGTTACCTTTTTCTCTCCTAAGTGGCATTAGAACTTAGTTGATAAGGGATGTGACCACATCAACCAGTCACTAAGGGATCATTTCAACATTAATAATCATTCATCTGGAGTTATTAATGTATATGCCTTGAATTTTGTTGTTGAAATATCTACTCTTTACATAGATGGATTATAAATTCAATGTTTATTTTCACTTAGGTTGTTTGTGGTAATTTTAATATGATTGAGATGTCTTGTGATAAATGTGTGGCACTACTTATGCATTGGATAATTGTTGAAAGAGAGGTATGGTAATTTATGTATAATAGATTTGGACTTTATGATCCCAATCTTGGTCACCACCATGATCATACAATGTGGTAAATGTGGAGAAACCTCAAAGTTAAATTTAATAAGGTCTTTAAGTGACTTGAAAAAGAAATTTTTTCTACTCAATCATTTTTCTTTTTCGATTGGTTTTTTTTTTTTTCCTGTGGAGCCTTTTGTAAGATGATTTCCTTTGAAGCAATTTTATAATAGGATTTTATATTGAGTGCCACGAAGACCCTTTTTTTTTCAAACATTTTATTGCTCACTTAGAAGGCCATGTTAGCACATATTCAATATGTTTGAAATTTGGAAAAATATCCCATGAATGATAATTTGGATAGCTTGGTGGAATGGTTTCATCAATCATACCACACATTTTATTTACATTAATGAGTGTCAAGTTTCTTGTTTCTACCATTGCTCCTATGAGGCCACCACCTTAAAGCTTCACCAATCCATTGAATTGCTTTGGAATTTCAACCTTTTGACTTGGAATAGCTTTGAGTAGCTACACTTTCATCACTAGAAGCATGTTATAGATGACCACTTTGTTTATGGTGCCCAAATAAAAGGTCAACTTCATTGGCTTAAAATTTGATACAAGGTCTCTAAATATTTATTTTAAGCTCTACGAGCTCATCATACACCTCAAGCCATTAAAAAAATTGAGGGGCAATAAATCTCTACTAAGCTTCTAGACATTCTTCAAGCCTTTATTCAACATTATGAGCAAGTTTTTGTTTCTTAATAATATACTCTAGCTTGCAACATTGCTTGACAATAATGCTTAAACATGGTTCCCTATCAAGTTTCCACGTTTTAGTGCATTATTTGTGATCAAATTCTCACTAAGGAATATTTGTGTGAGGTCATGTTTTCTATGTATAGTGATAAATCCCCTATAGTTTCAATGGATTACCTTCATTACTTTGAAAGTTTTATTAAAAATTTTGGGCTACTATGGGTGAAGACCTTCACAAGGTCTATTTGGAAGCCTTTCATGGGAATTTGTTATGAAAAATAATAAACAAAGAGAATATTAAATCTGTACCTAAACTTTGCAACCTAGAGGAAATATGTAACTAATAGCCCATAACCTTACTAAATGTATCAAAATATTGCTCTCAAGCTTAGATTGCTCCTTCCCCAACTTTTCTAGCCTAAGAAAACTAGTTTTAATGATTTTTGGTACATCCTTGACAACATTATTATTGTTTGAGAACTTGGGATGGAGTGAACCCAATTTTGTCAACAAATTACAATGTTCATCAAAATTAATTGTTCCAAGGCCTATGACCACATTCAATGACCTTTTATTCTTATCATACTTTAGATCCTTGGATTTGGACTCCATTTTATTCAATCCATTTAGATTTTATTTTATAATGTCTGAACTTGCATCAATATTAATGGCTAGAAATATAAGCCTTTTGGGATTTTTTGGTCCATTCTAAGGGTGCCCTTTGTTGAGAAAAAGGTGTCTCAAACTTACTAGTGTAAGAGGCATTGACCAAAGGTTCATCAGGTTGATAGGTGAATTTCAATAGGATGAAATGACGAGTCTCCTTGACATCTTGATAAGCGCTACGGGCTTCAAGCTTCAAGTTCATAGGTTGGCAGTAAAGTTTCATCAGAATGACAGGTGAATGTCCATGGGACTTAGTGGATAGTCTCCTTGACATCCTAATAGCTCCATTGAAGAGACATTGCAATTTTGAAGGGAGTTGTTTTGTAGTCCCTTCAACATTCTGATGGACTATTAGAAGTTGACATCAGAGGGATATGTCAATATCAGAGGGAGCTATCTTGAAGTCCCTTTGACATTCCAATGAACGACAGGAAGGAAATTTTTGAGGAGACAGGTGGATATTGACATGACCTAAAATGTGGTCCCTTCGATATCTTGATGGAAGGTAGGATTGCTTCATCAAAGAGATAAGCACATGTCCACGGGATGAAATGTTTAGTCTCTTCGACATGATGATAAGGTGGGACCAAATAGTCATGAAGGATGACGTCAGTAGGAAATGTGGCGACGAGTGTCATGTTGATGTTTCAAGTCACACTGGTGACATTAGTTGTACGATGTTGATAGGGATGACATGCAGGTGGTGGGGACCACCCAATCAAAGTTGTAAGTCTTATTGGTGAGACCTTCATATTTCGGTGTGAGTTGTTTCTGAGTCTCTTTAACATTCTGATGGGAATTCATCGGCAATACTTCACCATATCAGAAGGATCTGCTATAGTGTCTCTTCAACACTTCGATGGAGCGACAGGCGTATCGAGGTGACAATAGGAATTTAGGGAGATGATAGTTGTTCAGTTTGGTATGGTAGTTGGAATGTCGGTTTACTAGAAATGCTTGAGAAGTATAAATGTGATGTCGTAGTGTATTGGATTAGTGGAGAGATTGGATTTAGAGGGGTTATGCTTCCAAACTTTCTCTAGATGGAATAGGATGTAAATCTCCATGTAAAGGCTTAGAGTCTGCATTGTATTGTAGTTGTGTATTTGGTTGCTAAATAATACAATGGATCTATGCTTTTGGAGTGTGGGGTTTTTACCCGAAAGGGTTTCCCCACGTAAATCTTTGTGTTCATGTCATCTTTTCCATCTTTCATTTTTAATGACTCTTTTTATTGAATCTATTTAATGCATGTTGTTGAAATTGGTTGATCTTGCGTGATCTAAAATTGCATGAACTTTCCTCTAAAGATTAATTGTGGGAAATGAACTATATCTGATTCCACTTTATGACATAGTAGGTTATTTTTTGAGGCTTTCTAAAGAAATGAATATTACTAAAGACACTTATTGATCTCAAATGCTCTTTCTGAGATGAACCAAGATTTCCCTTCAATTGGTATCAGAGCTTTCTTCTGGGATTTGATTGTTTCCGTTGTTTCTGGTTATGAGTATTCCTTATATAAATATTTCTTAGTCTAGCAAGCTTGAGGAAATCTAAACCTGAATCAACTAAAGAATTGATCCTTTGGTGATTGGAAGTTCTTGCTTTTTTTTTTTAGTTTTAGGAGACAACACAAAGCTTGAAGGATGGTGAATATGGAGAAAATGGAGTTGGTCATATTGAAATGATGTGATATGAAGCTCATAGTTGATAGCAAAATAACCCTGATGCATGGGGAGGGATTTTTTTTCTTTGTGGTTATGTTGCAGCAAAACTTTCATATTGGGTGTCAATGTGAGAGGCTCCTTGATGATATGGAGAAGCTTGGGTTTTTTTTCAGCTATGGAGTAATGTGCTTATGTTGCATGTTTTTTCTTGGTATTGGAAGGCATTACTTTTTTGTTACCCCAATTGCATGTAGGCTATGGAGTAGATCATTGGATGATCTAGAAGCTTCTACAATAGCTTGCCTCCCTTAGAAGCATGTGCATGTTGGTGGTTGTGGAGTTGGCCTAGAATGGGCTTGGAGTTCTTGAACTACTTTATCCTGTTATGGATATTTTATACTAGCATGGGTCGGATTCATGTTCCTTGGGTCTAAGGGGTATATAGATTTTCATAAAAAAAATAAAAAAATCTATGGTTGTGCTCATCTATTGAATCCATTATTCTGGTTTAATTTTTATGGTTTTTTTTTCATACTTTTGAGTCTTCCAAATGTGAAGTGGATGTGGATGCGTATAGGTTTTTTTTAAACATAGTAGTTTTGTAGGTTTTACATGGTCAAGAAAAACTTGTGGTTTTATGAAGATGTGGTTAAGCTATTTTTAGACCCTGGCTTTTAGGGTGTTATTGGATGAGATAGTTACAATTTTGTAGGAATACTTCATGCATGGTGAGAGGAGGTGAGATGATTTCTCTACACATAGGAGTGTTGGTACGTAATTAGTCACTTGGAATTCTTGTGGTGATGCTTGGTGGGTTCCTAGATTATGGTGCTCGGGTTGTGGACCTGTTTGGTGAATCAAATTTGTGTATGATCTGGTGTCTAAGTCATGTGGTTTACATGACTATTCTTTTTGAATCTTAGTTTGTTGATTACTAGTTTAGTTATGTGTTTGCATGTTTTAGTGTATTGGATCTATGAGTTATGTATTTTTGTAGGTGTGTACAACCTATTGATTGCAGTGGGATAACTCGAAAGTGTGTTGTCTATATCCATGAAGTTGATTCAATGTTAATGCAAGCTATATCAGTTGGCCTTGTTTGTGGCCATTTGTGCATTGGTGTAGTTGCTTTGAGATGAGAGGATGAATTATGTTGAGTACCTGGATAGTCAGTTATGGGGACCTATAGCATGTGTATCATGATGTCATGAATAACTTGGATACACATCTTGGTGTAATCTTTTGATAGTGATGGTATTTTTTCTTGGTTTGGAGATCTTGGTGCCACTTGGTATTGTTGTCAGATGGACATGTTGATGTGTGGACCTAGAGGATTTTCAGATTAGGAGATATTTTTTCATGATGCTTGGAGAGCTGATCAGTTGTCACGATTCAGTGGGAGCTTTAGCAGTGACTGTGGATGAATGATCTTCTTTAGTGTTGTAAATGTTACTAGGAGGAGCTCTTAGATCATGTTGTTGCAAAAGGGTTCTTTCACATTTGCATGGACACTACTTGAAGATGTATAGCATCTTGGAGCCATGGAGGACTCTTGTGTCCTTTGGATTGAGGTGTTGGTGCTTGACATGTGATGTTAGTTTAGAGTTTGCTTGTTTTATGTCATGATATAATCTTGATTGCATTAGAGTTTCAGCATGATACAATGCTCTTGAGACCATGTTGTTTTCACTTGAAGCATGCGATATCCTAAGGGGGATGTTTAGATCATGATGTCATGATAAGTTCTTGATTTAGATGATTAGAGCTTTGATAGTGGTCTGGTGATTATCTGTGTTTTGGGTGCATTGGTCATATGCTTGAGAACTTTATGATAGTGCAGCGATGCATTTGGAGTTTAGCATGAGATGATTGTTTGTAGGTTCTCATGGATACATGGGGAATGAGGTGAGGCTATATTTCTCTTGAGAAGAGAGAAGTGTTGTTGAGATGGTTACTTTTGATGAGATTTTAGTAGAAATTTTGAGAAGCCTACACCTTGGTTGGACGTGAGTTCAACAAAGACCTATGAGGAGATTGCTCTTGGAGGATTCATGATGGCTTGCATATCATGGAGGAGCATTCTCATTCCCAATATTGGTATACCCAACATATTATCACTTGAGAGGTAATGCTCATTATTTCTCTCAGATGCTTTATGCTTTCTTTCACAGACATGAACCTTTAATTGCTAATAGATGGTTTTGGAGGATTTGTTGTGAGAGATGGACAGCAAGGTTATCTCCTTGGAATTGCATTTTCATTTACGATGATCAGAGGGGATGGTAGTGGGTTGATTTCCTAAGATGGAAAATGGAGTAGTTTGATCTTCTTTGAGAAGCTTACATTTGTGTAGATACATGATGCATATGTTATGTTTGATCTCTTGAGGTTGAACGGGGTTGGATGTTGTTATGAATTTTATATTGGGGTTGTGAGGGAAATCTTACTTGACATGGTTGGAATTTAGATGTGTATGTAGAAGGGCATGCTACATGTTTATGATTTACATATTTTTCTCTTTAGTCTGGTTCTTCTTCTTGTATGTTTGGATTCATATGTCTTTGGGTGTGAGATTTTTATGAGGAGCTATGGTGGTTACTTATTTGTGTTCATTTGTTGTCACTTGGGTGATGACATGGAGGTTCATGTATCTCTTTCTTCTATCAGATGTGAGAAACATGGGAGAGATGTGGAAGATTGTTAAGAGAGATGTTTCTTGCAGCAATTGGTTGCAGGATTTGCAG
Organism: Sequoia sempervirens; assembly: GCA_007258455.2. Taxonomy (NCBI): domain Eukaryota; kingdom Viridiplantae; phylum Streptophyta; class Pinopsida; order Cupressales; family Cupressaceae; genus Sequoia; species Sequoia sempervirens. Next base: position 186,617,474 of record VDFB02000013.1, read on the forward strand.
ATCATTGTGGATGGTCCTTGGTACTACATGGCTAAAATTTCTATGTGTTGTGATTGGTAGACTCATTATTCCTTTGATCTTTCATATTTTGCATTACCCATGCAGTGGGAGTTCTTGGATGTGTTTGGTCTTCTTTGTCTGGTTGGCACATGGATCTTGTATTTGTAGTTGATGGGTTGGCTATGTAAGTGGCATGAGTTTGTTGATGTGGATACCTTCGAGGTATGTGTGATTGGATGGATTAACACTTGTTGTGGGTGCTATTTTCAGTTGTGTGGGTTAATTGATTGGATGGAAGCAGTCAGTTTCTTAATGAACTGTTCTAATTGATGCTCTATCTTGTTTTCTAGAGGATAACTTCATGGTTGTGAGATTTGAAGTTGATGTTGTTGATGCTTTTGTATAGCTTGTGAGCATAGTGGAGTGGTGGCAGTATTTTGTAGCCTTTCTATCAGTTGGATCTAATGCTTGCATTCTTTAGACCAATGCATATACACCATGGCTTGTTCCTTTCCTTTGGAGGATGGCTGGAACTGTTTCCTGAGATGGTGGACACCTTGGATGTTGTTGTAGGTGTCTAGGGTGATACAATGACTTTGAGCATTGATTGGGAGCTAGTAAGTTCTTCAAAAAGTGGGAGAATGTTTAGAAAAAGGTGTCTCAAACTTACTAATGTAAGAGGCATCAACTGAAGGTTCATCGGGTTGATAGGCGAATTTCGATAGGATGAAATGGCAAGTCTCCTTGATATCCCGATAAGTGTTATGGGCTTTAGGCTTCGGGTTCATTGGTTGCAAGTAAAGGTTCATTGGGATGATAGGTGAATGTCTACAAGACTTAGTGGATAGTCTCCTCGACATCTTGATAGCTTCATCAAAGAGACATTGCAATGTCATAGGGAGTTTTTTGGAGTCCCTTCAACATTCCATGGACTATCAAAAGTTGACATCAAAGGGACAAGTCAATGTCAGAGGGAGCTATCTTGAAGTCCCTTTGAAATTCCAATGACTGGCAGGAAGGAAATTTTTGAGGAGATAGGTGGATATCGAAAGGACCTAAAATGTGGTCCCTTCAATATCCTGATGGAAAGTAGGATCACTTCATCGAAGAGATAGGCACATGTCAGCAGGAAGGATAGGCACATGTCAACGGGACAAAATGTTTAGTCTCTTCAACATGTTGATAAGGTGGGACCAAATGGCCATGAAGGATAGTAGGACATGTGTCACCGAGTGTCTGGTCAATGTTTCAAGTCATACTAGTGACATTAGTTGTGCGATGTCGACAGGGATGACATGCAGGTAGTAGGGACCACCTGATCAAAGTTGTAAGTCATATTGGCGAGAGCTTCATATGTTGATATGAGCTATTTACAAGTCTCTTTGAAATTCTAATGGGACTTCATCGGTAAGAGTTTTCCATATTAGAAGGATTTTCTACAGTGTCCCTTCGACACTCCAATGGAGTGATAGGTGTATCGAGGTGAAAATGGGAATTTGGAGAGAGAATAACTATTCTATTCGGTATGGAAATTGGAACGTTGATTTTCTGGAAACACTTGAGAAGTATGTATACAATGATGTGGCACATTGGATTAGTGGAAACATTAGATTCAAAGAGGTTATGCTGCTAGAATTTCTCTAGATGGAACAAGATGTAAATCTCCATGTAAAGGCTTAGAGCCTGCATTGTATTGTAACTGTGTATTTGGTTGTTGAACAATACAATGGATCTATGCTTTTGGAGTGTGGGTTTTTTTACCCGAAAGGGTTTTCCCTACATAAATATTTGTGTTCATGTCTTCTATTCCATCTTTCCTATTTAATGACTATTTATTGAATTTGTTTAATGCATGTTGAAACTGGTTGATCTTGCATGATCTAAAATTGCATGAACTTTCCTCTAAGGATTAATGGTGGGAAATGAAGTATGTTTAATTCCACTTTATGGCATAGTAGTACATGTTTTGAGGCTTTCTAAAGAAATGAATGTTACCAAAGACACTTACTGATCTCGAATGCTCTTTGTGAGATGAACCAAAATTTCCCTTCACCCTTTATCTCCTACACTTTACATGATTGTTGTTGAGGTCTTTGTCTATATTTTGGCTCATGCAATCTCTTAGGAAGTGGTTAAAGGTATTGCATTACCCAATTCATCCACTCAATTGGTCAATGGGAATTTTTCTAATGAAATTTTTTCACTCTTCTTGAGGATGAGAATAATATAAAAAGTTATCTTATATTCCTCAATATATTTTATCAAGCCTCTATCCCAAGTATTCAATGGAAAAATACTTGATCGTACAAGTAGTCTTTTCTTCCCAAACCTCACTAGTTGAATTCTTTCAAATGGAAATTGGTTGATCATGGGAAATCTTCCAATTCTTAAGCACTCTCTTTTCCTTTCAAGCCTCACTTTCTATCTTGTTGCAAGCTATCATTCATAATTGAAAAAAATCTAAGATATTGGATCACTAAGCCTCTCTTGTTGGCTAGAAAATTATAGGTGTGATCTAAAATTTTAGTTGTACCCATGCTTACTAATCTTCATGTTGAGTCCCTTCCAGGGCTTATTGTTTCAAAATTGAGAAGCTCCTTAAGGATTCTTCATGGTATTTTGTAGATGATACTAAAGGTTTCCATTATGTTTCTTGAGATTTTTGATGTCTCCCTCATGATACTAATGGCTTGGGTATTCTTTCAATACATTGGCAAGCCATTTCTCTCTATGCTAAATGGATTATTAGCGCTCTAGAATGAAATGATGCCTAGAAAATTATCATTAGGAGTTATATTTCTTTAATAATTATTACTAGATGACTATCTTGGAAAGATGTGTTCTTCATACTCTTCTCATCATGAGATATCTTGCTCAAATTTAAGTTACTTTTGTCATTAAGAGCATTTTGAAGGCTTGGGAGTCCATCAAACCTTGACTTCTTTGGTTTGTTAATAAATTCCACAATGGCTTCTCAATTAACTAGCAATATATTTGGTGGTATCTAATTATATCCAATCAAATTAACCCTCTTATTAAATCTCCCCAAGTTCATGGTTTGAAATTATTTGATAGAGGAATTAGAACTCTTCCTAATCTTCTTGTCGAAATCACCAAGAATTTTCTCTCTTGGTCTAAAGTCAAGATAGAATCTTAGTTGTTTAACCAAGATCAAGAGACCTTTCAGATTATTATTGATATCATTCCTCCCCATATGGTTCATAATATTGGGATTATTTCCTTTAATCATTGGTGAAAATATTGGAAATGGTATCTTAAAACATCATTTCACAACTATAGACCTCACAAGGGATATTTGAGGATCACACCTCATCTTCCAATGGTGGACCAATGAAACCATCATTAACACATCTAGTCATCATATGACATATATCTATCCCTCTTGTGATACTTTTCACAAGGATAATCCTTTAATCCATGCTTTCATGTTCTTCAAATCCTAAACCTTTCATTAAATAATGCACCTTGGCCACTGACTTTGCTCATGGGAAATCTACAAATTGGAAGTCTCTCATCACATTTTGTCACCCATTATTATATTATCATTATCATATCTATTTGATAATTTATCCATATCCCAACTACATGTTATCTTATTTTCTAATCATCTTTTAATATACTATCCTTATGCTTCCATTTTATTTATCTATCATTCTAATCATAGCATCACACCGCTAGTTTAACAGGAAACCAAATTTCACCATCAATCCATCATAAATATAAAATCAAGTGGAGCATTAGGTGCACTTCACTTATGATCAATTAGATGATCAAATAAGAAACAAATTAAAGGTTCCAATATTGCTTTGAATCATTATGTTTCATCTATTTTTTCCTTGTCTTCATCAACATTTTATAATAGGATGACCCTCATTTTATTCTTGTTCTTTATGTTTACTTGATCATTAGAATGGTCCTTCGTCATCCATTATTGATAGAGTTATATATACTTTACAAGATAGACTTATTATGAATCACTTTTACTTTCTACACTAATTCCTTGGGCAGAGTTATGAATAACTACATTACAAGATATTGATAACTAAGATATCAACTTATTAGGAACTACATATATTTGACTCAAGCTCACCCTAACATTTATTTTGTGGTTGGAATTTTTTTAATCTCCATATATGAACCACTTGAGATATATTGGAAATAATACAAACAAATATTGCATTACATACATGACACCCATTAACATGGGATTCGCTATGCACCAAGTATATGAATAGACATAGTTGGTTATATAGATTATGATTGGATAGGAGATATTGATGTTAATAAGTCTAGGTTTAGCTACAAATTTTATCTTAGTTTGGGCCCCATTTATTGGCAGAGAAATAAGCAACTTGTTATTTCTCTTTCTTTGACTAAGGCTAAGTATTCGGGGATTTTAATACAACTTAGGCTATCTGGATTTAGAATATTTTAAATGATTTTAGATTCACCATTTATTATCTATCTATCCTATTTTGGGATAACCAAAGTGTCATCTAGGTATCAAAGAACCTAGTTCAAATCAACAAAATAGACACATCAAGATCTTCATGCACTACATCAAGTAGTTAATTCAAGAGAAAGGAATTGACTTGTATTATTATCCTAAATGATACATATCTAAGAGTAAGTAACAAATATCTTCATAAAACTCTTCACTAAGAATAAGTGTAAGAATTGGCTATGAAGGTAGCCACCCAAGATCTAGAGGCCTAATAGAAAGCACAAAATAGAGAGAAAATAATATGACAAGAATAAACTATATTCAATGTCAATAATATGATATGCAATACAATGCTCAATACATAATACAATACATAGGAGACCCCTTGGATATATAGCCAAGGTGAGAACATAGGAGGGCATAAGATTATGACAAGTGTCCTAATCTTATGACATGTGACAACAATGAAGAGTTATCACTCCATCTAAAGTGGAAAAAGATAATGTGATAATCTCCACAAAAGGTGGAGAGATGATCACATGATGTGTCCACAAAAGGTGGAAGTGATGAGGTATGAGATGTCAAGTCCACAAAAGGTGGAAAATCTCCAACAACCTCCTATGTGGTCCCTAAGTAAACTTAACTAAGGTGTAATTATGACCTAGGACAAGGTACAAGACATTTAATTACACTAACACCCCCCCTTAAGTGCAACTTAGGGAGAATGTACACAAATGAAAACAATGCAAGATGGGTCCCGGCTACTAGGCCATGTTAGGTACCCATGTACAAATGCAATGAAATCTCTCACAAGTGGAGTAAAGATAGAAAAACCCAGTGGGAAAAAACTACCCCCAAAAGAGAGATGAGAAATAAAAAGCTATGAACATAGCATGAGAAGGAAAAAACCCCATGTGAGGAAAAAGTCCCCCCCATACAAGAGAAGAAGAGAGACAAGGTAGCCCCCCCTCAATGTACCATGATCACCCATGGAAGATGCTCGAGAAGGAATGAAGAAACTGCTCCAAAACTGTCGAACAACGTTCCTCCCCTTGGGAACAAACAATACCAAAGGTGTATGAATGAAGTCTCCCCAATCCACAAGTGAAGAAGGAAGAACCCTCAAAATGTAAGAAGTCTCTGAAATATGCTCAAGTGTCCCTGTGTCGATGCCGAAAGATGCCTTCCCCAAACCATGTGAAGCTACAATGGTGTAGTCACCTCCTGGAATCTGTGAGAACCCCTTTGCAACAACACTCTCATCCGCTAAAAAAGACAACTCAAGATCTAGCAAGGATGAAGATAGAACATACTCCAAAGACGATGTCTCCTCAAGAGAGAAAGTGGCCTCCTCCAACTGTTGTAAAGATGCATCCACAATCACATCAACCTCGAAAGACTGATCATGTAGAGGAGGGTCAGAGTGTTCCCTTGCAACAATTGAAGAAGAATCACCTTCATCAAAGAGAAGATGTAAGTAATCAAGTGTGTCTCCCAAGTCTACAATGTAGGACTCCACAAACAAACTGCCAATGTCTGTCAAGTAGTCATCCCATGAAGCTGCTACTGGAAGACAAGGTATACACTGTTGCACTGAATCACAAGGTACTGAAACTGTCAGAACACAAGTATCATCATGTACATCAGTCAATATAGAAGATGGAGTATCAACAATAGGCTCAAGAACCTCAGGAGTAGAGAGCACTCCAAGATTCAAGTAACCATACTCAATCTCCTCAAGTTTGTCCACACTAGGGTGAACTGAATCATCAATAGGAGCAAAATATGAGAAGGTGTAGAACCTAGAATGATCATCAACCTCCCCAATTGCAACAAGAGCCCTGCTATGCAAATCCCGAACAATGACAGAATCTGGTGTGAACTCTACAGTCTTTCCTGTACCACTATGTGTAATCTGATAGATGGAGAGGATATTCCTTGACAAAGTAGGCGCACATAGAACATCATTGAATGTTCCACCTTCAACGTCAATAGAACCCTTCCCACAAACTTCCAAAGAAGTGTTGTTTGCCATCAAAATGGGTGGTGAAGAACAAGAATCAAATGAAGAGTACATATCCTTGCACGAAGTCATATGATGTGAAGCTCCTGAATCAAGGATCCACTGATCTGTATTGGAATCTGCAAAAGCAAGAAATGCTTGCCCCTTATGTTTATCATGTTGAGATGATGAAGAAGGAGATGAGCTAGATGTTGTTGCCATGAGAGTTGTTCCTTTTCCCTTAGAAGAAGTGGAAGGAGATGATTCCTTCTCTTGATATGCAGCTGGCAAGTTGATGTTGTTCTTCTTAAGGATTTTTTTCAACTCATCAATTTGCTTAACATGACAACGATGCTCATCATGACCAATCCTTTTGCAATATGCACATGTTGGTTGCTCCCTCTTGTTTGAATTGTTATACTTCTTTGTAGAAGATGATGTTGATGAGCTTTGTTGTGGAGGAGTGGATTGTTTGTTCTCTCCTTGTGGCTTTGGCGAAGATTGATTTTGGTCCTTTCCTTTGCTTTGCTTATTGTTTCCATGATTGACCACCAATGCTTTTGAAGTTGAAGACTTTAGAATACCCATTTTCATCAACTTATTTTGCTCAAGAATCAAAAGATCTGTGAGAGCCTCAAAAGATGGTGTTTTGAAGTTACTTATTGTCAATCTTTGAGTTTGAAAACTTGAAACAAAGGCTGCATACTCAACTGGAAGTTTATCTAACAAGTTGAAGACCAATTGATCATCCTCTTTTTCAATACCACAATCTTTTAGTTGTGCTCTTAGTTCATTTGCCTTAGTGACATAATCCTGAATTGTATCAAAATATTTGGGATCAAGGCTTAAGAGATCATGTTCAAGTTTGTATCCCTTAACCTTATCAACCTTACCATACAAAGCAACAAGTTTATCCCAAGCTTCCTTAGCTGTAGTACATTTATCAACATGGAAAATGAGATCATCTGAAATGAACTTCCTTAATGTACCCAATGCCATAGAAGTTTTAGTGAGCCAATCCATATATGTTGTTGGATCTGCCTTAGGATCTGAAGGTGCAGTTATGGTTCCATCAATGTAGTATATTAAACCTTTTTCCATTAGTTTACTCCATGCACGTACTTTCCATGTACCATAATTATGTGCAGTTAAGAGTGGAACTTTAGATGAACCCATGATGGAATGAAAGAGCACAAGAGAGAAAATATGAACAATCACACAAGATACACCCCCCCAAATTCACTCAATCAAAGTACCCCCCCACAAATAGATTATTTTGGCACTTTATAATGTAGTGCGTGTACAATAGGCCACTTGCAACTTGGCTAAGTGGGCTTATGATTTCTGATTTACAACTTTCCAATAAAGAGGCTGATAGCAGACTAGAACAAATAAGCAAAGACCTAAATCCAGATCTATGCAATACAAGTGCCAAATAGGCGAAAAATGACCATATGCTGAAAATACAAAATCCACTCAAGATCGCTTCAAACTGATTGCATATTCAAGAAGTAGACGAAAAATCATGCACTTTCAAAAAAAATGGCACCTGAAAAGGAGTTCGTATGAGCCTGAACGAAGCCTCTGAAGTTGCAGAAATGGTGACAAGACAGGTACAGTCATGAAAAACTGAAAATTCTGAAAAATATGTGCACCAAAATCAGAAACCGAGTACACCACTGTGAAGTACACGAAAAATTAGCCCAAATCAAAAAAAATTTCTCGAAAAAAGGAGCAAAAATGAGCAAGATATGAAGCTCTGAAGTTGGACTGCAAAATCAGAAACTCCATTGGAGAGGGGGGCAGAAAATTTGAAAATCCCTGCCGACGTCATGCTGACGTCATCAATATAAGACCTTAAATTTGACGGTCGTCTGACGGTCGGAAAAAAGGCCTGCTGACATGGACAGTGCGTACGATACGAAAAATGACATGTCAGTGTACGGCCGAGATGACGTGGCAAGTTTGTGGAGCCCGCTGCCGGAATCTTCTGCTCAGAATATTCTCTTTAAACACCGCCGGATTTGAAGAGGGCCTGCTGGAATTCGAAACCGCCGCCGGAGTTAAAGTTTCTGGCTCTCTGCCGGTGCTTTCATTGCCGCCGGTGGATGCTGGGGGAGCCGCGTGGCGGCGGAACGCCACGCCACGTGGCTTCCTGTGGCCGGTCTGTTACCCCAAATTGGAGAATTTTTCAGATCTAGAGCTCCCGATGTCCGATTTGGATGAAACGAAAGGCGATCTCAACTGGAAACAGCCTCCCGAACGTAATGGTGGACTTAGATTTGGCGTAGGATGCTCCAAAATGCTGCAGCAGCATAAATCTGAAAATACTCCATCTTCAAATGCACCAAGATCTCTCCAAAATGGCAATCCAAAGACGCTCCAAAAGCTCTGATACCATGTAAGAATTGGCTATGAAGGTAGCCACCCAAGATCTAGAGGCCTAATAGAAAGCACAAAATAGAGAGAAAATAATATGACAAGAATAAACTGTATTCAATGTCAATAATATGATATGCAATACAATGCTCAATACACAATACAATGCATAGGAGACCCCTTGGATATATAGCCAAGGTGAGAACATAGGAGGGCATAAGATTATGACAAGTGTCCTAATCTTATGACATGTGACAACAATGAAGAGTTATCACTCCATCTAAAGTGGAAAAAGATAATGTGATAATCTCCACAAAAGGTGGATCTCCCACAAAAGGTGGAGAGATGATCACATGATGTGTCCACAAAAGGTGGAAGTGATGAGGTATGAGATGTCAAGTCCACAAAAGGTGGAAAATCTCCAACAACCTCCTATGTGGTCCCTAAGTAAACTTAACTAAGGTGTAATTATGACCTAGGACAAGGTACAAGACATTTAATTACACTAACAATAAGTATCATTAATTTTGAAATATATTAGGGGTGTGGGAAATTTCTTCAAGGGGTCCTATAAACTTCTCTCTGCATTCTCTCTTATGGAGGGACATTTTCCTCACATAAGGTTTTATCATTCTCATCTTTTAGAGAGCATATTTTTATTTTTTCTATTCTGGAGAGAATTTTCCCTATAATTTTTCTCCTTTTCTCCATTTTTTAAGAGGTTATTTTATACATGGGTACCTCATTATGCCCTGTACCTAGGACCCATATTTACATGTTTCCTTCCCCCAAAGTTTTACTTAATCGGATTTTTGGTGTGAATAGGGTTATTTCCCTATCTAGTTCTAAAATTGGATCTTTTTAATATCTTGTCACTAAAGTTTACTTGGGGAACCTTTAGGGAATTTTCAATTTATATCTTATGTCATAATATTAATAATCTTATCACAATCTTATGTTTTATTATGTCTTGCCTTGGCCTATATAACCAAGTGTTTCACATTCATGTAAATCAAATCCTATTTGTATTCTTTGATAGAAATATAGTTTATTGATATATTGATCTTATAAGTTCTTTATTCTTTCCATTAGGCCTCTACATCTTTGTTTTTTATCTTCATAGTAAATTTTTTACTTTTTAACAACATCCAAATTCTAATTATTCAACCCACTAATAAAAGGGGCCTCTTTATTATACAAATATTAATTAGTCCTAAGTTGAGGGTATTTACTTTCATGTGCCCTTTTCAAAAGAAATAAGAACCAAGGCCACACAAACAAATAATTTTGTAGGAAACCCCTTGTAGAGGGTGACCAACTACTCAGGACTCCAAGTCACAAGAGAGTCTAGAAAAATAGGCCGCCCTGATCTACCTCAAACTAATGGAATGTTTAAGAAGAGTCTAATGTTTAAAGACTAAAAAGGAAGAGAAAACTAGTTGTTGTTGTTGTTCTACAAGCCCAGATGTTTTAGGGAGTGAGGTGAACATATTTTCAAATTATGGACTCCAACTTAGACAACTTGCCACCAAAGGACTATAGTGTGGTACACAGACTCCAAAATGGCATGTTGGTGTCTTAGTGGTGCATTGTCATCTGTATAGATAGAAAGTTCAAGGTACAGTATGGAATCACATAAAACTGACTAGTGACCTAACTAATGAAATTTACTGCAATAACAGAAACAAAAAGTAGCAGAATGATAAAATGACAAGAAGAATACTTTAACTTAACCTATTCTATGAATTGACAAAGAAGGGTGAGGAAAACACACCTTCCTACCCACAATTTGATATCTTCAAGATCTTCACCTCAAGGAGAACCTACACACAGAAGACAAGAAAATGTTGGGTTATGTTTAGAGGACTGCCTCAGTCAGTCCCCTGATTTGGTGTTTCCACCTCCAAGGACAACCAAATAGCAACGATTGTTGAAAGATGATAAAGAAAGCTATTGGAATGGATATACCAAGAAATACATAAACAACAATATACTACAATGTCAAATATGATAATACAAAGTGAATAGGAAATGGAAGGATATCACCTTCTCAACCAAGTGCTCTCAAGGAAAATGGAGGAAGGAGTTAGAATGCAAGCCTTCAAAAGCCAACATTGCTACAAAAATGAAGAGAGTGAACCAAAAAAACACTAACTTGTAGCTTCAATGGAGGTGGTGGAGCTTGAAAATGATGAAAGTGAGTGAGAAGAATAAAGAGAGTTACCCAAAGTGTGAATATGATCAAGAAGCATGAAAGAATGAATGAGATAGCCATTTGAAAGGTGAAAATGGAGGAAAAAGAGCCGCTTGAAGTCGGTCAAGGGAGTAGTAAATGTTACACTTCATGTCCAATGGAGGAGTGTAACGCCTCTGTGGATTCTAGATGTGGGAATCCTACTAGGATGGTAGCATGCCACACAAATGTCCATGCTTTGCACTAGCATCCCAAACAAAATATCCACCACCAACATGCAAAACAAGTTCCAAGTGGACAAGGAAAGGTGGAAAAAATAGGGATTGCATTATCAAAATTAATTTTCTAAGGTAGGTGGTAGCATAAATGTGGAATTTACCTAGTGGTGAAAATTCATGCCATTACATTTTTCCCCCACTTTAGTGAGCATAAGTGTTAGTGAATGAATAGTAAAGTAGAGAGAAAGCTGAGGAATGCATACCTAAATCATTGAGAAAGCATACTGAAATATGAAGAACTTGGGTGTAGGAGAGAGATGGCTCCACAAGTACTTAGTCCTATGGAGATTTGAACAAAAGATCCACAGGTGCTCAATCCTATAGAAGGTGAAAAAAAGGCTTTGTAGTTGATTGATCCTACAAAATTTACTCCACATGTGCTCGGTCTCATAGAGGCTGATCAAAGGGTTCTACAGGTGTTCAATCTTACAGAATGAAAATGCTTCACAGGTGCTCGGTCCTACAAAGAGGTTCCATAGGTGTTCGATCCTAAGGGAGGCTAGATGTGCAAGGCTCTGTAGAGTCTGACTGACCCTCATAGGTTCTCAGTCTTGCAAGGAAACATGTTAACCTACAGATAAAACATGTTAGGAAAAAAAGTTACATAGATAGACAAATAGTCATATCTTAGAACAAGTAATTGAAGGAGAAGCTTTCAAAGGGGTCCCTCGTGAACCCTTCAAAAGAAAGAGGGGTCCACTCAAGGGATGCTCTATTTGAAAAGCAGTGACATTTTTTGCAAATGATCCTATCATCAAGGAATCTTTCGTTAAGGAATCCAAAAAAAGAAGAATGGCCTCCTCAAAGGTGAATTCTCAATTCTTTTTGCTATGAATTCAATTTCAAAAAAAATATTGCTAAGGGGATCCTTCATGAAGAATGTGATTTTGAAAAATGAAAATATTTTCAGCAAGGGATTCATTGGCCACCAAATACACCTTATTGAAAATCAAAGAGATAGGAGCCCCCCCTTAGGATGGTGTGTGCAAACTAAAGGAGCACATGACATCCTAAGGAAAGGAAGAACATGCAAAGATGTCATGGCCCACAATACATGATGAGATGTAGATGTGGAAATTTTATCACACACACGAGGGACAACACATAGGCACCACAACATCAAGAAGAAAGCAAAGAAGAGAGAAAGATAAACAAACAAGAAAAATAAGCAAAGACAAAAAAATCAAGAGATAGGGGGATCTAATAATTTGGAGTTAGAACTTCTCATAGATATAGATAGATAGATAGATAGATATAATATAATATACATATGAATTATCATCAATCCCATACTATATTAGATCATGAAGAAGGGTACATGAAAACAAAATAAAATAAAAAATTGGGTCAACATGGAAGGGAAGCCTAAATGCCCCCAACACTTTGCATTGTCCCCAATTGTTGAAAATCAAGGCACAACAAATAGAAGAATGATGGAACATATAGAAGAATTTTATGACATAATACACTCTTGTATCCAAGCACCTACAAGGGTGACAAGGTTCTTCCAGGAACACATAAAACAAGCATGGGGGAACACAACACACACACAAAAATCTAATCTATAGATAAAGAAGAGGTGCTCTCCTAGTCCTCATCAACCAGGTCATCATTCTCCTAATCTAGATCATTATAGGGAGAGGGCGTATGGGAGTGGGATAGAAAGGGTAGCATCCTCTAGCTCTCCTTTGACAAGAGCTAAGGAAGAGGGCCTCTTGACGTCTTCTTCACTTAGCTCCTATGAGGTAAACATCATTGATCTTGCAAAGATTGCTGAAAAAGTTGAGACATTGTCCACTGAGTTGAACATGCACTTGACATGAGTGGCATGTGTCAACCAGGTGGATGAAGAAGGAGGTTCTTGAGATCCACTACCAAAATCATTGAAAGACTCAAGGTAGTGAAAAACTCATGGGACGTCGAGGCTACCTTCGTCACTAGGATGACACAAGCCAAAGTAGAACCCTCTCCCAAAGAAGGTGATCCCTTCTTCTAACCCCCATTAGAAGTAGGGTCATCCTCCAACTTACGCTTCATCAAAGGATACAAGATCCCCATAGAAGTAAAAGGGGAGGAGGAAGATGATAAAATTACAATGGAAACCACTGAGGTATTCAACATATCCATAGGCTTAGGAAAAGGCGTGATGTCCAAAAGGGACATCAAGAGAGGAGGCTCCGCCAAGGGAGCGATGAACACCTACACCCTTTTGGGGTGAGGATCATCAACATTTGTGGGGGGAGTTGGAAGCAAGATCAAGGTGACAAGAATCAAAGTAGAAGAAGTAGAAGAGGGAGGTGCAACAAGACATGTCAAAATAGGAGTTGTCAGCTTCTCTTCTGCCTTCCACAAGGCAGTAGGTAGAGCCTTTCTCTAGCACTTATGCTCATGTGCAAGGCAGTTTCTTTGACTCCACAAGCTAGAAGCTATGGCTTGAGGAGTAGAAGGCTCCTATTTCTCCATGGGAGTGTCCATCACAACCATTTTCGACGAAGGGACTGATGCTTGGATAGAAATAGGAGGAAGAGATGTAGTAAAAAAAGCAACAATCTCAAGCACCTTAACATGATCATCTTCCCATTTTCCACCAAAGAGGCAAGAGTAGTAGGAGGTCACAGAGGCCGAGATGTAGAGTCAAATCCATTAGGACCCTTCCCTACCATAGAAAATAGGCTGAGGAACCATGAGCAAGACAGGAAGGTCAAACACCTAACACTTGGCCTTCTACCAAGCAGGCACCATTGGAATCCCAATAGGATGCATGGAGGTGGAGGTTGAAGTCACTATAGTAGGGCAAGAGGAAGAAGCGAATGAAATAGCAGAAGAAGAGGAAGGCTCCTAGGCATGAGAAAACTTCCCCTTCCCCTTTTGAGAGGAGGAAGAGGTAGCATGTTGTTGCACGATCATAGAATCCTTAATCTAAATAGCATAGGGGGAAGGAGGATAGGTCACTTTTGGCGCTATGTGCCCATTCTTGTATTTAACATAAGTGTGATACAATAGGTCCGTCCTTAGAGGAAGCAGACCGATAGGGGTAGGCCAGAAGTGATCTAATGAATAGGCCCCACGCAACACCAAAGTATTATACCCGGTGTTGTGCACAACATGCACTAAGCCCTCATGAGATAACCTCAAACATTCATGGATCATCGAAGGGACTGTGTTCATGGAAACTAGTCATGGAATGCCTATATTCACTTTCAACAAATCTAAATCTGAGATGATATCAAAAATAGTATTCACAGCCTTGGGACCTACCAAGATCGAAAGAGAGATAGAACCAAGGGGAGCAAGTGAGAGTCCATTGTGGGTATGTATGGTGCTTTTCATCTTCTCGTATTCCTCCTTATGAAGGAAATTTAGAAGCAATGTCTCTTCTGTGATCACATTCACATGACTCACGGGGTCCATTAGGACCCCAACCACAATGTTTTCATTGAGGCAATTGAGAATTTATAAAGGAGAAGGCTTCCCATTCATGGGAACATCCTACGATGTAAAGGTTAAATCTGGTGGACCGATCACAGGATGAGCCAAGAGAATGCGAGTAAATGAGACCATATTAAAATACTTTGAAAGGAATTCCTCATAAGGGTCCTAAGGCTCAACAATCAAGTTCACAGAGTGTGTCAAAAAAGGGTCTGTGTAAATCTACAACTTACTATTAGCTTTCACCACTGATGTATTTGCATTTTTCTATTTCCCATTGAGGCGAATAGTACCATCATTGATGTGATCTTGTATCTCATGATGTAGTTGCATACATCGCTTTGTATTGTGTCTGCTAATTTGATGGTATTGGAAAAATGTATTTTCTTCATACCAATTAGGGTAGGGATTAGTAAGGGGTCAAGGATCTAGTAAGGTTACTATATTATCCTTCAATAACTTTTTCAAGATAGAGGAATAGGATTTAGACAACTTTGTGAACTGTCTATTATGTTTGAGGCCTTTGTCACTAGATGCAACAACTACATTCACAATAGATTTTCCTTTGCTATAAATCAACATAATGGATATACCCTTAGGAAAGGAACATGAGGAAGATCCCCAAAACTAGGGAATCATTTGCTGGTATTCCCATAGGGCCACACACAAATGCATGAAAGAAGGGTACTTCATCAAAGGAAACTTCTCCTGCCATGACCTCTATAGGTTGCCAGTGAAAACCTTCTATACATTTGAGTCGAGTAGAGGGTAATATATCTGTGAGAATAACACTTCATATCGAGCAATGTAGTCAGTTATCTTCTCATGCTTTCCCTACTTACATCAGACAAGATTCAAAAAGTCCATATTTGGCCTGATATTCACTTGAAATTACCAAAGAAACTGATTCACAAGTTGATCAAATGAGAATATGGAAATATCAGGAAAGGAATAGTACCACTGTAGTGTTGTGTCCTTGAGAGATCTAGGAAATAATTTGGCCATCAAGGTGTCGTGGTGAAAGAAGTCCATGCACATCATGTTGAATTTCAACATGTGAGTTTGCGGGTCTCCCTTACCACCATACTTCTCTAATTTAGGAATCTCCATTCCTTGGGGGGGTGTTTTGAATCACTATAGAAAGAGGACTATGATGGAAGAAAGGTTGAAATATCAGCTAGGGGGCCTAAGAGAGGTTTTCCAACTAATTCTACATCTAGCCCATATTTTGTAGTAGAGCATTCAAAACGAGGTCAGATGATGAAGTAGTTGCAATGGAATTGCTGCCAAAACCACCATTAGAACCACTAGATCCACCACCCCCAATTCCATCAAAACTTCCACCACCAAAGCCAGTGTGGCCCCCAGAGTTACTACTACCAGAATTAGAAGGGATAGCATTGAAACTGAGAGGGATTCTATTTACTTTGATAGTTAGAGGTGCCTCAGGCATAGGGGTGGTGTTGATAGAAGGGCCTGATTTGACCATGTACATCGAGGTAACGAGAATTGAAACTCCCACTTGTCTTCCAGAGGTTTCAAGCCTAGAACCTTGGGTAACATCCAATCTAGGGTTGTATGAGGGGACATATATTTCCACTATGCCGGTAATGCCTCGGAGGAGCTCCAAGCCCACTTGATATTTTTCCAACATATATCTCATCTCATTGAAAACCTTAATGGCCCTAGTCATGTTTTGTTCTTTCCCCAAATTATTTGTGAGATCTAATAGCCTCTTATCTAGAGCAATGAGATGCTCTGCAGGAATAGTGAGAGCATCATCATCGTTCAAAGGTGGGGCCGTAAAAGACATAGGAGGGGTAGGGGCACGATTGGTCTCATAAAAGAAACTCATCTCTACCCCTGACACCATCTCCTAAGAAGTGAAACTAGTATTGACCTTCGAGAAATCCATTTCTAGGTGTCGATGTTGCACACTCCTTCACACAATGTACCTAAAAGTTGTAGAATGAGTTGTAAGCCTCATAAAGTTTCACAACCCTCAAGTCTACAACCCACACAAGATACAGGAGGAGGAATTCCCACACAAGGAAATAAACACTATGTTGTTCATATCAGGTTCACCAAAATGTAGAGGAGGGGGATCGGCTGCTCAAGAATCCAAGTCATGGGAGAGTCTAGAATAATAGACTGCCCTAATCTACCTCAAGCTAATGGATTGTTTTAGAAGAGTTTAATGTTTTAAAGCTAAAAAGGAAGAGAAAAGTGGTTGTTTTTGTCCTTCTACAAGCCTGAATATTTCAGGGAGTGAGGTGAGTAGATTTTTGGAGTCTGGACTACAACTCGGATAGCTTACTTCCAAAGGACTACAACATGGGACATAGACTCTAGCGTGGCACACTGGCATCTTAGTGGTGCACTAGCGTTGGTATGGATAGAAAGTTCAAGTTATAGTTTGAAATCATAGAAAAATGACTAGTGACATAACTGATGAAGTTTACTTCAATAACATAAAAAAAGTAGCGAAATGATAGAATGACAAGAAGAATACTTTAACTTAACCTATTCTACAAATTGACAAATAAGGGTGAGGAATGTTCACCTTCCTACCCACAAGTTGATATCTTCAAGATCTTCACCTCAAGGAGAACCTACACATAGAAGACAAAAAAATGTTAGGGATATGTTTAGAGGACTAACTCAGTCAGTCCCCCACTTTGGTGTTTCCACCTCCATAGACAACTAGATAGCAATGATTATAGAAAGATGAAAAATAAAGCTATTGGAATGGAAATACCAAGCAATACATAAATAACAATATGCTATGATATCAAATACGATAATACAAATTAAATAGGAAATGGAAGGATGTCAACTTCTCAACCAAGTGTTGTCAAGGAAAATGGAGGAAGGAGCAAGCATGCAAGCCTTCAAAAGCCAACATTGCCACAACAAAGAGAGTGAACCAACAAAACATGCTAATTTACAGCTTTAATGGAGGTGGTGGAGCTTGAATATGTTAAAAGTGAGTGAGAATAATGAAGTGACTTTCCCAAAGTATGAAGATGATCAAGAAGCATGAAATAATGAATGAGATAGCCATTTGAAAGGTGAAAATGGAGGAAAAAGAGTCATTCAAAGTTGGTCAAGGGAGCAATAATAATTACACTTCACATACAATGGAGGAGTGTAATGCCTTTGTGGATTCCAAAGGGGAGAATCTTGTTACAATGGAAGTGCACTGTACAGGCATCTGCACATCGCACTGGTGTCCTAGACAAAATATCCCCCACTGACATGTAAAACAACTGCTAAGTGTATAGGGAAAGGTGGCGGAAATATGGATTGCATTATAAAACTTAATTTTCTATGGTAGGAGGTAGTGTACATGTGGAATTTTCCTAGGGGTGAAAATTCATGCCATTACACCTCTTTATTATGCAATTGTTCAACAATTATATTATCTAGAAATTCCTTATCCAAATATAATGAAATTAACACTCTTTCATTCAAATGTGGTAGACACCTTAGTTTCCTCAATTTTTAGGAATTCACCTAAATTTTTGAGAAACTAAATAAGAAAGTACATGAAGAGTTAAATTAAAAACATCAATCCACCTAGTTGAAGAAAAAATAACTTCTTTCTAGTTGGATAATTGGTTCCTAGGGTAAAGCTCTAAAAGTTGACTTACCAACATTCTATATTTTTCATGATTCTTTTGTGTATATTGGTAGATTTAAAAATATGAATAAAACTCCCCTTTGAACCATTCTACATAATATTACATAGATTCCCAACTTTCTACCCACATAGCCAATAACCAATCATTGAAGAACTTCTTAGAAGGAAAGCTTTCCTTTCTTAAATAAATAAAAAAATACCCATATTTTTTAGCCTACATTCTTCATTACTTAAAATTTTAACCATTTCCTTATTAGTGAATAATTTTAAGGTTTTTATAGGAAATTAACTTGTTCAAGAACTTCTTTCCACTCCCATCTATTATAAAAAAATTACACTTTCTAGAACTAATGAAGTTTTTTCGAAGAATATCACTACCTTGTAAGACCTCTCATCACAACGTCCCTTGTTAAACCCTATATCACAAACTCCAAAACCTTCCTACTAATTAGACATAGTCTTAGGTAAAAAAAATAGGTAACATGTTACCACTCATGGGGAAAATACCCAGATAACACTCTCTACCAAGCTAAGAAATAACCTAAACCAAAAAATTCCCTAGAAATTACCTATGTGGGAGATAACATAATAATATATAAAATTTTGAAAAAAAAAATTAACCATTAATAAAGTCAAAACCTAAAGAGAATGGGTCATAATAAAATTAAGAATCATGAATACCAATAACACCAAAAGGGAACAATACTGTAGACATGTAAAATTGACCTAAACACTTATCACACATACTAAACGACATTTTCACACCATCGCCATCATTATCATTGAATATTACTGTGTTTCACATCAATTGCATCAAAAACCCTAATTTCCCCTATTAATTAAATAATATGAAATTATTTAATTAATTCACTTTTCCATCATTTTTGAAAAATTAAATAAATTCCATTTATTTAGTAAAGTCCTAAAACCCTATTTTTGCTATTAATTGAATAATATGACATTATTTAATTAATTCATGTTTTATTATTTTGACCAATTAAATAAATTACATTTATTTAATAAAGTCCTAATCTAACTTTAATTCACCCTGATTAGTTAAATAAAACCAATTATTGAATTACATCGCTAAATCACTTTATTCCCCTAAGTCAATTGAATTATTAAATCATAATAATTTAATTAACTCACTTTCCCTCCAAATTTGAATAAACTATTCAAAAAATCATCAAAAATAAAATCAAACTAATGCAACTTTATTTGCACGTTCAACTCCAAAATGAATGAATTAATTAAATCAATTAATTAATCATTTTCAACCACTTTCCCGATTGAGCAAATTATGATCCCCTGATTTATCAATCTATTTATGACTGATCAATCTATATCCCTAACTAATCAATCTATTTTTCAATCACACTAATCATGTAATCTATTTTGCACAAATTATTCATGTCTAAATCCTCTCAACACCTATCGACCATCGATTAAGATATTCTACTATGCAATCCTGATCGTCCATTTCAAATCACAATTTCTATGTAACAAACCTCTTTCCTCACAAAAAAGGATTGAAGAATAAACATCATTTACATAATGAAGTACTTTCGAGATCCGAATCACCATTGACAACGCTTCAACATATTTCTTCAATCAACACACACATCACATCAAAGCTTCTCGCATGCAACAATGGAGGCTTCATAGTGATACGAACAATCTGAAATCTTGTGAACACACTCTGACATGGGATGGTAGCCTTTCCTTTGTTTTTGAATTCATTTTGATAATCATAGGATTTTATTGTGTGTTTTCAATAGCTTAGAAAGCTTCATTTCATGAGTGAAGAAATAGATCTAAATTTAGTGTTCTGATTTAGATTAGCTTCTATTTCATTTTCAGTTATCTTGTTTACACTTTATGATTTCCCCCCTCACACATCCTAGCATGCCCGATGGGACCACGTTCCTCAACACTAACAATTTCGTGAGCTAATTTTGAAGTTATAGGTCTTAGAGGGGCTCTGGAAAAATGTTCATGCACAGGTTCCAAGAAACTGTTGCACTTGATTTCATGGAACCAGTGCACTTGACTCTTTTTCCAGTGCACTTGACCATATTTTCTATGCTATTGACATTTTTCAGTGCTTTTTTCTTCTAAAAGATGGCAGTCTTGATTTTTTTTAGCGCTTTTGCTTATTTTTCTATGCTTTTTCCCTGTTAAACTTGTATCTAAGATCTACAAGTTGAATTTTGAATTTTTAATGCTAATAGGTGCTTGGTTTGAATGTGTGATAGGTACTAATGTGTGTGTATGTAGGGTTGGAAATGTTATGAGAAATAATTAACATGTTTGTTATAGTGAAGATGAATGGTCAAATAAATTACATTTTTCAAAGCTTTCTAGATTAGAAACTTTTAATTTGGTGTATAAAAAGAACACAAATGAACACTTCAATTTTTGGTGCTTTAAAAATGAACCATTTCAAAGCTTTCTAGATTAGAAAATGCTTCAATTTGGTGCATAAAAAGAACACAAACAAACACTTCAGTTTTTGGTGCTTTAAAAATGAACCATTTCAAAGCTTTCTAGATTACAAAATGCTTCAAATTTGGTGCATAAAAAGAACAACACAAACAAACAATTCAATTGGTTCTCTAAAAAAGGTTTTTTAAGCTTTCATATTAAACACTTGGAATTGTTTTATTTCTTTTTTTTTACCATAACAATTTCCTTTTTTTGATGCATGCTCAAATTCTTTTTTTTGACCAAGTAAGACCAGGATCTAGGAACACTCATATTTTGGGCTTAAAAATGAAAAAAATCTTTTTTTTTGTCTTGCACCTTTGCTATATTATTGATTGATATCTAGAATACTTCACATTGGTGCAATTAAACAATGGAAATTGTTATGCTTTTCACGCATTATTTTGGGCATAGCACCACTTGAGGCACTTAAAAAGAATCAACTACAATGAATTATATTTTGTGCATTTCGTGTTTGGAAAGCTAGGTGTTTGTCTTCTCCCCTCACACCTTTTGGTGATTTTGGGTGAGCGAAAACATCTTGATCTTCGAAATTTTATTTTCAAAGCATATATTTTAGAGGGTCTACCTTTTGAGACACATCCCCACACTAGAGAACTCAAAGGCGACCCAAGCAGTACTCTCATTTTGTACCACTATATAAATTATTGTGGGTGTGAGGAAAGTTCTCACGCACCAGGTGATGCTATTTTATACCAACAAATGTCTCCCCAGTATTCGTGTGATACGTTAAAAATTGAAAGGGCTGGGAGGCCTCTTAATTGAGTGAATCACTACATGTATAGAAATCCAAAACTAATAACCCCAAAACATTAATAAGAGCCAAAATATCTATAGAAGCCACCCCTTTTATCCAAATCATACTCTAAAGTGGTGCATTAGAATTTACTTCCGAGAAGTTACTTACCAATTTTGACTTATGGTCGAGCATACAAAGCCTCTCCATTCGTTGCATGTAAAATCATCCCTTGAGGGCATGAGGTAAGCCCACCTAGGAAGAAGTTCCTATCCCTAGGGTGTACTTTATTTTCACAAAAAATTGCCAAATATGTTCAAACATCAAGCACTGTGCTTGAATTTAAAATGAACATATTAAAACAAACACTAAACATGATGGTTGAATCACACACCCTTTGAATTAGTGTATGCTTTTAAAAGAAGCCCTATATTTGCACTCCTTAAAGGATCTCCTTGAAGGTTTTGAAATATTCAGGCTACATTAGCTCAAAGTAAATGTTGGAAACTATGGCTTGGGTATTGTGATTTCATAACTTAAAGCTATAGACCTATAGGTCACACAAGTACATGCTTTTTGAGTCAGTCAAAGTTGTTGTATCACTTACCACATCTAGAAACAGATTAAAACATCCAAAAACTACAAGAAAAAAATTAACGATATTGCCAAATACTAAAATTGGAAAACAAAATTGAACAGAGGCTACACTTGCTATTGATTTTGCCACAATTGACTATGACCTGGTCACACTTGCTAGAGAAAGCTCATTTTTTCTATCTATCCCACAAACTTTATTGATGAAAATTTGTTGCATTTGATAGAATCTGCGCACTTGATGCAAAACCAACACACTTACTCCTTTTATGCTCGCACTTGCTTCTTAGAAACTAGTGCACTTGACAAAAATTTGCTCGCCATTGCCAAGAAAGCTTGCTTTTGACTAACTCACCAAATTGGACAAATACATATAGAGACCGCACTTGACATTTCAGATCGCACTTGCTTCTCAAAATCTAGCACACTTGATAAATTTCTGACCCTAATTGATAAAACCAGCTACTATTGCTCACAATTTATCACTTCTACTCAAAACCCATCACTTCTGCTCTATCCTACTAGAAATCAGAAAAAAACAATCCAAATTTGGTTGCAGGATCCTTGTTAGAACAAAACAATTGGAAACTGAGATAAGTCATATAGTCCTTAATCCACTCTAAACTTTCCATCCTACTTTTGAAAACCAAAATCAAAACAAACAAACCTAAATTATTCCCTCACTCCCAATTCTAAGATATCAACAGTTACTTAAACCTCATGGCTAGTTCAAGTAATCTTTTCCACAACATATCATCTAGAAGAAGTGAGATATCAATCCAAGCCTCTCATCATTTTGAGTTTTGAGAATAGTGTCACCAAAAAACAACACTCAAACCTTAGGGTCTTGAGCTTCATAACAAACCATATCAAAAAATCCACACCTTCACCGTATGACCATTTGGTGACCAATTGCTCCAATTCAACAACTGAACCTTATAACACCAATCCTACAACCAAGTCTCACACACATTGAAGGTGAACAAACTGATATCATTAGCAGTTTAAGGACCTTCATATTTGAGAATAAAAAAACACCCAACCAGTGGAGAAATGTAGCAAACATCTTGGATAAAGAGGAAGAGAAAGTAGACCTAGTAGCCGAAAGACCTATGTTACCACCTCCTACATGGCAATAAATATCCATCCTTCATGATCTCTAGCAAGAGCAAAATCCTTAAGTGGAAATCCATATTCTGGCTTTCAAAGAACCATTCTACTCTAAAGTTTTCCAAAGGGTACATCTTGAGAAGATATCACACCTATTAAAATTGAATAGACCATTTCTATTTATGCTTTTCAATGGGCCAACCACCCTTAGATCTTGAACATAAAATCCCAAAAAATAAAAGCTATTTATTTTCCTTAAGATAGAAAATCCAAAAACAAAAGCATTATTTTTCTATAGCTAGGAGTCACGAAAACATTCACAAAAGTTTGGAAGTTGTTTATGACAACCACAAGATCACAACGTAGGAAGAATATGGAAGCAAACAAAAGCAACACCAGCATCCCACCAATAAACACTATGAATAGAAAATTCTTCGATCTCCCTTCGCGTTGTTTGTATTTTGCTAAGTCTGGTCTGCGCCTCATACATTTGAACATCATCAGGTCCCTTTTTGAAGTACTTCGACCGTAGTCGCCACATGTCTACCAGGTGCTCTTTGCAAGGATTCCCTCCTTTTTTTCTTTGGCATGTCTAGCCATGCTTCCATGTGTCAACAGTGTAGGCATTTAAAAGCCTGTTTCCTTCACTTCTCAAACAAGCCCAATCCATGTGCCACATGGCATCGGTCTACGTACACTTTTTGGTGGACCCCACAATCAGCATCGATAGCAAGGAATTCTCCACGTGTCTTCTCTACAAAGATTGCATCGAAGGGAAGGGAGGAATGAACCACGATCCCCACCATATTTCCACACATCCTAACTGACTTCATGATTGAGCGACACATGTCTACACGAGGTTCTACTAGGACCACCACCATCATTTGTAGGGAATGCATCTGGCTCGAAGGTGACTACGTTCTACGGCTCATATCTTTTTTTGTTGCAATAGCCTCTAGAAATTATTTCTCATAATGAGGAATCTTTTCTATTACTGACTCCCAAGTGGTGGGATTATTTTATATATATACTACTTCTTCCTTCCGAAAATGAGTTTAGAAGATACAAAAAAATTGGGAAAAGACACCAGGCCTCTTGTACTATTTTTAGATTATTGTATAAGACTCACAGACTGTGTCATTGCTCGATATTTCTATTTTATTAAGCTTTTTGACAAAACATTATACTGTTCCATTACTGTACTGAGTTGTTTATTTATAGAAATTATATGATTTCAATATAAGTTTGCTGATTTAGACCATGTCTTCGACTCTCCTTTTCAGTAAATGTGTATGGGAATTATTTTATGTTATTGGATAAATTATTCAGTTCTTCATCTTTGATTTATGTTATTCTGGGACTTAGTAGATTGTTGAACGGTCCCTTAAATTGCATCTAAAAGATAGATTTACCGTGCCCATATCTACATCTTGGCGCATTGCCTTAGTTAGATCTTTTTTTTTAATATTTGCTTCATTTTCCCATTCCAAAACCCCAAATACAGAAGAATTCAACTTCTTTAAAAACCTGGAGGCCACTCATTTTAGCACAATTGGTCCCCCTATTAACTAAGTTTCACATATAAGGTTGTTATCTTGTCATTTTTTGGTATCAATAGTTTCTTTTTCTGGCACACCCAATGGGATTGCTTAAATGTACCTAAATCCAAAGTGGGTGTATAAGACATCAGCCTATTACTAGATCCCAAACAACTAATAACCTTGGCTTGCTAGTGCCACCACTAGTAATAGTACAAACTACAACCCATCCAGTGAATGTTATGATCCCTCCAACAACCATGTTGTTAATTGCTAACAAAAATTACGTGGTGTGGGATGTTAGAAGTCCCCTTGTAGCACCCGTAGCACCCACCATTTGGGCCCCAATCCTGACCTATTCTTTAAAGGATATACCAAAATTCATCAGGGATGGCACAAAAACACCATTTGAACACCTGCAAGATGTTGTGGAGGTGTGTTTGGTGCAAAAAGTTACTACCAAAATATAGTGCTAAGGTTGCTCGTAGCCTCTTTCAGGGGTAAAGCGTTAGATTAGTACCACACTCTACAAGCTAACACTATCGATACCTAGGATCAACTCAAAGATCCTTTCTATGAAAGATTCTTGAATGATGAAGATCGGTCATCACTATATCATCAACTGGCGATCATAAAGCAAGCCCCATATAAAGCCATGACTGACTTCAACACCTGATTCTATATAACTTGGTAGAGAATTCAGGTTACTATCCACCTGCTGACTAAATTGGCATTCATGTTCTACTTGAAATCCATCAATGTCAACATCTCGATGAAGATTCAATCTCTTGGTGGAACCACTCTATCAGATGCATACAACATCGCTATCAAGGCAGAGAACAATCTGATAGACACCAGGAAGTTTCCGCCTTGGCCTATTATGCCTATATTTCTTGAAATATCAGTTCCCATCCAAGAAATAGCATCTACCAGTGCGCTCGCTCCTCCTCAATCTATGTACACATATCCAAACACACCATAGAATGTTGCTTCTACATCTGGCTCTTCAAAGGATGAGATGAGTGATGTCAAGGAAATGTTGCAGACTATCGCCAATGAAATAACTACCATCAAGCGGCCCCAATTATTATCAAGGCAAACAATCTTCTTACAAACAAAACCATTTCTAAGGAAGCTCGCGCACAAATCTCCAAGCTCAAACAACTAATCAAAAAGCATTCGTACCTACTCCACTACAATGTGCTCACCCAAGCTCAAGTAGAGAGTAGAAAACTGAGCAAAAAATTTAGTCAATGACATCAATCCTTAGTGCTTCCCCTGTGGTGACTCACCTATGCCCCAAAATTGCCCACATGGCAACCTACAACAAAATTTGGCAGAACAGCGTAGCCAAGGTGCGGCGTTAGATCCTAGAGGTTATGTATATGCCTCTCCGCAAATGGAAAATGTTGTACTCACCACGCAAATACAAGGGATGTCCATAGAGCAAGAAATAGATATAGCTTATGATCACACACTCTTCTTATGTATGGAAGAAGAAGAAGCGGTGTTCACAAATGATGCATCCACATCAAAAGCCCCACAAGTGCAGTTTGATTACAACACTCTCTCAAAGAGGAGATTTATAGGTGAATCAATCATTCTGCAACTCAAAAGTACCTCCAACCATACTCTTAGTACCTCTGCAGTTGTACAAAAATTTTAGTCATGAAAGGAAATTGTTATAACTAGGGCTAAGGAATATAAGCCTTTAAATTTGCCACCTTTCAATGTGCTGGAACAATTGAAGAAATCCTCAGCTAATGTGTCCCTTTGGGATATCTTAGCTATCTTGAAGTAGAAGTCATTGCTGTAGAAGGCCCTACTTGAAGATGTAATCATTGAACCAATAGAGCAATCACTCAAGGGAAAGGTTGTTGATACATCACCCCCTACCAAAGTTCTCACAAATATTACAAAGGAAGCCTCTACTGAAGTTAGAAATAATTTGAAACAAAAACAATTTTTCCTAACTCTTATTGTGGGGAAGAAACTATTGCATAATTCCATGATTGACTCTAGCACTAACACCATAGTCATGTCCAAGTAGATAGATGAAGCCTTAGGACTTAGCTATGAACCTTTAAAAAGAGGGGTTATACAACTTAATGGAAACAAGGATGGAACCGTAGGTGTCATTAAAGACCTCCCCTTGACTCTATTCTCCTGCCATAGCATCATAGTTCCACAAGATACTGTGATCATAGACATTCCCCCCATGTTCGGTCTTTTCCTATCCCAGGAATTCACTTCAAAGATAGGTGGATATCTTTCTATGAATTGGTCACACTTGATCCTCAGGACCAAGCATGTGTTGGTGTAATTAATTATTTAATTATACTTTACATAAGTTTGCTTAGGTAATATTTTAAGTCCTAGGTTGCATTATTAGATAAAAAATTTAATAATGGGGTAATTCCCCCTTCCTTGTTTGTAGGAGATAAGATTCCTTCTAGAAGATGAGTTGTCCTTCTAGAACTTATCTCTATATTTTTATCATTTCCTAGATAGGGTTCACATGTTGTCACATGTAGTTTGATTTCAACACTTGGCGACATCTTATGCATTTTAGGTTTTCACTCATGCCTATATATTCAAGGTATTTTGTAAATTTGTAATCATGTCATATTCAATTTGGCATCCTTGCATCTTAATGATAGCATGATATTTCTGCCATTTTTGTCTTGTGGAAGTTATTTTGTCTTGCAGGTGATTCTAGGGTGTTTGAGGAGTTCACCTAAACTCCTACAACATGAAGCTAAAATGAAGATAATATCTAAACCTCTACATTTGAAACATGTGGCCAATGAATCCATGATCAACTTTGAAGTTGCTCATACCTCTTTCACCAAAGAAGAAATGTATTGTACCGAGCTACTAGAGGATGAAAAAGTGACTAGAGATCGAACCAATCAAGAGGAGGTCCTCTTAAGTGAATATAGAAATGGATCCTTTCAGAAACTATCATGTTACTCGGTTAGGGACCTATTTCATCTATGATGAAGATAAAGTGCTTCCAAAGGTCATGAAGGAACCCAAGAGCAATCAAGCCTCAAAGCTATGGACACTGCACTTTGATGGAGCAAGATGCAAAGTTGGCGCAGGAGCCAAGATATGTTTGACATCCCCATTAAATGAAAAGACACTATGGTCATTCCACTTCTAGTTCACTTATTCGAACAATGAAGCTGAATATGAAGGCCTGGTGCAAGGTCTAAGCCTTGCAGAGTGGATGGGAATCAAGCAAATAATGGTGTTCGAAGACTCTGAAGTAGTGGTCAATCAAGTTTGAGGGATTTCCACAGCCAAGAATGTTCGCATGAGACCCTATAGATAAATTATGGGCCTGATCGAGGGCTTTGAAGCCTTCAATATCCAGACAATACCTAGAGAGAAAAATGTTGAGGCGGACCACCTGGCAGCAACCGGATCTCAATTTGATCCTGCTTCTGACCTAATTCATAGCATACACTCTGTGTGAGTGATCGTCTAACCACCAATCCCAGATAATGATCAATGCTAGTAAGTGTTCAAAAGTAATGAACACATCACCTCATCCATCCAATAGTCAGGAGAGTTCACTGAGCAACTCCAACCGAATATTGTCGAGGCCAATGACAGACAAATCATTCAGCTAAGGTCCAACAAGTTTCCCAAATGACTGGTCACTCTTGAAAACTTGTTTGATTGTGATGATGCAATAAATGACAAGAGGAAGTTTGTAGCGGAAAAAAGTGACTATGCATATATTTAGGTCAGAGATAGAAGGAAGCTCAAGGTTAGAAAATATGTCCCACATCATGATAAGGAAAGGCTCATCAACTTTTGTGAAAAGTATGAAGGAGTAGTGGCCTGGTCATATGATGACCTTAAAGGATATGATCTTGAAATCATCCAACATACTATAGAGATAATGGAAGGAGAAAGACCACTCCACCAAAAATAGAGGCCAGTGAATCCCAAGATTGAGGCAATAATGGCACAAGAGCTAACAAAGTTAATTCAGTCCCAGATCATTTTCTCAATCAAGCACAACACATGGGTATCCAACCTAGTTCTAGTCCAAAATAAGAATAGAGATATCTTCCTATGTGTTGACTTTCATGATTTGAACAGAGCATCCATGAAGGACCACTACCTGTTGCCTTCTATGGAGTCAATCTTGCAAACAATGGCAAGATCGGAGATGTTTTCTCTACTGGACAGTTTCTCTGGGTACAACCAGATCTGGGTCAAAGAAGAGGATTGACACAAAACAATGTTCACTACCAAGTGGGGAACGTTTGTATATGCAAAAAATGCCTTTCAGTCTCTCAAATACAGGAGCCACCTTCCAACGGGCAATGGATATTTCTTTTAGCAAATTGATCAACAAGATTATTTTAATCTATTTGGATGATTTGACTATATTCTCTAAATCTAAGGATGATCACTTTGACCACCTTGAAATGGTTTTCAAAAAATGCTAGGAGTTTAGGATATCCTTGAACTCAAAAAAATGTGTTTTTGGAGTACCACAAGGAAAACTATTTGGACATGTAGCATCCAAAGAAGGAAATGCAATTGATCCTGAGCGGGTGAAGGAAATCAGGGAGCTTCCCCTACCAGTCAACAAGAAGGAAGTTTAGTCCTTTTTGGGGAAGGTTAACTTTGTGAGAAAATTCATTTATGGTTTTGTAGGACTAATTAGACCTATCACCCTGATGCTAAAAAAGGATCAATTATTCAAATGGACAAAGGAAGCTAGAGAATGCTTTAAGAAGGTTAAGGATTTTATTTCTTCAACTCCTATGCTAGTCAATCTAGACCTATCAAAGGACTTTATAATGTATGTATTCAGTAGTAAATCCAAAATCGCTACTATGCTAACTCAAAAAGATGATGGAGGAAAGGGAGAACATCTAATAGCATTTCATTCCCAGACCTTAAATGATTATGAGACAAATTACAACTTCATCAAGAGGCAAGCGTTTTCCATTATTAAGGGACTTAAGAAGTTCTGACAACTCATATCTTGCAACAAGGTGATTGTTTATGTTGTGCATTCTAGTGTGCGCGAGTACATCATGGAAGGGGAAATTGCCAAAAAGAGGGCCAATTGGATCACGAAGATCCTTGAATATGACATTGAGTTCCAGCCTACAAAGACCATTCAAGGAAGAGGACTGTATGAATATTTGGCATGCAATGAGGAAATGGCAACTGAAGAGGAGCAACCAGAGCTAGTTCTAACAAATGAGTTTGAGTCTAAAGGTTGTTGGCTAGCAAAAAAAGTGAGATTCATGCACACTAGAAGATATCTGCTAAGCCTTCCTTCTCAGAAGAGAATATTTTATAGACTATAGAACAATAGATATGTGTTCATCAAAGGAGTCCTTTTTGAAATGAACTTCAATGGCATTCTATTCTAGTGTGTCACCACAAAGCAAGCAAAGAGAATTATTGACACTTTCCATAGCAGTCCCATGGGAAAAAACTTCTTTGTGAAAACCACCACCATAAAAATCATGTGCGTCAGATACTTCTAGCCTTCATCTTTCAATGACTCCTACTCCTTAGTGAAAGCCTGCAAGGAATGCCAATTCTTTGCAAGAAGAAGAAAAATTCCACAATGCCTCTCAATCCTATAGTGGTTGATGAGCCCTTCACACAATGGGGCCTTGATTTTATCAAGATGATCAATCCCACCGCTAGTGTTGGACACAAATGGATCCTCACAGCCATAGACTACTTCACCAGATGGACCAAAGCTATGCCCCTAAATAATGCAACGGAGGCTGAGATTGTGGACTTTCTTAAGAGGCTAGTAACGATATTTGGCCCTTGCAAAGACCATCATCTCCAACAATGCTAAGGATTTCCTCAGTTCTAAGGTATGTCAATTCATGTGAGTGCATGGCATATTCTTAAAAAAATCATCAAATTACTATCCATAGAGGAACAACCTAGCCAAGTCGACTAACAAAAATTTAGTTGGAATCATTAAAAGAATTAGGTCGAAACATTAGGAGTGGCACAAGAACCTTCGAGTAGTGCTCTAGGAAAACTGCATAACCCCTAAACAAGTTCTCAAGACTTCGTCATACAAGCTAGTGTATGGGAAAGAAGCACTATTTCCCATCTCCATGGAGATTCCTGTTCGACAACTACTCAAATCCCTAGAGATTGAAGAAAATGGAGCCATGGAGGTTTGGTTGGCCGAGTTGTTGGAAGTA
Source organism: Sequoia sempervirens (assembly GCA_007258455.2). Classification (NCBI taxonomy): domain Eukaryota; kingdom Viridiplantae; phylum Streptophyta; class Pinopsida; order Cupressales; family Cupressaceae; genus Sequoia; species Sequoia sempervirens. The sequence goes on from VDFB02000013.1 coordinate 186,648,562, forward strand.
TAGGAAAAAAGGGAAAAGGCCTTAATAGCCATGTCTAATCACCAGCAGGTGGTTAAAAGATGGTTCAATAAGAAAGTCTCAGACTAGGGTCTAAAATGCAAAGACCTAGTATTAAAATTCAATGAAAGGGCTACGAAGCACGGTCAACATGAAAAATTCGACAGTCTGTGGGAAGGCCATTTTAGAATTATTCAATGCAAGCAACACAATGCATTTGAATTAGAAAATATGGAAAAGGAAGAATTGGGGATTTTGCTTAATGGAATCCGCATTAAATTATTTAATTAAGCTTCATTATTATTCTATCAGTGTAAATATGTAAGTATTGTAATTATTTTTCCTTCTTGTTTTTGTTAGTCGGTCTTTCCAATCAACCCATGAAGCAAAAAATGAATTCATATGTAGAAAATGGAAAATGAACCCATATGTGAAAAAAGGAAAATGAACCCATATGTGCAAAATTGAAAAGGTACTCAAAGAAATGAAGAAAAGAGAACCCATATTGCAGAATCAAAAGAAAAAGAGACAAGAATTTGATATAAGTTGTATATGAAATTATATACTTCAATAAGACATTTTCAAAATGGCTATGAGGCCATACTTTTAAATTATATCTATATAGTATGTAGTTTTTTCATATATATATATATATATATATATATATGTTGAAAGCCTTTTAAGGCGTATATACAAAAAATAGTTTGATTCTTAAAACATATGAAAAGTTTTGAGTCTTAAGCAACAGGAACAGGAGCATCATCAAAAACATCAGGAATAAAATCATCAGCAATAGGAGCATTAGGAATGTCAACAAGAAAATTAGGAGCAATAGGAGCGTCAGCAATATCAATGGCCAGTGGTGGGGAATATACCAAGTCCCTGAAGTCAGTGTACCAATCTATGCCATAGAAAAGCACCACATTATAGCAGCACAACAGGAAGTGATAGGAACAAGTGACCTTCTAGTAGTAGTCTTCATGTGTTTGAATGCAAAACTTGCTAAAAAATGGTACCCACAACACCACTGCATCTTCTTTGATATGTTGGCGAAGGTCACTTGTAGTCAAAATGCCCGGGCCATACACTGCATTCATCACCACTTCACGAAGAACACTGAGGTAATGCTTGGGAAAGATCTCCATTGTTAGGTGTAGAATCATCTGTTTAGGGACCTAAATATCAAGCAAAAAAGTAAAAAAATGTGAGAAAACGCTAGTATTGACCCTATATTTATCCTCGTACTCAATGTAGTCCCTTCCCAAAACCCACTTCATTGCTATTATGGCCAATGAATGCTTGTTTTTTGTCATTCTGTTCAAGTGCCTATTGGATATTTCACCTAGGAAAGTTGTCTGAGACTTGTTGCTAATAAGCCTAATTGGAGTATTCACGATTCTAAGCTCTACCCAACTGACCAATGCAAATTCTACCCAGATGAAGCTAAAAAGTATACAGGGAAGGGGAAGGAGAAGTAAAAAGAAGTAAAGAAGGCCCCAACATAAAAAACTAAACAAGCAACAGTGCTGCCTAGCACAACTACTTCGAAGTTGTAGGTGAATATATCACGTTTGGGATCTTCACACACATGCACATGGGCCATGAAATAACCTAGAGTTTCCCAACAACGACTGTTAGAGGTCATAGAGTTGGAAAATTCCCCACCAACCAAAAAACAAAACATAGATGCAGCTCCAGGAGAAGGTTCACAAGAGCCCACAACAAGCCAGGAGCCCACAACAAGCCAGGGATTGCAATCATCTGCACCACAGGTATCTCTCGCTCCCTATTTTCTTTCTTCACAATCTTTAGTTCCTCCAACTATCTCCATGTTGCCCATCACTTCAAGCGTCAACCTTTCCTTTTTTGCTTCTGCTGCAATGGTTACGGGAGGTTTCTCCCAACCGAGACCATTTTCCTTTACTCCTTTGCAAACCTTTCCACCTTTCACTGGAGCCTAGTTCGCATCTGCTATCACTTCACCTTTTTCCTCTACAACTACCAGTGATAACCCTCTTGCTACTACTGTATCGGCCCCTACTCAGTTCACCCAACAAATGGAATCCACCATGACTCTGCTACCACCACTACACCTAATGAGTCCTCCCACTAGTTCATAGACTAGACCTTCGCATATTCCCCTATTCTCCCCACTAACAGTCTCCCTTCTAAGGATGAAATCACCCAGAACCACTACCCTCTCATTCCCTTTTTCTCTTCCTCCCGGTGCACCCTTTGCAAGCGAGCTCATTAGGTCACAATTTTTTTTTTCTGTTGGAGGGCGATAAAAAAAACAAGTGCAGGATATTAGGATCTGGAATGAAAATGCCAAGGATGCTAAAAATTCGGTCGAGCCAAAGGTGCAAACACTTTTCAATGAGGCTCAACAATCATTGCATTTTGCAACTATGCATCCAATCGTCATCAAACCATAGGGAGAAATGCAACATGAGGATTACAACATCTATGCTATGGAACTTGATCTAAGTATAGCTCAGCCACAAGACAAATTTGAGCTCATGGAGGAGACGCGGCGAGTGGTGACCACCGATTTCCTGAAGTCTGATCGCCTACTGAAGAAGAAGGAAGAAGAATTGAAAACTGTCAAGGAGATAATTGAAGTCCTATTGGCAAAGGACAAGGCAAGGGATGCAAAAATTGTGTGTTTGTTACAACAAGCGCAAATAGAGTAGGCCAAACTCTGGGAGGAACTTGCAAAGTCTTAATCCCAAGATTCCAACCTGGTCGTCGAGCTACAACAAAAAAACCAAGAATTATAGGACCAATTGGATCGGGTGAAGGAGGAGATGCAACAAAATAATGAGGAGTTTCAGCATCAACATACTCAATTAGATAAAAGGATGTAGACTTTGAGAGCCAATAGGCTCAATATGAGAAGAAAATCAAAGAGGTAAGGCTCTCCCTAAATAGATAATTTACAACTAGAAGCCAAGCCAAAGAAAAATGGCTTGCCGATATGAGAAACCTGCAAGAACAACTTTCCACTGCGGACAAGAGGATTCTGGAACTGACACAGGATGTTGGTTCAAAGGATGTGGAAATTTCCTTTTTGAAGAATATTCCCCAGCCCCCTGCTACCTAGATGGACCTCCTTTGAGTAGCCCAGTGTTGTATCGTTACTGGGAAAAGGTCAAGGCCTTCTGCTTGACTCTTCAACCAACCCTCCAATTCATGGTAGAGGAAACAAGTTTAAGTAGGGAGGTTCATGGAACTATTGAGTGATTCCCACAGTTCATCGTGAAGAAGGTTCCTGAGGCAGAAAAATTATTGAATAAGCTATACACAATGTCAGATGAGGACTTAGCGAGCGTAGGGATCGAGGACTGCAAGTTAGTTTCCAAAATAGAAAAGGAGTTCATCCACTACCACACAACCATCCTCTATGCTAGCAAGTTCATTGTCATACTATGCCGAACTATGAACATGTAGAAAAAATTCTCCCAGCTAACTCAGATGGGATTTCCCTCCCCATTTCTTTCTGATGACTCAGTGGTAATAGTGGAGCAGATTGCAACAAAGATTGAGTAGAAGCAACAAGACACATCCACCTTTCAGAGCTTCAATCAATCCTCTACTATAAGGGATATTGAAGGTGTCACTCACCAAATAGCATGGATGCTCTTCCAACTCGAGTATGGGGCCGATATATCCACAATGTTGTCATACAAAGAAGTGATTGATTTGTATGAAGCACAAGAGAATTTGTGTGACATATCGACACCATCTGAGGCGGACTAGCTACCTCTACAGACCGCTCTCTCCAAGATCTAATTACATCACCCAATGGATAAGGTTTTGTTCTGCAAACCAAAAACTTTTGGGTTCCTCGTTCCATAGGCGAAATACCCTTGGTAGTCGTCAAAAGTTGTGAATGTAAAATTCCTTGAGCTCCCTTCGAGTTGTTTGTATTTTTCTAAGTCTGTCCTATGCCCCATACATTTGAACATCATCATGCCCCTTTCAAAAGTACTTCACCTATTGTTGACACATGTCTGCCAGAAACTCTTCGCAAGGATTTCCTCGTTTGTTTTTTTTTTGTGCCCCACCATGCTTCCATGTGTCAACAACATGGGCATTTAAAATCCTGCTTCCTTCACTTCTCAAACAAGCTCTGTCCACATGCCAAATGGCATCGATCCGCCTACACTTTTTGGCACACCCCATAGTCAGTGTTAGTAGTAAGGAATTCTCCATGGAGATTGCATCGAAGGGAAGGGAGGAATTAACCACAAGCACCGCCATATTGCCACGTGTCCTAACTAACTTCAAGATTGAGTGACACATGTCTGCACAAGGTTATGTTGGGACCACTGCCATCATTCACAAGAAATGCATCTAGCTCGAAGGTGACTACGTTCTATGGCTCAAATATTTTTCTATTGCAACGGCCTTAGGAAATCATTGCTCATAATGAGGAATCTCTTTTGTTACTGACTCCCAAGCGGTGGGATTATTTTCTATATATATTGCTTCTTCCTTCCAAAAATGAGTTCAAAAGATACAGAAAAATTGGGAAAAGACACCAAGCCTCTTGTACTATTTTTAGATTATTGTATAAGACTCATAGACTGTGCCATTGTTCATCCTTTCTATTTTCTTAAGCTATTTGACAAAACATTATATTGTGTCATTACTGTATTGAGTTGTTTATTTGCAAAACTTCTATGATTTCAATATAAGTTTGCTAATTTAGACCATGTCTTCGAATCTTCTTTTCAGTAAATGTGTATGGGAATTAATTTATGTTATTGGATAAATTATTCAGGTCTCCATCTTTGATTTTTGTTATTATGTGACTTAGCAGATTGTTGAACAACCCCTTAAATCGCATCCAAAAGATAGATTTAATGTGCCTATATATGCATCTTGTTGCATCACCTTAGATCTTTATTTTTTATATTTGCTTCATTTTTCCCATTCCAAAACCCCAAATATAGAAGAATCTGACTTCTTTAAAAACCAAGAAGTCACTCAGTTTAGCGCAATTGGTCCCCCATTAATTGAGTTTCCCATAAGGATGTTACCTTGTCATTTTTTGGCATCAATAAACACCATGAATGACAAAGTTGTTAGGGTTAGATGATAGATTTCAATCAGTTAAATGTAGATCTAATCAATGAAACAAAGAATAGAAAACCCCAAAAGAATATAGCAACAAGAAGACAACAAAAAGATTTAACATGGCTCACCTAAATCTAGGCTACATTCACCAACAAGAGAGTCCAAAATATATTAATCTCCCAAAAAATAACCTTTACAATGACATGTAAAGAAATGAAAAGACATGCAACAACATGCAGCAACATTTTCATCACATTTTTCACTTGCTAGTTTTACACAGCCATGGCTACAGGTACCCACAACTTCTCCTTCATTTTTCTAGCCACTACTATGCATTTTTTTGCTAACATTTTTCATGACCTGCACACCTCAAAACTCATCCCCAAGTATTATAATATGCTTCTACACATGTCCCATTAATTACCAATGAAGTGTGGCCATTGGTTGTGCCTCATGCACCCAATAAAATGCTTTCTTTGGGAGGTTACCTTTACTTTTTCTAGTTGTCCATAAACTTTATATTTAAAATATTGTCACTAATCACTTCCAACATTTAATATTTGTTTCTAACCACCTTTTAGATACAAGTGCAACATAAATATTAGTGCAACAAATTATTTAATAAATAAAATAATATGAAGATTTTTATCCAAGTCTGATTGATCTCCCTAACACAACAATCTACCACTTGGAGACTGATCAGACTCCACTTCATACCATCTCACACTTGGAGACTAATCATAACACCACTGCCCCTACAACACCCACTAGAAATCAACACCTTTGACCTTGCAATTCCCTTTTACTTAAATTCAACCTTGAAGACCAACCGAAGCTGAAGAGGAGCTCAACTTATCCCTTGTCACCGCCTTCATAAACATATCCAATGGATTTTCATTTGTATGTATCTTTTCCATCTTTACTTTCCATCTTCCAACACTGACTAAATGAAATGATATCTCAGTTGTATGTGTTTGGGTTTAGAGTGCAACAAAGAATTCTTTGCAAGATGTATAGTACTTTGGCTATCCGTAAACAAGTAACTTTCAGCCTATTGTTTTCCCAACTCTTCCATGAAAAGTTTCAGCCATATCATCTCCTTTTTTTCCTCTATTGCAGCTACATACTCTACCCCCATGGTGGATAAAGCAACCACCTTTTGCAATCGATAAATCCAACTCACTGTTGTCCCACCAACTGTAAATACATAACCTGTGGTACTCCACCTAGTATATATATCCCCTGCCAAATCTGAGTCAACATAGCCTTGTAAATAAGTATTAGAGCCCCCAAAACATAAACATTTATTAGATGTACCTCTCAAATACCTGAGAATCCATTTTACCGCATTTCAATGCTCAACTCCGGAATGACTCATATACCTACTAACAACTTGTATGACATGTGCAATATTTGGTCTTGTGCATGCCATGGCATACATTAAACTTCCTACAGCTGAAGCATATGGTACCTTGGACATTTTTTCTTCCTCCTCTTTTATCTTTGGACACATATACTTAGTCAGTTTGACATGATTGGGAAAAGATGTGCTGACAACATTCACATCCTCCATATGAAATCTCTACAATACCTTTTCAACATAATCAACCTAAGATAAAAACAATTTTTTATTTTTACTATCTCTTGTAATCTTCATACCAAGGATTTGTTTTGCTACCCCCAAATCCTTCATATAAAAATGAATTTTCTAACTGATGTTTTATAACTCCTTTATGTGATCCATGTTAGACCTTGCTACAACCATATCATCAACATATGAACAAAAAATAATGTAGCTATCATCATCTAATCTCTTAAAGTAAACAAAATGGTCTGAATTACATCAGTTGTAGCTTTGCTCAACCATAAAACTATTAAATTTAATATACCATTGTCGAGCTGCTTGCTTCAAACCATATAAAATTTCTTTAATCTGCACACTAGTTTCTCCTTACCTTTGACCTCAAATCCTTGTGGTTGTTTCATATATATCTCCTCTTCCAAATCACCATGGAGAAAGGTTGTTTAACATCAGGCTATTCTAAATGCAAATCTTCAGCGGCCACAATTCTTAAAATAGTATGAATAGAAGTCATTTTAACAACTGGAGAAAAGATTTCATCAAAATCAATACCCTTTTTTTGTGCAATTCTCTTTACAACTATCCTAGATTTAAATGTTTTCTTACCTCCATATTCATCTTTCAACTTATAAACCCATTTGTTTGGTAAAGCCTTTTTACCTCCAAGTAACTTGCATAAGTCCCAAAAATTTTCAGCAAGGAGTCCATTTATTCTTCCATTCCATGCTCCCATTGAACCTTGGCATCCACCTGTATAGCTTCATCATAACATTCCAGTTCACCAACATCAATCAATAAAATGGAATAAAAAGAGGGAGAAAATCTTTCTGAAGGTCTACTTAATATTGACGATCATCTAACATTCACTAGAGTTTGTGGTATTTGTTGTTGTTGTTGTTGTTGCAGAGCATGAGGAACCACTAGAACATCATTGTTTGGAGTATCATCCAACACTACATAATCATTTTATTTCTTCTCATGCCGCTACAATTGATCTTTGTACAAAAATTTCTCATTGAATATGACATCCCTGCTTTTTACAATTTTCTAATTTTCAAAATCCCAAAGGCTATAACCAAACTCATCAATGTTATATCCAACAAATATACATTTCTTTGATTTTGCATCAAGCTTGGTTCTATTTTTTGAATCTATATGTACAAATGCTTCACAACCGAAGATTTTGAGAAAAGAATAACTCACTTTCTTACATGTTCATGCTTCCTTTGGAATGCCACAACCCAAAGGATTAGAGGTACCTCTATTAATTAAAAAAAAATAGCGTTTACAACCTCTTCCCACATGTTTAAAGGCATCCCAACATGCATTCTCATAGTCCATGCACACTCTATTATTGATCTATTCATGCACTGAACCACTCCATTTTTATGTGGAGTCCTTGGAACCATTTTCTACTTACGAATACCATTAGAGGAACAATAATTTTCAAAATCTTTGCTCCAATACTCACCACCATTGTCAGATTTGATATATTTTAACTTTTTACCTGTCTCATTCTCAACCAAGCTTCTCCATTTCTTTAAATTTTCATATACATCATATTTCTTCCTAAGGAAATAAATCCATACCTTTCTTGTTACATCATCAATAAAAGTGACATAATACTGAGAGCCACTGACAAAGGATACTTTAGTTGGCCCCCTTACATCCGTATGCACAAGCTCCAATTTCTCATCTTTCTTCTATTTCCCATCCTTGAGAAAACTAACTCTTTTATTTTCCATACACACAACTTTCATAGGAAATCCATATTAACACATTTTAGACAGATGGTAAAACATTCTTTGAATGAAGTATTTTCATACCTTTTGCACTCATATTCCCAAATCTATTATGCCACAGTGTTGATTCAGAACCCACAACAACTGTTTGATTTTCTACTTGCTAAACTATAGCAACTGTTCCTGAACATTGATTTTTATCTACAATAGCTAAAGTAGAAGGAATAGTATGACCTGTACAAATATATAAGGTGTCTACTTTCACACCTTTTTCTACCACTAAGGCACCTTTTATAAGCTTCCAATTTTTATCACTAAATGTAACAACACAACCTTCATCATATAGTTTCCCTTCTGAGATTAAATTTCTACTTAACTTTGGAACATGCCTTACCTCATGTAGTAGCCAATGATTCTAATTCTGCAACTCAATCTTGATTCTTCCCTTTCCAACAATCTGATAGGGTTTCTTATCTCCCAAATAAACCAACCCAATATCCCCTTGGACAATCAAGAAAATAACTTCTATGGGGCGCAGCATGAAATGAAGCCCCTGAATCTAACACCCAAGAATTATCAACATTATCAAGGGAAAGAATCAAAGCATCCTCATCATATTTATTACTTACCACATTTTTTGTCTTTATTGTCTTCCTTTTTGTCTCCTTTATTTTTTTGAGACCAACAGTCTTTCTTAAAATGACTCGGCTTACCACAATACCAACAATCCTTCTTATCTCTATATTGGGACCTCTTGTCCTTTGATTTTTCTCATGACCTCCCATGACCTCTAGAATTATTTCCTCTCTCCTTTGTTATGCCCCTGCTTTTTGCATTCAAAACACTGCTTGATGTGGATGTACCACCTGAAATTTTCCTATGAATTTCCTCGCTCAAAATAACACCAACAACATCATCAAATTTCAACATATTTGAACTAGAAATGGAATTACTATCTGCCATTACCAAGCTATTCTAATTTTCAAGCAAAGAACATAGAATGAAAAGAGCCCTAACTTCTTCATCAAAGTTTACATTTACAGAAGTTAATTGACTGGTAACTATATTAAACTCATTTAAATGATCAACAACTGACCCACCTTCTACCATTTTCATATTAAATAGATGCTTCATAAGAAATACCTCATTTGAAGCAGAAGGCTTTTCATATATTTTTTCCAAGGTCCTCATCAAATCTTTCGTTGTCTTTACTATTAAAATATTAAATGCCACTGATTGTGCCAGGCATAAGAAAATATTGCCAAGTTCCTTTCTATCTAGAATATCCCAATCCTCATTAGACATAGCTGAGGGTTTCTTGGTTTTCCCTTCCAATGGACACCATAAATCCTTTTGATAGAGATAGTCTTCCACCTGCATCCTCCATAACTAATAGTTATGCCCATTAATTTTTTTTAAATTCAACTTGTCATCTTTTTCCATAACTCCCACTCAACCATGAGACCTTCCTGCAAAGGATAGCTGAACATAACCCACTCTGATACCACTTGTTAGGGTTAGAAAGTATATTTTAATCAGTTAAATGTAGATCTAATCAATAAAATAGAGAATAGAAAAACCCCAAAAAAAATATAACAGCAAGAAGACAACACACATATTTAATGTGGTTCACCCAAATATGGGCTACATCCACCAACAAGAGGGTCCAAAATATATTAATCTCCCATCAAATAACCTTTAAAATTACATGTAAAGACATGCAAAGACATGCAAAAAAATGCATCAACATTTTCATCACGTTTTTCACTTGTCGGTTTTAAACAACCATGGCTATAGGTACCTGCAACCTCCTACATTTATCCAGCCACTACTATGCAATTTTCTTCTAAATTTTTACATGAGATAGAAACCTCAAAAATCATCCTTGAGAATTCTAATATGCTCCTACACATGTCCCATTAATTACCAATGAAATGTGGCCATTGGTTGTGCCTCATGCACCCAATAAAATGTTTTCTTTAGGCAGTTACCTTTACTTTTTCTAGTTTTCCATTAACTTTATATTTAAAATATTGTCACTAGTCACTTCCAACATTTAATATTTGTTTCTAATAACCTTTTATTTACAAGTGCAACATAAATATTAATGCAGCAAATTATTTAATAAATAAAATAATATGAAGATTTTCATTCGAGTCTAATTGCTCTCCATAACATAACAAAAGGTGGCCCATGGGGCTATAGGCCAAGTGACCTTGAAACACCCCAAAAGAGGCCCACATATAGAGATACATTCAGTGAGGAAGAGTTAAACTACAAATGGAAAGAAGTGATAGAACAATCCAACTAGGACCCAAAAGGAGTGGTCATAGAAGAGGTGGATACTAAGAAGGAAATAAATGATGAACTATTTCAACATTCCAACAACCCAAAGGTGCTCAAACTAATAGAAAAATTGTTGAAAAAGGACCCAAATTCTTACTTCCTCAAGTTAGCACAGAGTGGTGCTAAATTTCCAATAGAATTTTACATGGAGGCTCTCCAAGATCCTAATCTTATTTCCTTAGAGGATAACTCAATTGTGAGATAGATATCCAAAACCATGAAGATTCCAAACATGCCACCCATATTCTCACAAAACAATGTTCAACCCATGGAAAACCCATTGTATAGAAAACCAACTTAGATCGAACAAGCGGCAATGGCACAACAATATCAAGGAGGTCCATCCCAGTATGTATTGGAAAGAAACAATCCTCCACTAGGATAATGTGTGCCTCAAAACACTTTGTATGTCAGTTACCCTTCCAAAAACATGAAGTACCATCAACAAGGTGGACTATAGGGTCCCCTTACCAATCGGCAATACCATCAACAAGGTGGGCCACAAGGTCCCCTTTCATATTAGTACCAACAATAAGGTGTGCCATAGGGTACCCTTCTTTAGTCATTCCATCAACAAGGTTACCCACCAATGCACTATCAGGGAAGCCTTCAATATAGCCCATACCAACAACAAGGTGTACCATAGGGTACCCTTCTTCAGTTGTCCCATCAACAAGGTAACCCACCAATGCACCATTAGGGAAGCCTTCAGTATAAACCATCCCAACAACAAGGTGTTCCATAGGGCACCATTCTTCAATAGTCCCATCAACAAGCTAACCCACCAATGCACCATCAAGGAATCCTTTAGTATAGCCCATCCCAACAACAAGGTGTGCCACAAGGCACCCTTCTTCATTTGTCCCATCAACAAGGTAACCTGCCAATGCACCATCAGGGAAACCTTCAACATAGTTCGTACCAACAACAAGATGTACTATAGGGTACCCTTCCCAATTCATCTCACCAACAAGGTAACCCACCAACGCACCATTAGGGAAACCTTTAGTATAGTTCACCCCAACAAAAAGGAGCTAATCCTCCTTACACTCAACAAGGAGCTAACCCTCCTTACATTCAACAAGGAGCTTACCCTCCTTACATTAAACAAGGAGCCAATCCTCCTTACATCCAACAAGGAGTAAACTCTCCTTCCATGGGAAACATGGCTACCAAGGTCCCATACCTTCATAATACCCAATCTATGACCAAAGCATGGTAGGACAACAATACTATTACACACAAGAATTACAAACAAAGGTACCAAAAATAGAGATAGAACTACAAATAGATGTAATGAACCAAAAGATACCAGACATGCAAGTAGGAAAACAAAAGAATACTTATACCCTTCAGGATATATGTCCATTTCCCTTCAACTATTCCATTACTATACTTCCCTTTGTAAAGAATTTTGAAATACCCAAGTTTGACAAATAAAATAAAGGGGAGACCCAATGGAGCATGTATGAGACTTTTCAGTAGCATGCATGGAAGTAAAAAACAATGACTCTTACCTCATTAGGCTCTTTCCTTGAAGTCTTACTGGTCATGCTATGGAGTGTTTCACCTATCTACAACCAGGAATAAAAAGCTTTGATGAACTGTCTACCCAATTCATAACACATTTCTCATTCAACATAGAGCAAGACGTTACCATCAAATATCTATACAAAATTAAGCAAATTCAAAGAGAAAATTTCACTTCATACCTTCAACGATGGTGACATAAGGCTATTCAATGCAAATCACCTATTCCCAAGAATGAGCTAGTTGACATATTCATTTCAAATGTCCAAGAAGAAGTGAACTACCAACTTACCATGCTATGTCCCACAAGTTTTGAAGAATCCATTGAGAAGGGACTATACATAGAAAGGTCCCTCATAGCAAGAGGGGTGATAAAGATAAACAACCCAAGAGATAGTCCTAGTTCAAATGAGAAACCTAAATTATGGGCCAAAAACAAGGAGGTTACAAATGATGGAATAGCTGACGCTAGAGCACTATGCAATGCACAAAAAAGCTATGTTCCAAATAATGCACAAAACAACCAACTTACCTATCCCAAGAACAATCGGGTAGCCAACCAACAAATGAATCGAGGGAAACAAAGGCAATATGATCAACCAAGGAGGAAGTTCATGGTACTAGGAGAGTCAGTTGAAACAATCATGCATAAACTAGTGCAACAAAACCTCATCACGGTCAATAATTACCTGAACTATGAGAAGCCTAGCTTCAAGACACCATGCTATAATGAGAAAGATGTGCAACTTCCATAAAATCAAAGGACACACAACAAATAATTGCATGAGACTCAAACACCTCATCCAAGACTTGATAGACAAAGAAGAAGTTGATGTTGAACATCATCCCAAAAACAAGGACCTTCAAATATATACAAACCCAATCCCAAACCATGCTAAAAGGAATGGAAAAGGAAAGGAACATAATTATCATAATGCTAATTATACCTACAATGACATAGTTCTAGGAACCCTCTCACAAGTTGATGACAATAGGGAAAATGTAGTGAATATATGAGGTGGAGACAACAACTGCAATACAAATACCTATCGAGGGAGAGTTACAATACAAGGAGCCCTACCCAAACCCACAACTAATTCATCAAATGACTACAAAATTTTAGAATATTTGAAGAAGACTCCCACTTTATTCTCAATCCTAGAACTACTAAAACTATCACCCACACATAAGTAGATATTGGAAAAGGAATTGGAAGCATCAATCCCTAATGAACTTGATCCTAATAAGTTCCAAGCCATGGTTGGAAAAATCATGGAAAACAATCATTTAGTATTTTATGAGAAATATCTTCCACAAAGGATGTTCCACAACCAAGCCCTCTACATAGAGGTTAGTTTTCACAAGAACATGGTCAAATAGGTGTTGATAGATAATGATGCAAGTCTAAACATTTGTACCTTAAAGTTAATCAAACAATTGGGGTATTTTGAAAATGTGATAGACAAAGGAAAGAGTATCACAATAAGGGCCTATGATGACCTTGAAAAGAATTCAGAAGGGAAATCTGGATACCATTGCAGATAGGACCAGCTATCATAGAAACTACATGTCAAGTACTAGACATTGAGTTACCATATAACCTCCTCCTAGGACATCCTTGTATCCATGCATTACAAGCAGTACCATCAACCTTTCACCAATGCCTAAATTTCCCCCATGAAGGAAAAGAGGTGACCTTATATGCTAATCCTAAGCCCTTCCATTTTTGTGCAAAGTTGGAGGAGAAGTATAATAAGATCCAACACATACCTAGCAAACAAATAGCCTTCCATTCATTCTCATATGTTGACCCTTCCATGCTACCATTGACCTTAACCAATATCACATCAAGTGAGCAACTGAAAATAGAAACCAAGGTTCAAGTACTGGATAGGGGTAATGGGAACTACCACTTTAACCAAGCATTTTGCATTGGAATGCTTCCACCAACACCCAAAGTCTATGGAGGTCCAAAAGAGATTAATTATGTGTAGATGGTGAAAATGATATCCAAACCCATGATCTTCACCAAGTTGGGGGACATGAAGGACAAATAAATATTCAAAGAGGATTTCTCATCCATGATTTACAAGGAGGACCAAAAAGAACCAAAAAATCCACAACCCATTCTAATTGATCCTAGTAGTAGAGGTTATCAATTAGCTAAAAAAATGGGATATCAAGGAACAAGTGGCCTTGGGCTGCACAAACAAGGCCGATGGGAGCCCATCATAGTGGAACAAAGAAAGAGAAATATGGGACTAGGTTATGAGCCAAAAGAGGTGGGTACTCCAAAAACCAGATGAACCTCTTTTAAGAAACAAGAAACTTCTACTAGCATTAAGGCACTGGATATCTACCACATCATGGAAAAAAATTTACCCATCGAAGATTTATTCAACAACTTTAGCATTGATAGGTTCCCTCTCTAATTTATGAAAACCATTCCCAACATCTATTATTATTCTAAAATAGAATCTAATGAATATGAATGGGATTATCCTTCCTTTATCATTGGATATGGTTCCCCCACTTCTACAATGACAACCTAGACACCCAATGGGAAAAATATACCAAAGCCATATTGAACCTTTCCACCACCTCTGTAATATTTTCAAATAATGATGATAGAGTACCCCTCTGCTACCCACAATTGATAGATTGGGACCAACAACAACATACACCTATTCTGGATCAATTCCAGAAAGATGAGTTAATCTCAAAGTTCATGGGACTTCGAACAGACATACTAGTAGGAGATCACAAAGTAGGGTTCATCATGGAACTTGAATAGGATGCATACTTTGGTGGAGAGATTGAATCTTCTAGTCACAAAAATGAAAGAAAACATAAAAATAATAATGTGATCCCCTAGAGAAAACCACAATGCGGCTCTATTAGATCCCGAAAAGAAGAAAATAAAGGACACATCTAACAGTGAAAACCTCCCTAAGGCAGCCAAAGATGGAAGGTTCAATCTCCCCATATTAGAATATTAAGAAAAATCAACACTCCTGGTAGAAGAAGCATAGTCCATAAATGTTGGCATAGTAGAAGACCCAAAGATAACATACCATGCGACATCGCTTGATCCTAAAGAGAAAGAAAAATTCACAGCATTCATGAATGATAGGGAAGTAAATTTTGCATGGACCTATGTAGATATGCTTGGACTAGATCTAGCACTAGTGGTACTTCATTTGGTCATCTCCCCTAGAGCAAAGCCTATCAAGAAAAAACTCAAAAAAATGCATCCTCATATTGCATTATTGTAAAGGTAGAACTAAAGAAGTTACTAGATGTGGGTTTCATTAGACCCATCGATTATCTGAAATGGATATCAAATCTAGTACCAATGTCAAAGCATATTGGGGGCATAGGATTTGCATAGATTTCAAAGACTTGAACAAAGCCTGCCCAAAGGATGACTTCCACCTTTCAAGTATTGACATGATCAAGGATCTAACAGTAGGGCATGAGATGCTATCCTTAATGGATGGTTTCTTTGCATATAACTAGATTAAAATCTCTCTAGACGATCAACACAAAACAATGTTTACTTGTGCTTGGGGGACCTTCTATTGGAATGTAATGCCATTTGGTCTTAAGAATGTAGGAGCAACATATCAAAGAGAAATGATGACCATATTCCATGATATGCTACATACAATAATGGAAGACTATGTGGATGACATTCTAGCAAATTTAGTCAAAAGGGGAGATCACTTGACCAATCTTGCAAAGGTGTTTGATCAGCTGGAACAATATAATTTAAGGCTCAAGCCTAAGAAGTTTGTGTTCAGAGTAACATCTGGGAAGTTTTTAGGATACATAGTGTGAAGAAGAGGTATTTAAGTGGATCTTGCAAAAGTAAAAGCTATTGTAGAGATTCCTCCACCAAAGACACTAAAAAACCAAGGAGCTTACAATGGAAGTTGCAATCCATTAAGCGATTTATCGCACAACTGGTAGACAAATGTCACCCTTTCACTCATCTCCTACACAAGGACATCACCTTCAAGTGGGATGGGAGATGTGACCAAGCATTCCAACAAGTCAAGGAGTACCTACTTACTCCTCCTATACTCATGCCGCCTATTCCAGACAAGGAATGGTACTCTATGTGTCTGCCACACAAGAAGCATTGGAAGCTCTCCTAGCCTAGCTAGATGATGATAACAAAGAAATAGTAGTCTACTACATCAGTCGAACACTAGTGGGTTATGAGTTGAACTAATTTCCCA
The DNA here is from genome assembly GCA_007258455.2 of Sequoia sempervirens. Classification (NCBI taxonomy): domain Eukaryota; kingdom Viridiplantae; phylum Streptophyta; class Pinopsida; order Cupressales; family Cupressaceae; genus Sequoia; species Sequoia sempervirens. The sequence continues at coordinate 186,665,085 of VDFB02000013.1, forward strand.
TAGAAAGAGTGTGTATCTTTGTCATATTTGTGACACAAAATTTGAGACACTACATCTTAAACAGGAAGGTAAAGTTGATTTCAAAAGTAGACCCACTAAAGTACCTACTAGCAAAAGCAGCCCTAACAGGCCGAATTGCCAAATGGGTAATGATTCTGACTAAATTTGATATAGAGTATATGGATAGAAGAGCTATCAAGGGACAAATCATAGTAGACTAGCTAGCCAAAGCACCCATAGATGATCACAAGCCTCTCATAGTGGACTTTCCAGATGAAAGTATCTTGATGATGAAATAGATAGGCCATTGGACTATATACTTTGATAGGTCCCACACTCAACATGGCTTTGGAGTAGGTATTATATTTCTCACACCACAAGGAGATAGTATACCCAATGCATACGTGATTGCTTTGCCATGCAAAAACAATATCTCAGAGTATGAAGCTTTAATCATAGGGCTCAAAATGGCTATCGAATGGAGAATAAAAGAGCTACATGTCTTTGGAGACTCTTAGCTAGTGATCAAACAGGTGAATGATGAGTAGCAGAAAAAAGATGACAAGCTGATGTCATATAAACAGATAGTAGATAACTTCAAGGAATATTTGTTCACAATAACCTTTGAACAATATCCTCGAATCAACAAAAGAGATGTTGATGCAATGGAAACAATAGGCTCACATCTTGATATTCCACAAAATCTTCCTAAGTATGAGTTCCTCATAGAAGAACTCCTCGTACTTGCATTCAACATCTCAGAATCAGAACTAGTATGTGTTGTTGTTGGTCCTAACTCCCCATGGTACCAAGATAAATTTGAATACATCTGACATTGTATCATACCGTGCTTGACCTAATGACCACTCAAAAGAAAACCTTCACCCGTAGAACTTCCCACTTTACAATCCTAGGAGATACCCTATACCGTTGTAGTGTAGATGGTATGTCACTCTAGTGTCTTAATGTAGAAGAAGCACAAACAAACTTACAAGAGGTACATAAAGGTGTTTGTGGGTCCCACTCTAGTGGACCTAACCTAGTCCAAAAACTACGTAGAACGGGGTATTATTGGCCCTCCATGGAACAAGAATGCATTCAATGTTCTAAAAAGTGTCATCAATTCTAGCAACATAGTGACCTTATTCATGCATCGACATAGGAGTTAAGACCCATCACAACACCATGGCCTTTCTCACAATGGGGATTAAACACAGCAAGTAAGATTTCACCCGCTTCATCTAACGGGCACAAGTTTACTATCACAACAACAAAGTATTTCACTAAATGGGTAGAAGAAATTCCATTGACCTACATCACTAGAAAATAGATATCAAAGTTCATTCTGAATTATCTGATTTGTAGGTATGGATTTCCCCAAATGATAGTAACGGACAATGTAACCCCATTCAAAAATCTTGACGTCAAAGAAATTTGCTCCTAATTTTCTATCTAACATAGATTTTCCATGCCCTATTAACCCCAAGGAAATGATCAGACCCAAGCATCTAATAAAACCATACTAAAAATACTAAAAAAGACTGTTAATGAAGTCGACCGTGATTGACATTTACAGCTAAACCCAACCCTTTGGGATTATCAAACCAACATCTGAACACCTATAGGTTCCACATCATTTTTCTTGGTCTACATATCAGAGGTCGTCTTACCTATTGAGGTTGAAATCCCCTCATTGTGAATCTCACTAAAAGGAATGGTCAACAATGAAGAATATTGGGTATCCAAGTTAAATGAATTGGAGCTCCTAGATGAAAGGTGTTTCAGCACGTTAAACCATCTTCAAGGTTATTAGAATCAACTCAAACAAAGCTATGATAATAAAATCAAAGACATAAACTTTCAAGTTGGTGACTTTTTCCTCAAGGAGAATCATAAGGTACAAATGAATCAAGATGGGAAAGGAAAATTTGAACCCAACTGGTTAGGCCCATTTATCTTCACAACAAGCTATGGTTATGGGGCTTATTAGTTGGCTACTCTCAAAGGATAACCTTTAGCTAAACTACTAAACAACAACCACCTCAAGAATTTCTACACATAAAGCATGTCAGAATACCCCAGGTAAAAGGGTAAAAATCAAAAAAATGGAAAAGATAGAAAAAAATCAAAAAAATCAAAAAGCAAGAAAAATAGTAAAGAGAAATAAAACGTTCCTTGAGTGAAAACCAATTTGTGGTGTTCATAAAATAGGTACCGTAGTGAAAACCTAGTAAATAGGCGCTATGTTGAATAAGATCCACATCATTATCTATCGATACAACCTAAAGCATTCACTCATTTATTTCATCATAAAACATGTCCTACCATGGCTTGTTACTGATTAAGGAAAGTAGTCTTGTCTCCAACTGGGGGAAACTTCTCAAAGCTGGCCATGGATTAGATCCTTGTGTATCCCATCACAGTTGAAAAACAACAAAATAAAAAACATTTGAAAAATAACAAAATAAAAAATATTTGAAACATCATTGGATTATTCCTTCACTCAAATAGTCTAAGATATCAACATTTGCTTGAAACTCACAGCTAGTTCAAGTAGATTTCCTGCAACATATCCTTTGGTAATGGAAGTGGAATATCAATCCAAGTTATCAATGTTACTTGAAATCCTAAAAAAAAGTTTATGCTTTGAGTCAACTAGTCGAACTACGTGGTCTCTGCATGTACAATTTAGGCAAGGATTATCTCTGATCATCCCCTTAGGTTGTAGGTTAGTCCCCTTAGGTTTCTATCATGCTTTATTTCAACTTAGTAAAAAATATACAAAATCAAAAAGAACAACTACAAAATAAAAAATCCAACAAAAAAAACATTCACAAAACAAAAAGATCAAAAACATTCAAACCAAGTGAACTATGAGCCTTTGCATGTACAAAATAGGCAAGGCTTATCTTTGATGAGCCCCCAAGGCCCTAGGTTAGTCCCCTGAAAATAAAAAAATAGCATCATAAAACTCAAAAAATCAACAAAGTCTTATCCTGCCATCACAATCTGTAATAAACATTTCACCCATAATAAACAAATCATCACACTCACCCTTTGAAAAAACAAAAAAACAAACAAAGCAAACATCAACAGTTAGAAATTTTAAGCAAAACAATCACAAAGATTTGATTAAAAAATAGACTCAAACAAGGCAAGAGTATTAACTATGTATCTTTTTGAAAAGTCACCAACAACATCCTAAGATATGCCTTAACGGATCCGTTCCTACAATAGACATGATCAACATTGGATAATAGCCCCACCCCAAATAGATATGGCAAGTGATACTGCAACTTTGTTTTTTATCTTTTTATAGTCTTATTTTTATGATTTATTTTATTGACTCATTCCCAGGATCTCTTGAGGATGTCCATAAGGATTTAGAGAAGAAGAAATGAGGGAAATTCAGTGTCATTTCAGTTTGTTGTTTGTAGGATGTTTTTGTAACACTACCATGGAAAATACTTTCTTTATTGAGTGTATGGAAATTGTGGTGAAACAATTCGTGAAGCACTTGCATGTTAGGTATTCTATACCTCTCTATGTCAATGGTATGAATTTTTTTAACAAAAACCAACCCTATACTTTAAACAAATTTTTCGTATGTCTAGTATGAACAAGAATATTCTTTGTATGTTGAATCAAAGTCCATGCAACGGATACAAAGTCACCTTGGTCATCAATACCTTGGTGCATCGTATCTATTTTATACATCAAATAGGATTGTTCAAAATGCAAAGCCTCCAAGCAAAGTGAAAGCAACACATCAACAACTAACAACATCAAATTTCTATTTATCATCAAATAATTCTTCTAACTAACATCCATCCTGCATCACAATATCATTAGTACCATATCCATTTCTCATCCACAATGTCGTCAATACATATCATGATGATAATAAAGAAATGAAAACATCATATATCATCAATCAATGACATACATCCATAAAAAACATACATCATCCATACATCATATATCAAAATCATCACATACATAATAAAACATCCTATGATATAAAATATGATCCATCCATCCACATCATATTCATACATTAGAAAATTAAAAAATTATTTATAAACATACATCATCATAAATCATCACAATAAAAACATAAATGAGTCGAATCGAAGAAAGTATATCTCATATATATCATCATAAAAAATGGGAATGTCATAGTACATCATCATCGGTGAAACAAGTGTGATAGGATAATATAAAATAATAAATATATATGAGGCCTCGACTGGGCCGATGAATGTATATACAAAATCATTTTTACAATATGAAGTCTCTGAACAATACAACATCATAAAGATCAAGTACAGATATAACACTGCCCGACAGGAAGGGGGGAACTCTATAGAATAGGCTATGAATCACCATCTGAATCTAGTTGTATGATAGAATGACCACCTGACTCAGCACCACCACCCGCAACACTAGGCTCTCCAAATCTTGGTCATTGTTGGACTCAAGGAACAAAGGCATCATATAGAGTCTGATAATATGTAGCCCTCTATAATAACTGATCATGCTAAGTGCGAAGACTATCCTGCATTGTCCTTAGACTATCCCTCTCTATGGTGATGGCTTGTAACTATGCCTTGACAACAAGACAACTCCCAATCTCTGTGTCTTGCTCAACTCTGAAGCCATCTCACTCTGCTGTCAATATGACAATATGTGCCTCTAGGGCTTGTCATCGACCTATCTTTGCAACCAGCTATGTACCTCCATCCCCAAGTGGTGGAGGGGGACCTAGAACCTATCCCTAAACCTGAGGAATTTGATCTCCCTGACCACCCTATGCCCCATCCTGTTGGGCCTGACCAAGCTGCTCGGCTAGAATCTCAAGACGTTGTCTCTCCCCATGCCAACCTATAATTCATGCCTTACCAACTATGGGATGACCACTAGGATATGCGAATCTCAATGGCATATGTCATGCCCACCACTGATCAAAATCAAGAGTGGTACCGGGATCCGCTAAACCCATTAGCCAACTCCATCTAACTAGGGAAAGCACTCTGAATGTAGCAATAGTAGCATCTCTATATACTTGATGACCCCATACACAGACCTATTTGGTGGTCTGACCAAACCGAGCATCATATGCATCAAGAAACTAGCCCCGTCTCTCTCCAAATTTCCTACATACCCGGTCAAGAAGATACCTCTCCAAAAGAGAGTGAGTGTGACCAATCAACCATTTGGTTTGTTGGTAGTATACTAGCTTCTCCTGATCCCAAGGTCAAGCATCACAATCCATATATGGTTTCCATATAAAACCTAGCATATCATCAAATACACGACGCCGATATGAAAGCTCCCCAGGAAAGGTATAATGTAGAAAATATCCATACTGATAAGAGTATAGATCACCAGTAGTATGATCCTGTATACCATCGGGCCATGTGACTATGATGTGCTCCTAGGCCCACACATGCAAAAGAGAAAAATTGATAGAAATATATTTCCCACCTCGATATGTGACCTCATGCATATCTCTATATACGTGGATGAGGGGACATGGGCCCCATGTATATATAGTCCCATGCTCAAACATCTCCTCGATACATATACCCCATCCAATAGGAAACTGGTGGCCTCTCCTATCAAGAACAACCAATCTTGAAACCAAACCACAAAGAACAAGGAAGACAATGTCAGCACTACCAAAAAACTCTGATAAATTAATCGAAGACTATCAAACCTCCAAGCACACAATGCATCGTGCGAGTACCCTGTCAAACAAAGTATGTAACAATCTCACCATGGATAGGTATGTAGAGAATCCTCCACACATCCTCAAGGGTAATGTGGCCTCCCCTATAGGTAAATGGAATGAGGAAGTCTTTGAATGACACCACTCCATGAGTGTAGGCATCATAGCAGTGTGACATCTGATGGTGGGAATATAACAAATATGTCGTAGCCTGACCGCATCTAGAAAATCTTGCTCAAATACATTGAAACCAACAATCAAACCAAATAGATCTTGGGGATGCTGCTCCCTTGACTACAGTGGTTTAAGGACCACTTGCAATCATTCAACCCACAAAGTTAGGGATTCACTCTAAAGATGGAAAATGAAATGAAAACAATGAATAAACTAACTTAGGGTTCCAAAAAGTTAAAAGTGAAAAATTTGTGGAAAGCGATCAAGTTTTTGGAAAAAGTGATGAAGAATATCAAAGGCAAGGAAATCAAAAGCGAAAAACTTTTGCAAAAGCGCAAACTTATCACAAAAGCGAGAAAACTGAAACAAAGCAATCAAAATTGAAAGTTTAAAGCAAAGGTGAGTTTCAAAGGTGCAAAATTAGGTCAAAAGATCAAAAGTGAGCTTTCCAAAATGGAAAAATCACTAAAACTAAGGCAATAGAGATAAAACCGTAAAACCTATGCTTTTGACTTGTTGGACTTTAAGCATTAATTATAGGAACACAAAAAAATGAAAATAAGAATCGAGAGAGTACATACCGAGGCATCGACGCCTACAGGCCATTCATACTCTTGAACCATGTCTACACAATGTGGGGCTCCTTGAATCAACACCATAGCTCCTCGATAACTGAAAAAATGAGAAATCCAAAGGCAAGAATTCTTTATAGGCTCAAAGTGCAAATGAGGTAATTAGAACCCTAATTACCTATTTTAACCCACGAAAACCCTAATTTTTACCTAGTAAACCCTAATTTTTACTTAGGGAACCTTCCTACATTCAAATTAGGACTTCCCAAGAACATTGGAACAAGCAATGTGGAACCTATAGACTTAAGTTTTCATCCTCTCGACAAATGAACTAAAATAGAACAGTGTCGTGAGCCTAACCTCCAAATTGACTTTTTTGGCCAACCTCTCAAGGGGGCAGCACAAATTCCTACCATCATTCCATTGACCATCGGGGCACAATGGGGCATAATTTTTTTTTCAAAATCTTGATCTTAACATCAAATCTTTGAAACAAAGTAGCCCATACTTTGTATCAAAGAGGGGCAAAATGTAGATATGTAAAATTGACCTAAACACTTATCACACATACTAAACAACATTTTCACATCATCACCATCATGTTATCATCGAATATCACTTCATTTCACATCAATTGCATAAAAAACCCTAATTTCCCCTATTAATTGAATAATATGACATTTTTAATTAATTCACTTTTCCATCATTTTTGACAAATTAAATATATTCCATTTATTTAGTAAATTCCTAAAACCTTATTTTTGATTTTAATTGAATAATGCGACATTATTTAATTAATTCACATTTTCTCATTTTAACCAATTCAATAAATTACATTTATTTAATAAAGTCCTAATCTAACTTTAATTCATCTTGATCAGTTAAATAACACCAATTATTTAATTACATTGCTAAATCACTTCATTTCCCTAAGTCAATTGAATTATTAAATCATATAATTTAATTAACTCACTTTCCCTCCAAATTTGAATAAACTATTCAAAAAATCATAAAATATCAAATCAAACTAATGCAAATTTATTTGAAAAAGTCAAACTTGAGTTGCATGTTCAACTCCAAAATGAATTAATTAGTTAAATTAATTAATTAATCATTCTCAACCACTTTCCTGATTGAGAAAATCACGATCCCTTGATTTCTCAATCTATTCCTGATTGATCAATCTATTCCTGACTGATCAATCTATATCCTAACTAATCAATCTATATCACTGACTGATCAATCTATCCTTTAATCACACTAATCATGTAATCTATTTTGCATAGATTATTCATGTCTAAATCCTCTCAACACCTATCGACTGTCAATCAAGATATTCTACTATGCAATCCTAATTGTCCATTTCAAATCACAATTTATATATAACAAACCTCTTTCCTCACAAAAAAGGATCAAAGAATCAACATCATTTACATAATGAAGTACTGCCGAGATCTAAATCACCATTGACAATGCTTCAACATATTTCTTCGATCAACACACACATCGCATCAAATCTTCTCGCACACAACAATGGAGGCTTCGCAATGACATGAAAAATCTGACATCTTGTGAACACACTCTAACATGGGATGGTAACCTTTCCTTTGTTTGTGAATTCATTTTGATAATCGTAGGATTTTATTGTGTTTTTCAATAGCTGAGAAAGATTCATTTCATGAGTGAAGGAATAGATCTAGAGTTAGTGTTTTGATTTAGATTATCTTTTATTTCATTTGTACTTATCTTGTTTACTCTCTATGATTTTTCCCTACACACAAATACAAAAGAAAGGAAACATAACTATGGAGGTGACTCTTTGTTTTCCCTTAGCATCAAATCTCTCCTTTCTCCTCTTCTTTATCCAAGATATATTTCTCACCTTGTCTTGGCTTGTTATAAGTAGTCCTAAGGGAAAGGAGCCTACAATTTTGGGAGCCAAAAAATGATGATTTTATTGGGAAGAAGACCAATTTAGTCCTATCTTAGGTTGAGTACAAATTACATATTGTTGATGCAAAAGTTTGTAGGCAATAGCCTTATGGGAAACTTAGCTATTGGGTACTCGTGCACACAACTAAGTGACCTACAGGATTTTATCGAAGCCGACTCTTCATTTTTCTAATGGGGTGGAGAAAAGGGAACGAAGATAAACATAAAAAAAAAAATTCTAAGCTAAGGTGATGAGCCAAATTAGTAATGAGATAAGTAAGCACATTGCAGAAATAAAGGCTCAGATAGTAACTAGTGCATATTAAAGAGACAATTCCCAACACTACAAACATAAGAACATCAAACCATTTGCATAATATAATGCATACAACATAAACTAACACAAAAGAGTAGCAACATGATTTGTATTACACTAAGCTATATAAAGATTACAAAAGATTGAAACAGATGTTCATATATTTCAGAAAATGTAAGCACAATCTAATGTCCTATCAAATGCTTGAAAATAGAGAGGCCGAGCAGAATGGCACAGTCTGGAAGTTCAGATTTAATAACAAACACTATAGAGGCTAATTCTTAGGGCTCAGAAATTTAGTCCATCTAAAAACAACCATAAAATGAATAAATGCTTAAACAAGCCAACCCACTACCTGAAGGTTCCAACAAGAAATATGCTCTAGCATAGGTGCCAACGAGAAAGATTCCCTAGTGCAGGCACTAACAGAAAGCTAGAAAGGAAGCATGCCAACAAGGACAATCTGAGGAGAGATGGGCCATGCAACAAAAAAGGGAAAGGACACATGGTAGAAAAATGGAAACAGTTGCAACAACCATCAAACAAAAACAACAAATTCCTGAAAAATCGCCACATGGAGAGTTCCCGACAAAGGTAACTCTCGTGTGGGCCCCATCCAAATAGAAAGTAGGTGAAGGCAACATGTCAAGCAATCAGAGCCCAGAAAAAGGAAAGAGAAGTGTCTCAAAGGGAAGCTCTAATAGGATGCCACGTGGCAGTAGTTGAAAAGTTGTGAGTGGTACCAAAAAAAAGGCAAAGCCAAGGAAAAAAAAGACTACGAAGGAAAAGAGTGGTGCATGAATAAATATTCACAGCTTGGCAACTCACAGGGAAATTTTTCCTGTGGAATGAGAAACTCCAAATCATGGCCTCACAGACCAGTCCAACCTCTCAGACTAATCACTCACAACTTGGAGAGGGAAGCCTGAAGGGATGTCCAAACCTCGTCTGATGGTGCAAAGAGAGTTTGCAAGTTTTCATGTGCCATGTTCAAATCAATAATTGCCTTAAAAGGAAATCCACCAGATATTTTTGCCTCAGACTCAAGCTAAAAGAAGAGTTGCGCCAACTGATACACCATGTTCTTGATATTGGCGGCAGTCGAAGGTTGATCGAAAGACTGGAATACAAATAAATCTTGTTTTTTTTCCTCAATCCTTTCAATGATATGTTCTATGCCTGCCACTGTTTGGTTAGCCAAGAGGGGCAATGGAAGCCCTCGCTATGTTAGTCAGGAAAATTTAGCCCACGTATCATAGGTAATTTGAGTCAGCTTTTCTCTACACTCACCAACATGTTGGATGGCTTCATGCATAGAAATGAGAACATTCACGCTTATGGCCACTGTTGTTTAGTCTTCGACCCACACATTGCTCAATGCCTTATCGAAAGTTGTATACAATTTTCTCAAAAATTCCCTGACCTTCGAAACTCTATCAAAAGCCATTTCCTATACCCATTGCATTGTTTCACTAACCACCCCACATAAGTTGGTAGCTTGTGCCATAAATTTGAGAGTGGGCTGTAAGGTAAGGCATAGTGTTTTAACCTTATCCAAGTATGACGCATGTAATTCTTTGGCTATTTCTAGCAGGTTCATTTGGGATGCAGGAGATTGGGCTCTCAAAAGGTCCACCTTTGTAGCCTTGCAGCACAATTCTACTTTCAATTCCGTAATGCTTCCCTCCAGGACTGAAATTTGATTCTTTAGAGCAGTATTTTCTTCCTCCTTCTCCTTCAAGGATAATTCAGTCTAATTTTTCCTTTTTGTTTCCTGCTCTAATGTAGTGTTCATTTTATTTACCTCATCATTGGTACTCTATCAAAGTTGTTTCAAACCATCAGTTGTCTGCTTCAATTCATCATGGAGGGCCATCTCGGTCACCTGAGATTGCTCAATTTCTCTATGCAGGGTTGGAACAACCTCCACACTCAGAGTCGAAAGTTTACCAACCCTACTCTCAAAGGAATTTATTTCATCCTGTAGCCAATTAATTTCAATCACTTGAGCCTTATGCTTATTTGAACAAATCTCCACCTTTCCTTTCAGGTCTGAAATCTTTTCATCTTTCTTCTTCATCTGGCAACTGAGTTTGAGGAAATTAGTTGTCACCACCCTTTGGGTTTCTTCCATTAATTCTACCTTGTCCCGCGGATGAGCCTGTTGCAAATCAAGTCCTACGACATTGACAGAATAATCATTTGGCTGCATTTCTCTAAAGAACCTGATGACATTGGGTGTCACATTCACGAATATCAATGAATTTTGACTTTCATTGAACATAGTCTGCATATTTGGCTAGCCCGAGCACTTTTGGAAACATCCACCCACGAGAAATAATTTTGGGTTGAAATACCCAACCCACCAGTGAAAAGAAACTCCTAGAGAACTACTAATGGGAATTACAGTGTGCTTAGCATATCAACGGATTTGCTAGATCTCGTAACAGTTGCCAGGGAAAAAGGTGGGATAAACTCACTACTCTAAGATGGTGAAAGAATAGCAGGGAAAAGGGCTAGGGAAGTAGCCACTTGACGCTAATGCATCAGAGATACAAACTGCTGACTCAGTGGGCTAGGATGCATTGCCATTACTTGCACCTCAAGTGTTGTAGAAATAGGAGGCAAATGGGGACCCCTAGGGGAACCTATTAGAACTATAAAAATCTGGTGCTTTTACATAAGTTTGCATTCGTAGACTTCTAGATTTGGTCTTGCCGTATGCATTTTCCACTCATATTTTGCCATATTACCCCTTTGAATCTATTGGGTCTTGCATATTTTCCACTCTGGTTCCTTTTGGCATAAGTCTCTCTATCTCCCCGACCCAGTATGTTTTCCTGCTAATAACTTTTGTTTCAAGTGTTTCGGCGTGACAACATTTGGGTCTCTCTGACCCGTTCTTCTTCTGGCAAACATCTGTTGCCTATCGGCAAGACGTTTCTCTTGTTTCAGCGATTGGATTTTTCTTCTGTTGGCGGTTATCGGCATATGACTTTGTGGTCGGGCTAACATCTTACCAAAGTCATGATGTCTCAGCGACGGGTGCACTGTGGGTCTCTTTGGCATATGTTATGGCTTTTGGGGTAGTGTCTTACCGAAAATCTCTTGTTTCCCCGACTTTGCATTTTGGTGGTTCATTGGTTTATGTTGAATGCCTTCGGTATAGTGTCACAACGAAGTGAGTTTGTCTCATTGATGAAGTGCAAACCGTCTTTTTCCATATGACTTTCAGTGTTACCCATTTTCTGGCATTGTAAGGTCTTGGCGAGTGACCTTCGGTCTCGCCGACCTTACGTTTGGACTTCCTCACAGTGGCCGGTTCGACAGTGTTTAGTGTGCTCCGATATAATAGCTTTATCTATAGGACGTCTTGTCAAAGATTGAAAGTTATGGCGACATTCATGGTGGGCACTTGTCGGAAAAAGAATCTTCAGGTCACACTGACATGAGATCAAGTGGGAGGCTCTCAGCGAAGCTTGGAGTGATCTATGTAACCTCTCCCCGACATTGCATTGTCTTGGCGAAGGTGAGTGGGAGTTGGTTTTCGGAGTAAGTGTTGCCTTGTTACGGCGATTGCGAAAAAAAAGTGAATTCCTTTTGGCCTGGCATTTTGATCTCGGTATATAGTCTCCCCGATACCTATGCGTTATAGCAAAGCAGAACGGGAACAAAACAATATTATGTGGCTTCGGTATGACTAACGGGTTATTATAGTGACAAACTGGAGGTAAATTACTTTTCGGTGAAGCAGTTTGTTATCTTTGTGACTTCTCACCGACTTCACAAGGCTATAGCGAGATGAACAAAAGGATGCCTCCTATCTTCGGAATAACATTTGGGTGGTCACAGCGGCACAAAGTTAGGGGGAGCCTTCGGTAGAGCATTGTGTAGTCTGTGTGATATCTCCTTGACCCAGATTGTCACGGCGAAAGCATAACATGCACATAGAACATGGGATGATAACATTTGAATTGCCTTCAGTAGAACGATATGGATGTCTGGCCAACTGTTTGACTGGTAAAAATAGTATTTCAAAATCTTGTGGCCGACATGTTGAATGCTTGGAGACCGTTGCTGGCCGACTTGAATTGAGCCTAAATCTTGTGGAGGGCTGACATAATATTTTATTTTGATATTCTTCTCATGCTGGTGTATAAATAAGCATGTTGTAGTTGTTAATGAAAAACCAGCCATTAGATTTTCGATATACTGCAAGTAGATACAGTAGAATAATATTATCAGACCAGAGGCTATTATTGCATGATTTCACCATGGAGGTATTTATGAGATTCAGTTGATGTTGCTGCATTTCTCTGGTGTCAATTATCTGTTGAATTGAAATGAAAAATACTGCTAAGTTGTCTCCATGAATGATTTTTTTGGTTATTTAAATTAACATAACAAGTATGATCAATCAACTGGTTCTTTCAAGCAAATATTAAATCCTTTTATTGATCATAGTAATCAGAGAAATTCATTTTGGGTTATTGAAGTAGAACTTAGTAGTCACATTGTTGCATGTTTATGCAAGTTGTAAACAAGACATATGCCAGATAATTTGTGTCTTCTCCATAAAGTGTTGCTTATCTTGATCTCATTTGACTCTGCATACCCAACAAGGCACAAGTCTCTGTACTTCGTCATTTTGAATTAATTCAGCTTCTTTATATCTTTAAATTGAGCATTTAGGATTTAGATTAGAATATTATCACTGTGTTCAAATTGGATTTCATTTGTTCACCTCAAATTGCCATTGTGGACAAATTGCTTTTAAAAGATAATTACAAGTCAAGACTGCATTATTCAAAGAGGTACACCCACCCAGGTCTTGCAGCACCTAAAGTGTAGAAGGTTGAATTCTTTCAATCTTGTCTGTTACCCTAAAGTGTATCAAGAGATTGGCAGCCTCTTGAAGTATCTTGCCTATGTTTTTGAGAGCTAACAAATTGGCGACTCTACTAGGGAACAAACAGAATCAAAGCCTTAATCATAGAGTCAGAAATCAAAAACAAACTCCGCTGGGAATAAAAGGTATCAAACTATTTTCTCATTTTTTGATAAAAGTGAGTGGCGACTTTGACAGAAAGATTTGCATCTATTCACCATGAATGGAAGAAGATCTCAGTACGGGGGAGGTCATAATGGATCCCCTGCTGACAGCAGTAAGTGGATACATAAAAATGATAGAGCTGATAAGGGAAAAAGAATCAATGAGGATATGTGTCTGACGGATAAAGATAAGATATCGAGAGCACATAATTGCTTTGATACATGGAGGGATGATTCAAGTGCTGAGCCTTGTACCCATGAAGATCAAAGAAATCCTTTCTCATCTCTTGATCCTTAGAAACAGGTTGATTTTGAAGCTGGATTAGAAGCTGAATGGATCAAAATTCAGCATGAATATGATCAAAGGATGCAGGGTAATCATGAAATTCCTAAAGGGAACTATGAGCTCTAAATTTCTGATGAAGTAAAAGCATAGTTGGAACAACAAGAGAAAAAGATAAAGGAGCTTGAAGCCAAATTACAGAAAGCTCAAATTGCTAATCAGACGGTTGGTGGCCCAAAGTATGTTCCACCTCACAAGCAAGGTGACCATGGTGCAGGGCCTTCCAACTAGCAAAACACTCCTCAAAATTAGATAGGGAATCACCACAAGCAACCGAATCATCCACCTCACATTCCTACACAACATATAGGTATGTATCCACCTCTTGGTCAGAATTACAATGCACAATACAATAATCACATGCCTTAGTATCAGCATCCACCTATCCCTCCCCCTCACCAGCATGCAACCATGATCAGAAAGTTTGATTTAGTTGGTTTTCAGTTGTATCCTTACCCTATGGATGACAGTTGGAGGAATATGGTGCCCAAATTTACAGGGAGAAATGCAATCACAGCTGAAGAACATTTAAGGAGTTTTAATATTTTTATTCAGGACATAGATATGCCTTATGAGGATTTACACATGAAGTTGTTCATGATGTCACTTCTTGAAGATGTCAGGGATTGGTTCAACAGCCTGCCAGCATTCTCAATTAATTCTCTCCAAGCATTTCAAGACAAACTCTTAGAGCAATATGGGAATCAAAATGCTCCAGATGCAGCTCTTCATGAATTAATGAGAATTCAAAAAAATTAGAATGATTCAATTTATGATTTCAACCAAAAATTCAACAAGCTACATACTAAGGTTTCTCCTGGATCAAGGTTGCCAGATTCTGTTGCATTGAGTGTTTCTTTAAATGCTTTTGATCCCAAGATAGGGTATGAACTGAGATGTAGATCTCCAAGAGATTTGGCTGAAGCACAGAAAATTGCATTGACAATTGAAAACAATAGGAAGGCTGCTAGTATAACTAATAAAAGAGACAACCCGAGGCCTCCTCAGCAAAGCAATAATTATTAGTATAGTCAAGAGAATACATACAGAAATGAAAACAGAAATGAAAGGCCAAGGTTGCATGATATGCCTTACAATACATACTGGAAAGATGGGAAACCTATGGCAGCCAGGCCAAGAAAAAAAGAGACTCCTAATCCACTGAGCAAGAAAGGAACTTACATGGTGAGTAATAATTATTTTTGTGAAATTTGTAATCAGCCACATTCTCCAGATTATTGTGTTGTAGCTCAAAGGATGCAAGAAGAAGGAATGCTGAGGGAAAATAATGGAGAAGATCACATTGTATATTTGACTTCAAATGTTTTTCACCATGCTGAGGAAAAAAACTCATCTTCAAAGGATGAAGGCTATGAATATGATGTCTCCAATCAGAAGTATAATGTCCATATGGCTAAACAACAGATTTTTTATGATTCTGATGAAGATTACACAAAGCCGCATCCTATTGCAGTGCTTGCTCAATGCAATGTGAGGAGACTTACTGAGGATGAAATAGAAAGGATCACTGTTGTTGCAGTTGAGAAAGCCAAAAGTCAATACTGGTTGAGAAATAGAAAAGTAAATGAGCAAGATGGGGTTCCTGGGGGAATTTTTATAAAAGATCAAAAGGCAACACAAAAAGATGTAAAGAAGCCAGAAAACAAGCAGCATGATAAAATTGAACAGAAACCAATCCAAAAGGAGGAAGTAAAGGAATTAAATAAGGAAATACAGATGCCTGAGCAGTCCAGTAAAAAAGAAAAAGAAGAAAATAAAAGAAAAGCGCCAGAATTAAAGAAGAATGCCAAGGTGGAGAGCTCCTCTTTTGATTTCATTCAGGCATTGTCCCAAGTAAAAATGTTTGTTCCACTACTTGAGATGATGAAAATTAAAGAATATAGGGATACTACTGTTCAATTGATAATGAATGGAGAACATGTGAATGCTGAAAATAAAATAATTGTTAAAGCAGTCAGTAGGCAGGAGAAAATAAATAATTTTTAAGTTTGCTTGAGTGATATATTATCAACTCCTCAATTTGATCCCTTTTTTACTACGTTGCTTATTAATAACAAATTGTTAAGGAACTGCATGATAGATTCTGGTGCTGCTATAAACATCATGCCTGTTGGAGTCATGAAACAACTTGGTATGTGGGTTGATATCACTAGAGGCAAGTGTTATACAATGGATAACAGACCTGTTCCTGTGGTTGGTATTATAAAAGATATTGAAGTCAAATTGGCTACTTATCCACAAGTGCTTTATAATATAGATATAACAGTTATTGATACTCCTCAATTTGGGATGCTTTTGTCAAGGCAACAGACTATAGCTATAGGTGGAAATGTTCAATTTGATTTATCTTATGCTACAATATCAGTGAATGGCCAGGAAGTCAAATTGTACAGGGAGCCAAGAATGAGCCAGATTGTTGAATATGTACCACAGGATCAAATTAATTATTTTTGTGATGTCAATTTGGGGAGTTTTAAAGTAGAACCAACTCAGCCAAAATTAAGTAATAGTGATCCAATTGAAAAACATGCTGCACAAAATTGCAATGGTGTATGGAAGATGTATTTTGATGGGTCCTGTAGCCAAGAAGGTAATGGAGCTAGGATTGTATTTGTTTCACCTGGAGGTATTACTTTTAAATATTATTTTCTATTGGAATTTGAATGTACAAACAATGTGGTAGAGTATGAAGCTTTATTGACAGGCTTAAACATAGCTATGAAACACAAGATTAAGTTGTTGGTTGTTTTGGGCGATTCTGAGTTAGTTGTTTCACAAATTAAATCAAAATATGCAGCAAAGCACAAAAGATTAAAATAGTATAGGAATGTTGTATGGGATACCATTGAATTGTTTGATGCATTCTCAATTGAGTGGATTGATAGGTCAAAGAATATAATGGCTGATTTCTTAGCAAATGTGGCACTCAAAAGAGATGATATTACATTGGCTGGGGTATCACAGATAGAGTTTAAGACAAGGCCTATTGTGCCTGATAACATTTATAACTGGCAATTTTTCAATGATGATACTGACCTTTTGAAATTCCTCAATTGTATAGATCAGTATGAGGCTCAGGAAATTGATTTCAACGCCTTTGTTGAGGAAATAGATGGGAAACAAACTATGTTTGGCAAGGAGATTCTACAGCTTAAAACTAACAAGCTTCCTAAAGGATAAGTGGCACTAGAAAGGGTGTATGACGGAAGTGATCGGTCCCTTATGAAACAAACACCAGTTAGAAAGGAAGATATTGAAGAGATTAATTTGGGGACTGAAATAGCACCAAGAAAGGTATACATTGGAAAGAGGATTAGCCCTACAATTAGAAGATTGTTGATTGAGCTATTGAGAAAGTACAAGCATGTGTTTGCTTGGTCATATGAAGATCTGAAAGCATACAGGGAAGATTTATTTCAGCATGAAATACCATTGAATACAGATACCAAGCCTTTTAGACAAAAGCAAAGACCTATAAATCCAACATTGGAGCCTAAAATGCAAGAAGAACTGACAAAGCTCAGAGATGGAGGAATTATCAAATCAATCAGACATTCAACATGGATTTCAAATTTGGTTCCTGTGAAAAAGAAGAATGGTGATATCAGATTATGTGTGGATATTAAAAATCTGAACATGGCATCTCTCAAGGATAATTATCCTCTACCCAACATGGAAGCGATATTGCATAAGGTGACAGGCTGTGAGATGCTATCCATGATGGATGGGTTTTCTGGATACAATCAGGTTAAAGTCAAGGAGTCTAAGCAATACAAAACAACATTCACAACTCCTTGGGGAACATATGTGTACATAAGAATGCCATTTGGTCTCACTAATGATGGATCGACTTTCCAAAGAGCCATGGATGTTGCATTTGCTGATTTGATTAATGTTATCATGGTGATGTACCAAGATGATTTGACTGTTTATTTGAAGAAAGCTGAGGACCATGTGCAACATCTTGAAAAGGTATTTATTAAAGCTCTTGAATATGGTATTAGTTTAAATCTAAAGAAGTGCCATTTTGTAGTCATAGAGGGTAAGCTCTTGGGGAATATTGTTTCAAAAGAAGGAATTAGAATAGATCCTGAGAGGGTTGAAGCTATTGATAAGATTCCTATTCTCAAAATTGTTAAGACAATACAGTCATTCTTTGGACAAATTAATTTTGTTAGAAGATTTGTTTCTAATTTTGCTGAGATCATCAAGCCCATATCTAAAATGCTAAAGAAGGGACAAAAAATGGATTGGACTGCTGAAGCTTTAGATGCTTTCATGTCTATCAAAAGGGCTATCAAAGAGACTCCTGTTCTTAAATCCACAAATTTTACAAAGCCTTTTCAGATTTTTTCATTTGCCTCAATGCATACTATTGTTGTTGTTATGCTACAGAAAAATGAAGGGGGTTATGAACAACCTGTGTCTTTCTTTAGTAAATCATTACAGTGGTCTGAATTGAAGTATGACATAATGGAAAAATAGGCTTTTGCATTGGTAAAGGCCACAAAATCATCCAGACTATATCTTTTCGGAGCAAGGGTGATTGCTTATGTCCTTCACGCAGCTGTCAAAGACATTTTAACACAATCTAAAGTTACAGGAAAAAGATGTAGATGGATCAACAAGATTCAAGAGTTTGACATGGAGATACAGATTACTAAGTTGGTAAGAGGTCAAGGCTTGGCTAAGCTGATGACATAAACTAATATTGAGGCAAATCAAATTTGCAATCTTGAAGAAGATGTTGCAGTTGCAAGCATTGAACATACTCCATGGTATACTCATGTTATGCACTATCTTAAATTTATGAAATGACTAGATGGATTGAGTGACAGTCAAAGGAGAACTTTGAAGTTGCAAGCATCCAAATATGTTTTTATGGATGGAGATTTGTTTTGGAAAAACAAGGATGGTATATTGTTGTTATGTTTGGATGAATCATAGGCTAAGCATGTTTTGAAGGAAATGCATGAAGGAGTTTGTGGAGGTCATTATTCAGCAAAGACAACTGTACACAAAATTCTCAGGGCTGGGTATTATTGGCCAAAATTTTTTAATGATTCCTTTACACATGTGAGAAAATGTGAGGCTTGCCAAAAGTTTTCTGGAAAATTGAAGTACCAGGGTGCTTTACCACTTTGACCTTTGCAGGCTGATGCCCCTTTTCATCAATGGGGAATTGATTTCATTAGAGAGATACAGGAAAATTCAAGTAGAGGACATAGATGGATACTAGTTGCCACTGATTATTTTACAAAATGGGTAGAGGCAATCCCAACCAAGCAAGCTACAAGTAAAGTTGTAACTAATTTCCTAATGGACAATATTATCACTAGATTTGGTACACCATTAAAGATAATCACAGATAATGGGATGTGCTTCAGGTCAGATGAATTCAAAAGCTTTTGTGATAAGTATGGCATTACTATTTCTTATGCAGCTCCTTATCATTCACAAGCCAATGGTCAAGAAGAGTCCAGCAATAAGAGTCTTTTGAAGATTATAAAAAGGATGCTGGGATAGAACAAGAAGGCTTGAGATTCAAAGTTAAAACTAGCTGTGTGGGCTGATAGGATCACTATGAAAAAGGCCATTGGAAAATCTCCATTTGAATTAGTATATGGAGCACAGGCTAGGATGCCTTTGCAAAATTTGTTACCAATTTACAAGTTTGTCTTACAGGAAGATTTGGAAGTTCTTGAACCCATGGAAGACAGAATGGAGCAGCTTGCTGAACTTGATGAAGTAAGGAGGGAGGCCCACAATCAAAACATGAAGTTACAGGCACAGATGAAGTATCTATTTGACAAGAAGGCAAAGAATAGAAAATTTGAAGAAAATGATTTGGTGTTCATGTGGAATGCAAGGTGCCAGGAGAAAGGAAATCATGGTAAATTTGAAGCTCTTTGGCTGGGACCTTTTGTTGTTACTGGTAGGAAGGGTGAAGACTCATATTATCTACAGGACATGGCTGGTGATGATCAGGAATTTCCTATTCATGGGAAATTCTTGAATCTTTTCTTCTCTTGATCAACAAAGAGGGTTGAGGGTTTCTAGTGCATGGACAACTCTTGTGTATCCTCTTTAAAATTATTTTCCATGCATAGTAGTTTAGGTTCTCATTCATCTCCATTTCACTCTCATTTTCCATTTGCCTCCATTTTGCATTCATTTTTCATCCATTTCACTTTCCATTCATTTCCATTACCATTCATCCCATTTCTCACTGAATCATCATTTTGTGTCTAGTCTGCTCACCCAAAGATTTGGATCCTTGCAATGATCTAACTATCATTCATCCCTAGACGGATCCACTGTTAGAACTATAAAAATATGGTGCTTTTACATAAGTTTTCATTCGTAGACTTCTAGATTTGGTCCTACCATATGCATTTTCCACTCATATTTTGCCATATTGCCCCTTTGAATCTATTGGGTCTTGCATATTTTCCACTCTGGTTCCTTTCGGCATAAGTCTCCCTCTGTCTCCCCAACTCAGTATGTTTTCCTGCTAATATCTTCTATTTAAGGTGTTTTGGCGTGACAGCATTTGGGTCTCTCTGACCCGTTCTTCTTCTGGAAAATGTTTGTTGCCTATCAGCAAGATGTTTCTCTTGTTTCAGCGATTGGATTTTTCTTCTACTAGCGGTTATCGGCATATGACTTTGTGGTCGGGCTAATGTATTACCGAAGTCATGATGTCTCGGCGACGAGTGCACTGTGGGTCTCTTTGGCATATGTTATGGCTTTCGGGGTAGTGTCTTACCAAAAATATCTTGTTTCCTCGACTTTGCAATTTGGTGGTTCATTGGTTTATGTTGAATGCCTTCGGTATAGTGTCACAATGAAGTGAGTTTGTCTCACTGATGAAGTGCAAATTGTCTTTTTCCATATGACTTTCGGTACTACCCATTTGCTGGTGTTGTAAGGTCTTGGCGAGTGACCTTCAGTCTCACCGACCTTATGTTTGGACTTCCTCATGGTGGCTAGTTCGACAGTGTTTGGTGTGATTTGGTATAACAACTTTATCTACAAGACATCTCGCCGAAGATTGAAAGTTATGGAGACATTCATGGTGGGCACTTGTCGGTGAAAGAATCTTCAGGTCACACCAACATGAGATCAAGTGGGAGGCTCTCGGCGAAGCTTGGAGCGATCTATGTAACCTCTCCCCGACACTGCATTGTCTTGGCGAAGGTGAGTGGGAGTTGGTTTTCAGAGTAAGTGTTGCCTTGTTACAGAGATTGTGAAACAAAAGTGAATGCCTTTTGGCTTGGCATTTTGATCTCGATATATGGTCTCCCCGATACCTATGTGTTACAGCGAAGCAGAGCGGGAACAAAAGAATACTATGTGGCTTCGGTATGACTAACGAGTTATTACAACGACAAACTGGAGGTAAAGTACTTTTTGGTGAAGCAGTTTGTTATCTCTGTGACTTCTCACCGACTTCACGAGGCTATAGCGAGATGAACAAAAGGATGCCTCCTATCTTTGGAATAACATTTGGGTGGTCACAGCGGCACAAAATTAGGGGGAGCCTTCGGTGGAGCATTGTGTAGTCTGTGTGATATCTCCTCGACCTGGATTGTTGCGACGAAAGCATAACACGAGCACAGAACACAGGATGATAATGTTTGAATTGCCTTCAGTACAACGATATGGATGTCTGGCTAACTGTTAGACTAGTAAAAATAGTATTTCAAAATCTTGTGGCCGACATGTTGAATGCTTGGAGACTGTTGCTGGCCGACTTGAATTGGGCCCGAATCTTGTGGAGGGCCGACATAATATTTTATTTTGATATTCTTCTCATGCTGGTGTATAAATAAGCATGTTGTAGTTGTTAATGAAAAATCAAACATTAGATTTTTGATATACTGCAAGTAGATATAGTAGAATAAGATTATCAAACTAGAGGCTATTATTGCATGATTTCACCATGGAGGTATTTATGAGATTCAGTTGATGTTGTTGCATTTCTCTGGTGTCAATTATCTATTGAATTGAAATGAAAAATACTGCTAAGTTGTCTCCATGAATTATTTTTTTGGTTATTTAAATTAACATAACAAGTTTATGTTTGATTTATCGATACACATTTGTTGTATTAGTATGATCAATCAATTGGTTCTTTCAAGCAAAGATTAAATCCTTTTATTGATCACAGTAATCAGAGAAATTCATTTTGGGTTATTGAAGTAGAACTTAGTAGTCACATTGTTGCATGTTTATACAAGTTGTAAACAAGACATATGCCAGATAATTTGTCTTCTCTAGAAAGTGTTGCTTATCTTGATCTCATTTGACTCTGCATGCCCAACAAGGCACTAGTCTCTATACTTCGTCATTTTGAATTCATTTAGCTTATTTATATCTTTAAATTGAGCATTTAGGATTTAGATTAGAATATTGTCACTGTGTTCAAATTGGATTTCATTTGTTCACCTCAATTTGCCATTGTGGACAAATTTCTTTTAAAAGATAATTACAAGTCAAGATTGCATTATTCAGAGAGGTACACCCACCTAGGTCTTGTAGCACCTAAAGTGTAGAAGGTTGAATTCTTTCAATCTTGTCTATTACCCTAAAGTGTATCAAGAGATTGGCAGCCTCTTGAGGTATCTTGCCTGCATTTTTGAGAGCTAATAGAACCAATGTTGACCTACCTCGAGTGACCAATGAGAGAACAACTGACGCGAGTGACATGGAGGAAACTAAAGACATAGAAGAGAGAGAAGGGGAGAAATGTACCTAAGTTTCCTAAATATTTATAGCAGATATGACTAACTCTTCATGTTGTTCTTCTCCTCCTCTTCCTGCCTTCTCAGTTCAAGCTCTCTTTTCTTCCATAGAATCATCTAGGTCCAAAATAACCCTTTGACGGCGCCTAACAGAGCTCAAAATCTTCTTCCTTGATCTAGTGGAGATAGTTGGCTCTGATAGCTATGTATTTGAAGCGCTCTCACATTGCAACTACTTTCCACTAACTGTATCTCCTTGCACAAGACCTTCCTCAACCATTGGAGCCTTTTGGGCTACTTCTTCTTCATGCTCCAGGGCTACACTTTTTGCCTTACCTCACCTCTTCGACTCTGAAGGATTAGGAGAATCATCACTGTCTAAATTCTCACGGCACCAGGCATCATCAAACTGATTTTCCAGGACCACTTCCTAAAAGAGCTCGTCAGTCCTTTTTATCTCTTGTCTATAAATTAAGAAATCTTTAATTTTTTCAGGCTTCCAACTGAGCCTTGCTAACTGGCTATAGAGGAATTGATTTATTATATGGTTCAGGTTAGGCTTGGCCATTATATGTTAAAAATTTAGCCAAGGTGGTCGACTCTGAGTTAGAAGGGATGTGCTTGAGGCTAATGTATAACTTCTCATTTCCCTCATCTACATTTCTCTAAGGGTACCAAAATGACCGAGGCTGGTGAGGGATCTTAATGCCTACCTCTACCAAGTTACCTAATGGATTATAGCACCATGTATCATAGATAATCACCAATCTAAGGTGACCTAACTTGGAATACAACACTTCAAAACTATTCACCCTTGGACTCTTCTTCTTGACCAATGCCACAAAACCAAACATGATTGACAGTGTTAGATAGGAAGTCAGATGCTTTCCTCCCTAGTAATCATTTTCAATATTACACAACTACCTGGAAACATCCAAGGCCAACACCCTATCTAAAACAAAATGTAGGATCCAAAAAGGCTCTCAGATGAAACCTTGCATGCAGAGCATTGTAAAATTTGAACCAAATAACCAATCATAAGGCAGTAGAAGGTATCTCATCCATGATATTTGACTCTGTGTCAAGCGCCTGAAGATCTTACCTCATGTTTGATTGAAAGCTCTTAAAGTTGGAGCTAAGAATGCATCTGAAAATGCATAATAATCAATTTTTTTTAGAGGATAGGAGTCCAGTTGAAACTGGCTTTTTGGCACAATTTTCGTCAAATACCATCAGGGGCTGAAATTGCTGGAAATAATATAGGTTCTAATGTAAAATCATGTAGGCCAAGAAAGAAGAATATTTGAACTTGGAACTAGGCTCAAACCCCTTCAGTTGTTGACACACCCTTTCCAGAATGACTTTTGTAAATTTCATCAGTAGAGGTTATTTATTCTTTTTCAGTGTAAAACCTATGCTCATTTGGAAATCCGAGACTTCTTTATCTATATCCAACCCACCCACCAAGGCCAACATAGAGAAGACAAAATCCATTCCTACTTTAAAATAAGCTAGACTAAGAGGAAAGCTAGGAGGGCTGGAGCTATCTGATGGCTTAGCACTACTCTTAGCGTCCTCCACTAATTTTGCATCCTAGAAAAATTGATATCCTCAACACCCTCAATATCATTAAGAGGGATGCACAACACATCCTGGAGAGCCTGGTGATTGATTACCACCCTGAAATTATGGCCACTTACAATTCCTAAATCAACGTCAAAACTTTTAGCATAGGAAGCCACAATCTCTGGACAGTAGTGTACCAAAGGAACCACGTACTGAGGGAGACCACAATTCCACAGTCGGCCAGGAAAAGGGTCACTTCTATTTTTCATCTTTTCGCATGTAACCTCTCTTAAAATTTTGGGGTTTTGAGATAACTTCAGATCTCGGACAACATCCCAATCTTCTAAAATGAAAGCTTGGTTTCGAGGAGAAACTATGTTTAACATTTTCTAGTCCACCAGCTTAGTGCAGGGCCATAAAGGTTTAGCTAGAATGCTTAGGGTTGCATAAGAAACCTGGGTGTAGATATTCACACAAGGCACCTACATCATTCATTCATCAATGTTGTTAGTGGCGATGACCTAAGTTGAGCTTTCTGTAATTTCATCCATTATGCTTGTGTTTCGAAGGACTTGCTGCTTAGTTTTTTGAAATCCTTTCTCTGTCTCTACAAATGATTAAGGAGGTTACATGCCTTTCCAACCTCGCACAGTTAATGCCTCTCACACAATGCTCTTATCTATCTTTTTTATTTTCAAAAATATCAGATTAGAAAGGGTACACATTGTCTTTCACATTGATCATGCCATGCACCACTAACCCTTTCGTGTGTGGGAAGAGGCCACCAACTTGCCAAAGGATTCCACACATTAAGAGACATGACCTCACCATACTAATTTTTCTATGAAAAGGTACCAAAACAACAACACCATATCTTTTCGTGAGCTTTTTCATTTAATGATTACTTGATCATAACAGGGCACACTAACCAACGAATTCACCTTAAGAGATTTTCTTGGATTTAACCAGGGCAGAAACATTCCTTATGGTGACAGTTGGCTCCTTCTCTACCTTTTAAAAAGGCTTAATTCAAACAAATTGTAACTGCATTTGATTATCTTCATTATTTCGCACATCGCAACATATCTTGTCAGAGCTCCTTCATACCATTTTCCTCTGACGTAAACATACCTTGCTCAATTAGGGAAGCCTCTCCCCATCTATAAAAAGGACCCCTTGGCATTTTGGCAATCCATATTTGCACTTAGTGTTTCTTAGCAACTAGACCTGGGATATAGTTGGTAGCTTTATTACTTAGCAAGAGTAGCAATAGTCATGGAAACACCAATTAGGCTTACGTGCAAGAAGACCCAAGCTTCCTTCTTAGGAAAAATTAGGTGTAGGCGACTGAAACACATGACTAGCATGAATAACCTTATGTATGTGAAAGCTATAAAGTGGGTTCTAGGCAAAGACTATGTAGAAAATGAGGACCAGTACAGAGTGAACACCAATATCAGTTCCCACTTTGTAGCTTCTCTGTTAGACATTGGCATTTCTAAGAGGAAGATTATGAGATTGACAAAGCAGGTATTTACCAAAAGCTATTTGGAGGGATTGGAGAACATCGTGAGAGCTATCGAGATTAGTCGTGGAATCCCATCTATTCGTAACCTGTGCCAACTTGCTAAGGAAGAAGTACCTATGCTGACTATGCCCTTTCTGCATGGCTTTGAGGTTGAAACTCATGAGGAACATCGCCACAAAGTCCATGTCGCCTACCATTTCCTAATGAGGATGCATAACATCGAACCCTTCTACGAGGTGTAGTGGTATGAGAATTTTGAGAGGATGGTGTTTCCTCATTGTGCACCACTTACTTCCATTGTCGAACCTTCAAATGCCTGAAGAGATGTCTAGAAGATCTCTCTTCCCTTTTTTTTTTTTGAAATATTCTCTGCAATACTTGTTAGCGACAATATGTGTATTTTTGGAACATGGCTATGAGCCCGTTAAATCAATATGCATATAGATGTAAATATCTCTATAATCAATAGAATACATATATTTTCTATAGTCTGGTTCTTTTCTTCCTTTTATCTCATTTACATGCATCAATTTGGTTATTTATTTTAAGAAAGCACTAAGAATGACCCAAAACTAACAAAGCAGGGAAAATATATACATATTTACACACTTACTGCAAAAGCTAAATTAATTGAATTTCTTGAAGTGTATTCCATTAACTGGAATACCCAAGGCCTCACCCTTAATTTTTTCCAACTTGAGCGATTTGTGTTGCTTGCACTGTGTGATTTTGAATGGTCCTTCCTAGAGACTATCAAACTTTCCATGTTGACTGGGCTTCACTCCACGCTCATTAAACTTGAGCACCAAGTCTCCACATTGCAGACCCTGGTCAAATGTTTTCTTGTTGAACCATTTCTTTACCACCTACTAGCAGTTAGTCATTTCCTCGAGAGCGTACTCTCATTTCTCCTAAACCTCAAGTAATTCTACCAACCACACCTCCATCGATCCATTTTGCTTGATTTCAAGAGACTTGAGCAACTGGATTGCAAGGATTTCCATTAAGATTGGCAATAACACCTCCATCTCGTATAACATCTCGTAAGGGGATGTCTTCAATATTTGCTTTGGCGTGATGCGATTTTCCCATAGTGTTGTCTGGAGGTGTTTATTCCACTTCCTTTGATGTTCTGAACCTATTCTCTTGATCAGTCGAAGAAGATTCTTGTTTGTAGATTCAACAAGGTCATTTCCTTGTGGATAGTAGTGAGAGGATGTCTTTAGGAAGACTCCATATTTTAGTGCAAATTGGCTAACTTTGGAACTAAGAAAATATTTGGCATTATTCGAGATAATTGTCTTTGGTGGGCCAAACATGGCTACTAGTTCCTCTAGGAAGTTCATAATTTCTGCCTCAATTGCATTTTTCAAAGGTACAACTTCAGTCTACCTGGTGAAATAGTCAGTTGTCATCAAGATCCATTTGTGTCTAGCTGATGAAACCAGGTTGATCATGCTAATGAAGTCAAGACCCCATTGAGAAAATGGCTCTTCCACTACAATTGGTTTTAGTGGCATGGCAACATTTTTCCTTTTCCCAACAAAAAATTGACACTCATTGCAAGAACTCACCAATAAATACGATTCCTTAAATAATGTCGGCCAGAAATAACCATCAGGCATAATCTTGATTACAGTAGTTTTTGCTAAAAAATATCCTCTGACTAGGCCATTGTGGTACTACTCCAATATCTTTTTTGCCTGCTCTTGTGTCACACACCTTAACAAGACGCCATTGAAGTTTCTCTTGAAAAGAACACCCTCCAAGAGTACATAGCCATTATTTTGTAGTTGATAAAAATGCCTTTTAAATGTGGGGAGGTCGGTCGAGTACCTTCCTATTTGCATGAAATTAATTTTTTCATCTAGCCAATCATCTCCAGAACTCTCTTCATTCAACAGCATGGGTTCTGGGACTTCAACGTCAGTCATTGTGTTGTTGTTTCCAACCAAATATTCACATAGTCCCTTCCCTTTCATAGTCTTGACTTGCTTGATCTCGATGTCATACTCTAGAATCTTAGTTATCCAATTAGCCCGCTTCTTAGTGATTTCACCTTCCATTATATATTCATGCACAATAGGGTGTGACACATGAACAATCACCCTGTTGCATGATATGAGGTGTCGGAACTTCTTCAACCCCTTTACAATAGAAAAGGCTTGCTTCTCCAAAAAGTTGTACTTCACCTCATAATATTTTAGATTGTATGAATAGAAGGTGATGTGAATTTTTTTTTATCTTCATCATCTTTTTGCATCAAAATAGTAGCGATACTTGTGCTACCACCAAAGACGTACATGAGGAAGTCTTTCGACAAATCCAGATTAACCAACACAGGAGTAGAAGAGATGGCTTCTTTAATCTATTTGAAAGCTTTTCTAGCTTCCAATGTCCATTTGAAAGCTTGGTATTTTTTTAAGATCAATGTGATGGGCCAAACAATCCCTGTGAAGTCCAGTATGAACCAACTGATGAAGTTAACCTTGCACAAAAAATATTGATCTCCTTTTTTGTTGATGGGTAGAGGAAGTTCTTTGATCGCTTTAACCCTTTTCAGGTCGATGGAAATACCTTCCTTTGAGATGACATAACCCAATAGCTTCCCTTGTGGGACTCCAAACACACATTTCTTTGGGTTGAGAGAAATCCTAAACTCCTAGCACTTATGGAAGACAAGCTTGAGATGATCAAAATGATCTTCAACAGATTTTGAGAAAATCGTTAGGTCGTCTAGATAAATAAGAATGATCTTATGTATCAAATCCCTGAAAGAAATTTCCATAGCTCGTTGGAAAGTGGCTCTAGCATTTGAGAGTCCGAAGGGCATTTTAGCATAATCGTATGTTCCCCACTTGGTGGTAAACGCCATTTTGTGCTATTCCTCCTCTTTCACTCAAATTTGGTTATAGCTCGGAGAAACCATCTAGCATTGAAAACATCTCAAAACCAGCAACTATTTTTTAGAATTTCCTTCATGGAAGGAAAAGGGTAGTGGTCCTTTAAAGATTCTCTATTTAGGTCTCGAAATTCAACACACAATCTTATATCACCATTCTTCTTCCAGACCCGCACCAGGTTAGATACCCAAGTACTCTATTTGATTGGGAACACTATCTGAGATTCAATCAACTTCTGTAACTCTTGGGCCATTAAATACTCGATCTTTGGATTTACTGGCCTCTGCTTTTTCTGCACGAGCTTTGCTCCCTCTAGTAGCTCAATGGTGTGTTGGATAATCCCAGGATCATATCCCCGAAGATCCTCATATGACCATACTACCACATTTGGATACTTCTCACAAAAATACTTTAACATTTCTTTGTTCTTCTACGAGACTCCCTTTCCGACCTTAAGCTTTTTATCTTCTCCGATGTGCAGATCGACGTAATTGCCTTTATCAACTACAAGCTTTCTCTTGTCTTTTCTCTCATCATCAGAATCAAACAAATTCTTGAGAGTAACCAAACCTTTAGGGAGCTTGTTTGAATTAAGCTAGACCATTTGATCTTCATAGGCCTCAATGATCTTTGGCTGTAATTGGTCAAAAAATTCTTCAAAAAACTAGAGAAATGATGCGATATGAGCATCACTATCAAACACTTTCCATTTTTTATCATTAGTTGGGACTACAACCCACAAAATCACTCACACCAGGAATGTTTATTATCAATTAACTTAGAAGCTAGCTCAAACTGAGATCTAAATGTTGCCCTTCGGTCTACTTTAGAGTTCTGCTCTCTAAGTACAACTAGGATGTTTAATGCCTCAAATCCTTCAATTAGGTCCCAGACCCTGTGTTGGTATGATTGCATATGAACATTCTTGGCAGCTGACAACCCTCGGGTTTGGTTAACCACCAGTTCTAAATCTCTGAACACCTATATTTTCTTGGTACCCATTTGTTCTAATAAACTGAAACCGTGGACAAGGCCCTCATACTCTACTTCATTGTTTGAGCACATGAACTAGAAACGATCCGATCTTAAGGTCTTTTCTTTGGATGGAGATACCAAACACATTTTGGCATTGACTCCTACCTGCATCTTGCTCCATCAAAGTGCAAGGCACATAACTCTGAGGTCCCTTCACTCCCAGACTCTTTAGTCACTCTGGGCATAATCTAATCCTCTTCATGTATGACATATGTTCCTAGCCCCATTGCATGATAGTTGCCAAAAGGGTCTGAACTTATAAATTCATTCGAGAGAGCTTCTTCATTTTCAATGAGGGAACTATTTTCTTCTTCATCCTTAAGAAGTTCAGCATTGAGCATCTCTTCTAGGGTAATTGAGGTATGTGCTGCCTCAAAATTGATCATGGCTTCATTAGCCACATGCTCGAAATGTAAAGGTTCTACCAATATCCTCATCTTAGCTCCATGTTTGATTCTTATTATTAGGTGCACCCAGTCCAAAGAGATGTAACCTCCAATATTTGCAGTGAATTCCCATGACAAACATATCCCGAACATAGGAGGGACATCAATGAGCACAATGTCTTAGTTCATAGTAATGTTGGTCCACGCAAATAATGTCATAGGCAATCCTTTGATTACTCTAACAGTTTCAACCTTGTTCCCGTCAAGTTGCATAACTCCCTTCCTAAGGGGCTCATATTCGAGTCCCAAAGCTTCAACTACTTGCTTGGGCATGATGGTGGTTCTAGCATCAAAGTCAACCATACAATTATGTAGTAGTTTTTTTACCAATGATAAGTGTGATATAGAAAGACTTGGGTTTAGGCTTACCCTCTTTTCTGACCTGATTTTCTATTGGTTGATTTTCCAAAACTCTATCTGGCCTGGATTGGTTGTCTTATCTTTTGAGGGTTGCTCAAGCATCTTCATGCTTTCTTCTACCGATAATGCCTTTTGTAATAGCAACTTTTTCTCCAAGATGGACAAGATATCCCACAAAGAAACATTAGAAGAAGATTTCTTTAGTTGTTCCACCATGTTGAATGGCATTCGTGACTAATGAGCTATGGTAGTTGGCTCTTTCAGCCTTGCAATTGGTACATCCAGTTGTTTTGAAATTGTCAAGGTGACCATGGGAGCTTTGCTTTTAGAGGAGGTGGATTCTTAGAACCTGGAACAACATCCACATACTATTGTAGAACTAATGACACAGTTGCTGAGGAACTGGGCATTGGATTAGGTGAACCTTTAGTTTGCAAGGACATGAATTCTCCAGTGAGCCTCCGCTTGGAGCAGGTATTGTAGTCTAACTATAGTTGCAGTACCTGGGTCACTAGAATGTCATTCGAGTATGCTAACTCCTCTTCCTCCATCCAAGAAAAGAGTGTCTGGTCTGGAGCTATATCTAGCTCCTGCTCTATAGATATTCCTTGCATTTGAGCAGTGAGAACTGCATTCTCCATTTGCTGAGAGGCATATGGATGACCTCCAGAATCGAGCATGATGCCTTGACTACATTGCTCTACTATCTTCTATTGTAAATTCCCTCATGAGAAATTTTGGGGCATATACACATCATTGCAAGGGAACCACCATAGATTGATCTCCTCAGAAAGATTATTTTGTCCCACTACCAGCTCTTTACTTGAACTAAGATAGACAGTCTACATCGACATTGTCATGGGCATGACCTAATTGCTTTTTTGGGCTTGGGTATTACTATGTGATCTATCCTGCCATTGATTCTAGTGAAATAGAGATTTCCTGACTTGTTAGTTTTGGTAAGAAGGATTTTTGTAGGCATATTGTTGTCACTTCATATTGGTTAACTCATTTGTCATGGTTGGCAACTGCTCTCTCATGTTGTTCACCTCAACTGCTAGGGGGTTAGGCACTGGGGCCACACTCGGCATTGTTGTTGGGTACACATACATAGACTGGGGGGACACGAGAGTGCTAGTTGAAGCTACCGCTAGTTTTGCTGAGGTCGATTCTGGGAGCAATGGCATGATAGGTTGCGGTGCCAACTTTCTGGTGGCAATAAGATTGTTCTCCGCAGTGACAACAAGGTTATATGCATCAAGTAAGGTATTTCCACCGAGAGATTGCAACATCACAGAAATATCATGCATAGACTTCAAATAAAACATGAATGCTAGATCTAGAGATGGTCGATTTCCGATAGGGACCCTCTACCAAGTTGAATGAAACTGAGCATTGAAATTGGCCAAAGCTTTATTAGGAGCCCACTTTATATTAGCCAGCTGGTGATATAGCGAAGATTTGTCACCATTATTTGAGAAGCACTCATAGAAAGGATTTATGGGCTGGTGCATGAAGTTGGGTTACACTTTTGTGGCCAACTCCAAAAAAAAATTGAAAATGACATAACACGAGCACATTATAATGCGCTCGCGTTATGTCATTTTAAAAGGAAAGAAAAAAGTGAAAGCTATTCATTTTCTCTTGTCTATTTTTCTGCTTTGCCTATGGCCAAAAACCCTCATTTTTGCGCTTGCATTCTAGGAGGAGACATTCTAAAAAATTCATCAACAGTAGTTGCTTTTCCTTTGCAAAGATGGCACCATGACAATGAAGAGGTGCATGAGGTAAGTATTGTTTTCTATTTGTTTTGAATTTCTTAGTTTCAAGTTAATTTTGTTTGTTTTAGGTTAGATTTGATTGTTTTTTTTAATTTGTAGGAGATGCAAATAATCCTACAAATCCTCAAAATCCTCAACAAGAAGAATAGGAAAATCCTCCTCAACAAAATCCTCAACAAAATCAACCTCCCCCACCAATCACTCAACACCCTCTTGGCACTCAACAAAATTTGAGGAGTGAAATTGAGAACAAAAAAAATTAAGGATCTTATCACTAGGTTGAGTGATCTAAATGGTTCAACCACAGAAAGAATGAAATTAGAAAATTCAATGAAAGAGATGTTAAAAAATCTAGATTCAATAACCCAACAAGTAATGGGATGGAAAGATAGGAGGCAGACAACTAGGGCATATTATGCAGATAAACTATCATATAAACAATTAAAAGATTTAAAAATTACTAAAGGTGATTTGTGCTCTTTATTCACTGACCCTAGAACAAATAAAAATCTTAGCCTCAATGCGAAGAGGTTTCCTCTTCATTGGTGCCACCACCAAGAGATTAGGAACCGTTTTTATGATAGGTGGTACTTGGTCTTTGATTACCCACCATGCAACAATTGTGAAGTCCCCCAATATTTTCTTAGGAAACTATACAATGAGTTCATATTGAACCAAATCCCAAATTATTTTGATACGAGGGAGTTCTAGAGGAGAGGTGGGGGGTCGGCTCAGGATAGGCCCAGTGCAAAGCTGGATCCTAAGTGGCAAGGGAGACGACCTCTCGCTAGGCCGCCTTGTGAGCACATTGGTATGCTTGTCATTACGAAGGAGAGTGCCAACGTAGAGACATTGCAGGTGATCAACACTTTGACCCAGAGTGTCATCCATCATACTATCCCTATTATACAAAGCCATCCAAGGGAGTCTTCGAGTGGTGGCCTTCAAACCCATGTGTGTCAATCTTGTGGGGCGACTTGTTCATATGACCCCACTAACACGCAGGAGGCTGCTACATAGGATTTGTATGCTGATATGGGGATGGAGAGGATGGATGATATTTTGCATCATGCATATGGCATTGATAGTCAAGTAAAATTCAACATGTTCATTGAATTTAATTTATTAAATTTTGATTCTAAAATGCAAGATTAACTAATTTAGTTTTATTATTTTAATAAAATTACAAGGTCACAGTGTTGAGACTGGATACACCAGTCCTCCACCTACTTATTTTTGTAATACACCTATCAGTGGGGTATGTAACTAGTAAAAAATTATAAATTTATTACATTTTGATAGCATTGTTTTACGAATGGTATTTTAATACATGTGATTTTGGATGTTGAACGGGCTAATATTGGCAGTTTCAAGGAAACAACTCCTAGTGCTAGTGGATTTACTCAAACATACACGGAGGTAATAGAATAAAGAGAACTTAACTAATGAATTCTACTTAATAGATTTGTGTATTTTATATTCATATTGTTGGTTATGTTGCATTACACATCATTCAAACTCAAAGCATTACTTCAAATTCCATAACTAATAACTAGATGTTGATAGATGAAAAAATTTCAACTATACAATATAGTTGTTTAGAAATTCAAAATAAGCATCATGATGCAATTACTTCACATGGAGGCATGTGCTTGCAAAGGTGGACCAACACGACAAACTATGGATGCTTGGAAAAAATCTATGAAACCATACTAGTAAGCAATAGCATAGACAAGGCAGTTAGTGATGCAGAGCATCATATCAAAACACTCAATCATCAAGGTACATCTAATGCAAAGCATCCAAAAAACACCATCAACATCATTTCTTCAAGGGATTTCAATCCCAAATAGAATCAAGAGAAGATCAAATATAATTTCATCATAAATCTACTTTTCATTCAACCAAAATCCACTCAAATTCTCTTAGCCATTCCATAGGCCATCATTCATCATTCCACTAATCAGTATTCCAATTGACTCATTGAAATAAAAAACCCTATTAAAGAAACCTTTGATTTAATCAATTAGATTCACATCATTCTCAACCACTATAAAAACAACATAAACCTAATTATTGACACTTGAACAATTCATCTTTTCATTTATTCACCGAGGAAACAAATCAACTAAACCATAACTCACTATTATCAATCCATTATCAAGCACTGTACTCACCATATTTTGACTGCAGTAGTCTATTTATAGGTTACAAACTCCTACTACAATAGAATTTTGATTATCATCTTGTGGTTAATCACCAATTTGCTCAAAAGGCTTCATAATAATCACCCATCCAACCATCAAAGTCACCAAACCTGTCTTATACACCTTAACCAAATTTAGTAATATCAATCATATCATTAGTTTGATAGTAACCAAGAACTCAATATCATCCTTTCCACTATTTAAACAAACATCTTTGTTTTGATCAAACAATATCATATTCCTCTAGTAGGTTTGTCAACCATTGAATCAGGTAGTTACAGTCCTATCTCAAAGCTTATTAAAAAACTCAATGCACATTTAGAAGACTTTCCAACACATCACAACATATCAAAGTTCTTAGACATTTGACATAAAGAAAATCATCAGATTTGAGACTGTCCTCTGAAGAAAGGCTAGTAGATTAGGCTTGTTTTACAAAGGAGACCCCTTCAAAACCATTCCAAATCACTCAAAACCTCAAAAAAGTCTTCAAGCATGTGTTATAACTCAATATTTCACCATTTATAGGGATTGAAAACCATGAAAATGTTGAAACCCTCATTTATAGGGTGTAAAAGCACAAATCAAGGAGGGTTTTGTGAAAAATACTCTTGCAAACCTCTATTTCTCTGGCCACCACATAGAACATTATTTTTTATGTCTACCAAGACCTTATACATCATTTTCAAGCCTCTACAAGCTTTATTTATTCATGACCCATGACTATAGCATCACTTTGTGTAGGAAAATCCTCTATTTTCCAGTGTAGCAACAACTCCACCATGGTATTTTTGATTTTCCCTGCACTTACAATCATCAAAACATGCAAAAAATCCTAACATTAACCTACTACACCTACTACACCAATTTACTTGACCTACATTGGTGGAGTAGTGAAGAAAAACCCTATTGGACTCTCAAACTTGCTTCTAAAAGGACTCTGTCGGGCACTGGAAACTGCCTCTTATTCTTTTGTTTCCTAAAACTAACCAAGTCCAACTCTTGAAATTGGAAACTAACTCCTCTTTACATGTACTCACACTATGATTTAACTTTGGGTGTTCCTAAATTACCAACACAAGAAAACAAAACAATGGAGTAATGCTGCAAAATCAGAAACAGGGAATTTTTTTTTCAAAATCTAATTACAAGAACACAAACTTCTACTTTTTCTCACATTTACATGCCTTTTAAAGATATTTCCTTTTCCATAACTTTCTTTCCATCGATTGAAACTACCCCTTTTAACCCTTAATATGCCTGATTTCCTTGTTTTTGTCAATTTAACAACTTTTAACAATATTACATTATTGCATTGTTTGCATTTTCCCACTTTGACCACCTAGAACTTACCCATAACCTTAAATAAATTCAAATAAGACCTCATATGACCTTTAACATGCTTTACATCATTTTTCCATGACCTTTTGTGATTGACTCAATACAAATTCGAACACTCATCCCTTTTGCAAAATTGAAAAGTATTTGATGACCTAGGTGCTCCTGCACCAACATCTAACCCAATTGAATCAGGAGAAGATCAAATTGAATAATCAACTAAAGTTTATTTCTCTTTTCATCAAAAATCACATTGTTTCATTTGCAAACCACAAGGAAACAATAAGCCAACTCATTTCAATACTTCTTCTTATCATCCTCAAGCTTCAAACATCTTATTTATCAACAAAAATGATTGATCTGTGCACAAGAAACCTAATTAGAGTCACTAAACAATCCACTCTTTCATCATTCACCAAGGCACCATTCCACTCAATTTGCTTTACCTAGGAAAAATAACCAAAAAAAAATCTTTCATGTTACAAACTATATCCATCAGATCCTAACACACCTTTGTCATCATCAATTTATCTAAATTCAAAGCAAAAACTTGATAAAGAGCTCTAAATCTTTCAATTCCTTAAACAACTCACCAGATTTTCACTTTTACCAACTAGTTCCTCAAGAAAAAGATACTAAAATCAACCATTTGCACCTCAATCATTTCATCTGACTTCCAAGACATTACTCACATCATGTTTATTGACTAAGCTTATTCTATGCAATCAAGGCCTACAAAGGAGGGTCTATTGCATAAGGTACTTACAAACCTTAAATACTCCTTCCACCACCACAAACACCATGGAAATATCCTACATAAGCTTTATAAATGATGCAGAGTGGCAAGGAAGGAAAACTCACAATCACAAATGGCAAAGTCACTGCACTGAATGCTTCTCTCAAATACTCTTATGAGGAGTCCTAAATTCCACTATTCTTTAAGAGATCAACCCCACACACCTAGGGTTCACAACTCAAACCACTCACAAAGCTTTAAAAAATTTGGATCATGTCTCATTAAGTCAAAAAAGGGTTTAACAACCCTCTAGCTTTTAGGTTACAACAAACACCCATCACTATGGTGACTTAGACTTCACTCTCTCTTAAGGCTTGCAGCCCTTGCCCAGTAAGAAAGTTAGAATAAAAAACACAAGGAAGATTGTTAAGACACCAAACCTATGGATTTATACCCCTAAGATGGACCCTTGCAAGGTTCCAAAACCCTTCCTCTTGACTGTCAAAACATCACTCACAATGGCCCTTTCTACCGCTGCTCCAAAAGGCCTAATTCACAGACCTACAGCTAGGTCTTGACTATCTAAGCTCTCCCCTTCACCCCAAAGACAAAATTCAGACTCCTAAAGGTTCTCCACACCTATTTCCACCATTCCTGAGTGCCTCTTAAACAAATTCTTCAAAATCAAGCAAAAACTCTTTTTTTTGCTTGTCAATTATGCTTGCCACATAGAGAAGTCAAGCCAAAATTCATGCACAACTTCCAAAAATGAGCCTTCCATTATCCAAATCATTGAGGAAATGATATTACAGCCTTATATCTTCCATCCCACCGAGATTTAGCAATTTTACAACGTGGGAATGGAAGAAATATACATTTTTCACCCAAAACCCTAATTTTTAGGGTTTTCAGACCACCTGATAGAGAAATTGGAATATTTCCCTTGATACTGAATGAAATTTAACCACTCCAATTCCAAAGGAAATATTATTCAATTACCTATCCAACCATTATGGGCTTGGATCATGAAATTGAACATACAGTCCATACCAAGTATAGGATCAACAAATTCTTTAGAAAAACACAAGAAAAACAACAAACTTCTTATTGAAACTTCTTCAAAACATCAACATCAACCTTTCCTCAACCAAGAGAGGAATATTTTCAGTCTTACAAACTCCCTCCAACTTCTTGCAACTATCTTTTGAAAAGAGAGACGTTGGAAAACAACTAATCTCATGCTTTGACTTCTAATTGCCTAGTTAAGGAAATGTGATCAAGTTCTACCTACTCGACCACAAAGAGCCTTCCAAAATGTGTCAAAGGCATTTAAAACCTTGTCAAAAAGTAAGGTGACTCCCCTTAGGTGTCTAGATACAACAAAGCATCCTTTTTCCTTATTTTTCCAAGATGCACTAGACTTACAAAGGAGGATGGAGACCTTGTTGTACAAAGAAGTTGGTCACCAAGAACAAAAACTCAACCAAAAACCTAGAAGACCTACTAAAAAGAATTGAAATGGTCCATAAGACCTTATTCCATCCATAAACCAAGAAAAAAAACATGAAAAGTTATTCTAGGTCTCTTAGACTGATGGGTGCTCCTGCACCATACTCCCAAGCAAGAAAAAGATCTCAAGTCCTCTTTGAGATCAGGTCTTCTACAGTAGTTCCATGCTATTTACTATCATTTTCTGACATCCCCTTAGGTGTCTAGATACAACAAAGCATCATTTTTCCTTATTTTTCCAAGATGCACTAGACTTACAAAGGAGGATGGAGACCTTGTTGTACAAAGAAGTTGGTCACCAAGAACAAAAACTCAACCAAAAACCTAGAAGACCTACTAAAAAGAATTGAAATGGTCCATAAGACCTTATTCCATCCATAAACCAAGAAAAAAAACATGAAAAGTTATTCTAGGTCTCTTAGACTGATGGGTGCTCCTGCACCATACTCCCAAGCAAGAAAAAGATCTCAAGTCCTCTTTGAGATCAGGTCTTCTACAGTAGTTCCATGCTATTTACTATCATTTTCTGACATCCCCTTAGGTGTCTAGATACAACAAAGCATCCTTTTTCCTTATTTTTCCAAGATGCACTAGACTTACAAAGGAGGATGGAGACCTTGTTGTACAAAGAAGTTGGTCACCAAGAACAAAAACTCAACCAAAAACCTAGAAGACCTACTAAAAAGAATTGAAATGGTCCATAAGACCTTATTCCATCCATAAACCAAGAAAAAAAACATGAAAAGTTATTCTAGGTCTCTTAGACTGATGGGTGCTCCTGCACCATACTCCCAAGCAAGAAAAAGATCTCAAGTCCTCTTTGAGATCAGGTCTTCTACAGTAGTTCCATGCTATTTACTATCATTTTCTGACATCCATGTTGCATCCTCTTCAGGTAGACCTTTCCATTTGACCAAGTATTCCTTGTAAACCTTCCTTCTAGTCTTCTTTGTCTCCTTGGTGTCTAGGATGCATTCAAGGGTCATAGGTTGGCTGGGGGGTAGTTCCTTCACCCAATCTTCATCCTCCATTGATGTTGTACCTAATCCATCACTTGCATTCATAGAAACTTTGAAATGATACAAGTCAAAAATGTTGAAGATAGGAGAGATTTCCACCCCAGGAGGTAGCTCTATTTCATAAGCATTTTGGCCAAACTTGTGGACCACCTTACAAGGTCATCTCTTCTTCATCATGAGTTTGGTATACTTTCATTTTGGAAGTCTCTCCTTCTTCAAGTGTGCCATCACCAAGTCTCCAACCTTGAATTGGACATTCCTCTTCTTTAAATCTGCCTTTTCCTTATACTTCTCAACATTCTTTTGAAGGGTTTCCTTCACTTGTTGATGAATATCCCTGATTGTAACAACAAACTCCTCACCTTGAGAACTTCTCTTAGAAACTCCTTGTAGATCTCTTAGTTCATAGACCCCTCTAGGGTGTATTCCATAGACTACTTCAAAAGGGCTTCTACCAATGCTCCTATTCATGGAGTCATTATATGCAAATTCAGCCTGAGCTAAAATCAGATCCCAAGCTTGTCCATCCTCCTTGATAAGGCATCTTAAGAGGTTTCCCAATAATCTATTCATCACTTCAGTTTATCCATCCATTTGTGGATGGCATGCTGAACTAAAGGACAGATTTTTTCCTTGAGTTTCTTCCACAAGGTCCTCCAAAAGTGACCAATGAATTTAGAATCCCTATTAGAAACAATGCTTAAAGGTAGTCCATGTATCCTAACAACCTCCTTAAAGAAGAGACCTGCTATATGAGATGGATCATTGGTGCATATACAAGGAGGAAAATGTTCCATCTTACTAAATCTATCAACTACCACAAAGATACTATCAAAACCTCTTTGGGTTCTAGGTAACCCAAAGACAAAGTCCATACTTACACACTCCCAAGGCCTATTGGGAATGGGCAGTGGCTAATAGAGTCCTACATTTGATGAAGTTCCCTTTTCCCTTTGACATATTGTGCAGCCTTCCACATACCTTCTCACATCCACCTGCAACTTTGGCCAATAGTAAAATCTCCTAACTTGTTCCAAGGTCTTGTCAAGGCCAAAGTGACCTCCAAGACTCCCACTGTGTTTCTCCTTTATGATATTCTCCCTCATTGAGAATTTACGCATACATAATTGGCTTCTTTTGAAGAGAAAACCATTCTACAATAAAAATTCAGAGAATTCACCATGAAAACAATTCAAATGTTGCTCACAAACATTGTATACCTCCTTGAAATTTGAATCTTCATGATATATATCCTTCAATGCTTCAACCCCCATGCTTTGGAGTTGGATCTCTTGCAATACAAGTTCCCTTCTACTGAGAGCATCTGCCACCTTATTTTCTTGGCCCTTCTTATGCTTTATTGTGAAAGTATAGGCTTGAAAAGACTACCCACTTGATGTGCCTATGACTGAGTTTGTCCTGTGCATTCAAAAAACTCAAGGCATGATTATTAATATAAACAAAAAATTCTTTAGGTAACAAGTTGTGCCTCCAATTTTTTAGGGCTTGGACCATATCATACAATTCCAAATCATAGGAAGAATACTTCCTCTTTGCTTCATTCAGCCTCTCACTAAAAAATGCAACTGGTCTGCCATCTTGGCTCAAAACAACCCCTATTGCTTGATTGCTAGCATCACACTCAATGGTAAAAAAATTATCAAAATCAGGGAGCACAAGTATAGGATGTTGTGCTACTCTCATTTTTAGATATTCAAACCCTTTATCAACCTCATTGGTCCAATAAAACTTACCTTTGTTACCTCCTTTGATGGTGTCCAAGATTGGTGCACAAATTTGGCTAAAGTTCTTGATGAACTTTCTATAAAAGTTTGCAAGTCCATGGAAGCTTCTCACATCTCCCATGGATTTTGGTGTTGGCCAAGTAAGAATAGCATCCACCTTTGAAGGATCCATCTTCAAAATTCCCTTAGAGATGACAAAACCAAGGTAGACTAGTTCTTCCTTCATGAATTCACACTTTTCCATGTTTATCAACAACTTCTCCTCTTGTAACCTCCTTAGTACCATGTCAAGGTGCTTCAAATGTTCTTCTTTAGACCCGCTAAACACAAGGATGTCATCTAAATAAACTACAACAAACTTTCCAATGAAAGGTCTCAATACCTCATTCATAAGGCCCATAAATTTACTAGGGGCATTTGATAACCCAAAGGGCATCACCAACCACTCATAGAGGCATTCATTAGTCTTAAAATTTGTCTTCCATTCATCCCCCTCTCTGATCCTTATCTGATGGTACCCGCTCTTTAGATCAATCTTGGAAAAGTAAGATGCTCCTAATAGACAATCCAAGAGGTCCTCCATTCTTGGCATCGAGAACCTATATCTGATTTTGATCTTATTAATGGCTCTTGAATCAGTGCAAAGCCTCCAATTCCATCCTTCCTTGGTGCTAGGATAGTAGGAACATCACATGGGCTCAAACTCTTCCTCACTAGCCCTTTCTCCATCAACTCTTGCACTTTTCTTGCAATCTCCTCATTTTGAGTAGGTGTCATCTTGTATGCAGCTTTATTGGGAAATGTAGCCCCTATAATTAGATCAATATGGTGGCTTATATCCCTAATGGTAGGTAGGGAACTAGGTAATTCATTCACTCTTATGTCCTTGTACCTTTCCAACAAGTCTTGGACTTCCTTTGGTGCATCTTCCTTCTTCTTTGTGGGCAGATCTTCTTCACTTTTTGGCTTCATAATAAGGAAGAATCCTCTTCCTCCTCCTTCCTTCAAGGTCTTCATGAACTCCTCACCCACCATCAAAACAGTAGGCCCTTCATGCTTTTCCTTGTCTTCTTCTAGGAGAGGTGAAAGGTTGTAAGTCTTCCCATCCTTCATAATGGAGTATATGTTCTTCTCCCCATCATGCTTGGTCTTCTTATCAAATTGCCAAGGCCTACCGGAAATATATAGTTTAATACTTGTACTCAAAATTTTGTTCATTAGATCTCATACATTATAAGTCATGACGTGGATTGCTATTGTAACTTTTTTGTGATTGAATAATTTGTTGTTTTATTTTCAGATGTTGGTTGTGGAAACACCTACAAATGTTACAAGGGCAATGGATATCGGTGTTTCATCAGCTATACAATCCTCGATGGCTTTGATAGAGGAGGTATGAGGCAAATTACTAAATTTCAATTTACATTCGTTGTTATAGATGTTAATTCTAGTGAAAAATCAAACCATTATTGATTCATAATTTAATTCCTATTTGGATGGTTTATACAGGGCTTGAGCATCGGCATGCAAATATTTCCATCATGGAGAGTGATCATGAGATGGCCGTAAGTGATTATTTTCTTAAATATATCATTTTTTATAATGCAATTTCTATATATTAATGTCTTTACTTCTTATTGTAATAGTTAAAACTTCACCAAGAGCTAAACCGTAGGAGGAGCAACAGGAGCACTCCTCGAGCACAACAAAAATGAGTGACAAACTTATTTCCATCGAATTTCCAAACAAAGGGAAAAAATTTATTTCCAAAGCATGGAGAGAAATGAATTTTGATTCTAGAGCCCTTTGTGTATGCCTAGACATGGCAATTTTGTACATATCTTGTATTGGATATATTTGACATTGTATGCCTATATGGCATTCTCGTAAGCCTATATGGCTATTTTGTAACTATATTTTATACTTATATTGACATATATTGATGTATGCATATGTTAGCTCTCAAAAACGCATGCAAGATGCCTCAAGAGGTTGCCAATCTCTTGATAGGATTCAGGGTAACAGACAAGGTCAAAAGAATTCAACCTTCTACTCTTTAGGTGCTGCAAAACCTGGGTGGGTGTACCTCTCTTGAACAATGCAGGCTTAACTTGTGATTATCTTAAAGCAATTTGTTCACAATGCCAATGAGAGGTGAACAAATGAAAACCAACTTGAAAACAATAACAATATTCTGATCTGAATTCTAAAATAAATGCTCAATTAATAGATGTAAAGAAAATTGAATAAGTTCAAATGGTGAAGTACAGAGACCAGTGCCTTGTTGGGTGTGCGGAGTCAAATGAGATCAAGATGAGAAACACTTCTCTGAGAAAACTCAAATTATCTGGCATATATTATGTTTACAACTTGTATAAACATGCAAGAATGTGATTACTAAGTTCTACTTGAATAATCCAATCAAATCTCACTGATTACTGTGATTAACTGAAAGGATTTAGTCTTTACTTGAAAGAACCAATCAATCGATCACACGAGTGCAGTAAATGTGTACTGATAAATTGAATATAAACTTGTCATATCAATTTAAAACATCAGAAAGAGTCCATCTTGGAGACAACTTAGCAATTCTTTTATTAAATTCAACAGATAACTGATACCAGACATGTGCAACAACATCAATTGACATTCATAAATATCTCCATTTTAGAACATGCATCACAACCTCTGATTTGATAAATTTATTGTTCTGTATCCATACAATTTGCCTATTGTATCGAATAACTAATAACTAGTGATTCCTCTATTACAAATTGCAAAATTCCTATTTATACACCAGCATGAGAAAAA
>VDFB02000013.1:186709056-186734044 GCA_007258455.2 Sequoia sempervirens
ATATCAAGGCATGGGAACCAAGATGACCAAGGATGCTGAGTTTTATGTGGAGGTAATGGATGTGGTCCAAACTTTAGGAGGGAGAAGAAATTCAATGTATGATTTGTGCAGGAGCACCATTCAATAGGTTTTGTTCATCAAGGCAAATAAGGAGTAGAATATCATCAATTTACTAAAATCGGCCTGAACTTGTACATTTGAAGGATTTGAGTCAATAAAAATGGATTTTTGACCCATTCCTCTTTTTGTAGCCTCTGTAACTTGAGGAATGTGTCTGTACTAACATTATTAAGGTGTGGCAATGATGTGTTAGTGTTGGGGAGGTCTGAAAGTGAGATGGGTGTGAAACCCATGTGTGTAAAAGTGAGTTTTCTTTAAGAAAAATGGTGGTTTTGAAGAGTCAAATTGTGTTTTTGTGTAGGGAAGCATTATTTTATGATTTCTTGAGCTTGTGTAGGGTATCAAAAACTTGTTTGAGTAATTTTTAGGTTGTGGTTAGCTTTGGAAGTATCATTTTCAATAAACCCCTAGGGTTTAGGCTACAATAGAGGGTTTTGTGGTTTACCCATTGTACGGTGGTACAATTGAGATATGATTGTAGATTTTGAAGTTTTGACACTTTAGAATTGCTTCCCAAAGAGTTGGTAAGGTTTGGATAAGTTTAGAGTATAGACCCTTTGTTCAACCGGATCGATCCCTTAAGGGTCCAAAGGGAAAAATGGCTACAAAATTCAGCATGAGATTACTCGGACACCATGATGCTTACAAACTTCTTGTCTAGTCCTATGGGATTGAGTTGGGCCCCTCTACAATAACCTCTCTCAGTTTTCGTTATCTCAGAGTGGTTTTCCCATGGTGTCCAATTTTTAGTTGATTCAAAAAGTGTCAAATGAAAGCAATGGAAAGTTGCAAGGTGGTGCAA
The DNA here is from genome assembly GCA_007258455.2 of Sequoia sempervirens. Taxonomy (NCBI): domain Eukaryota; kingdom Viridiplantae; phylum Streptophyta; class Pinopsida; order Cupressales; family Cupressaceae; genus Sequoia; species Sequoia sempervirens. The sequence goes on from VDFB02000013.1 coordinate 186,709,979, forward strand.
CTTTTGTTCTGCAACTTGTGTGACCAAATGGACTGTTCCAATGCATCCAAATAGGAATTTTTAAGCTATGCATGGTCCTCTTTCACACCCAAACACGTGGAATCGCTCTGAGCTACGTTCAATTGGATCGATCCCTTAAGGGTCCAAAGGGAAAAATGGCTGCAAACTTTAGCATGAGGTTACTCAGACACCGTGATTCTTAGAAAATTATCGTCTAATATAATGGGATCATGTTGGACCCTATATAATAACCTCTCTTTGTTTTCGTTATCTCGGAGTGGTTTTCCCGTGGTGTTCAGTTTTTACTTGAAGAGAAAAGTGTCAAATGGAAGCAGTGGAAACTTGCAAAGTGGTGCAACTTTCGTTCTGCAACTCGTGTGACCAAACGAATTGTTCCAACACATCTAAATAGGAATTTTTACACTAGGTATGGTCCTATTTTGCACCCAAACATGTGGAATCGCTCCAAGCTACGTTCAACTAGATCAATCCCTTAAAGGTCCAAAGGGAAAAATGGCTGCAAACTTCAGCATGAGGTTACTTAGACACCGTGATGGTTAGAAACTTATTGTCTGATCCTATGGGATTGCGTTGAGCCCCTCTACAATAACCTCTCTTGGTTTTCATTATCTCAGAGTGTTTTTCCCGTGGTGTCCAGTTTTTAGTTGATGGAAAAAGTGTCAAATGGAAGTAGCAGAAAGTCGCAAGGTGGTGCAACTTTCATTATGCAACTCGTGTGACCAAACAGACTGTTCCAATGCATCCCAATAGGAATTTTTATGCTAGGCATGTTCCTCTTTCACACCCAAATATGCGGAATCACTTTGAGCTACGTTCAATTGGATCGATCCCTTAAGGGTCCAAAGGGAAAAATGGCTGCAAGCTTCATCATGAGGTTAATCAGACACTGTGATGCTTAGAAACTTCTCATCTGACCTGATGGGATAATGTTGGGCCCCTCTACAATAACCTCTCTTGGTTTTTGTTATCTCGGAGTGGTTTTCCTGTGGTGTCCAGTTTTTAGTTGATGAAAAAGTGTTAAATGGAAGTAGTGGAAAGTTGCAAAGAGGTGCAACTTTCGTTCTGCAACTCGTGTGACCAAATGAACTATTCTAACACGTCTAAATAGGCATTTTTATGCTAGGAATGGTCCTCTTTCACACCCAAACACGTGGAATTTCTCTGAGCTATGTTCAACCAGATCAATCTCTTAAGGGTCCAAAGGGCAAAATGGTTGCAAACTTCAACATGAGGTTAATCAAACACCGTAATGCTTAGAAACTTCTCATATGATCCCATGGGATCATGTTGGGCCCCTCTACAATAACCTCTCTCAGTATTCATTATCTCAGAGTGGTTTTCCTGTGGTGTCTAGATTTCAGTTGATGGAAAAAGTGTCAAATGGAAGCAGTGGAAAGTTGCAAAGTGGTGAAACTTTCATTCTACAACTTGTGTGACCAAACAGACTATTCCAACACGTCCGAATAGGCATGTTTACGATAGGCATAGTCCTCTTACTCACCCAAACATGCGGAATCGCTCTGAGCTACATTCAACCGGATCGATCCCTTAAGGATTTGTGTTTAGTATGTTGAAATAGGCCATTCCACCTATTGTTCAGGCTGTGTCTCAATGATATGGGCCTGATGTAAGTAGGATATGGATTAGGAATAAGAAAATAGCATTAGTAAGGGCATTGGAAGAGATTACTAATGCTGCCCCTGTTGAAAATTCAAAATTGAAGCCCCTTAAAAGCAAGGCTAGAAGAGGTGAAAAGAAGAAATTGCTTGAAAATAAGTTAGAATATGTTGGAAATAGAGTGATATTGTGGAGTTTGATGTGTTCAAAAGGTCTGCAAGGACAGGGGAGGTCAAAAGTATGTTATGGCATGACATGCCCTAGTTGGGAAAATAGGGGTTTTGAATGAAAAAGAGAGGTTTGAGGGAGTAAATGTGGGTAAAGTCAAGGGGAAACATAATTTGGTGGTCAATTAAGTTTGTGTACGAAAAATGAAGAGTGTTGGAATAGGTTTTGAGGTTCAGGTTCGGGGGTTCAGTTTGTCGGTTTGGCCAAAATTTTTTGGAGGGGGGTTCAATTTGTTTTGGGTTCCTTGGTACAAAAGACATGTAAAAACAAAATATATATCTATGCAACCTAGAAGCATGAATTATGATTAGAATATCACATATCATCATATAAACAACAAAACCACCATAAACTTGAATGTCATTTAAAACATAAAAATTTCCAAAAAAAAAAGTGTTTATAACCTACAAAAAAATGTGAATAAAATCACATTGATTTTCGCATGAAAAAAAACCATGAGACCATAGCTTGTTGCTTACTATTATGATTTGATAGATTTTTTCCAAGGATCCATAGCTTGTTCGAAAGTACTTTTTTAAGGCTTTTAGCCATAGTAGGCTATAAAGGAATTGTTTGGATAAAAGTGCTTTGCAGAAAACATGTATGAAAAATGTGGTATAGCATGGCATAAGGTGAGAACTCCGCTTGAAAAAATGCCTCAAAGAAATGTGGTTTCATGGTTATGAAATGGCATGAAAAATTCCATGACAATAAAATTTCTATGGATTGTCATTGCATTCCACCACCATTGAGACCACATTTCTTTGAGGCTTTTTTTCAAACAGTTTGTTGCCTTCTTTATGCTATTGCTTATTATTATGCTTTGATAAAAATTTTCCAAGCATCCATAGCTTGTTTGGAAGCACCTATTTTAGGATTTTAGCCATAGCAACAAGGAGGTGAATTGTTTGATAAAATTCTTTGGTAAACATGTATGAAAAATGTGGTAGCATAGACAAGGCAGTGAACTGTTTGAAAAAATGCCTCAAAGAAATGTGGTTTCATGGTGATGGAATGGCATGATGAATGCCATGACAAGAAAAATTTCTATGGATTAATATGGAATTCCACCATCATTGAGACCACATTTCTTTCAAGTTTTTTCAAACAGCCCATTACCTTGTCTATGCTATTGCTTATTATTATGCTTTGATAGATTTTTTTCCAAGCATCCATAGCTTTCTAGTTTGGAAGCACCTATTTTAGGCTTTTAGCCATAAAGCGTGCCAAGGGAGGTGAACTATTTGATAAACTCCATTTGGTAAACATGTATGAAAAAATGTGGTAAATATAGACAAGTGTTGAATCCATTTGAAAAAATTCCTCAAAGAAATGTGGTCTCATGGTGATGGAATGCCATGACAATCCATAGCTTGTTTGAAAGAACATGTTTTAGGATTTTAGCCATAGCAGCAATGCAATGAACTGTTTGATAAAATGCTTTGATAGACATGTATGAAAAATGTGTTAGCATAGACAAGGTAGTGAACTCTTTGAAAAAATGCCTAAAAGAAATAAGGTCTCATGGTGATGGAATGCCATGACAATCACTTTTGATTGTCATGGCATTCCATCACCATGAGACCTCATTTCTTTGAGGCATTTTTTCAAAGAGTTCACTGCCTTTTCTATGATATTGCTTACTATTATGCTTTTGATAGATTTTTTCCAAGCATCCATAGCTTGTTCGAAAGCACTTGTTTTAGGATTTCAGCCATAGCAACAAGGCAGTGAACTATTTGACAAAATGCTTTGGTATACATGTATCAAAAAAAAATGTGGTAGTATAGACAAGGTAGTGAATTCTGTCAAAAAATGCCTCAAAGAAATGTGTGGTCTCATAGAATGCCATGACAAGCAAATGCAATTGGGAGCTGCTCCTAGTTATTAGTTATGCAATGTGAAGTAATTGCATAACTTCTTAGGTTGACTTTGTAAAAACTATATTGTAATTTAAATTTTGTCATCTATCAACATCTAGCTATTAGTTATGCAATGTGAAGCAATGCTTTGAGTTTGAAATATGTGCAATGCAATGCAATGCAATCAACGATATGAATATAAACTACAAAAATCTATTTTTTACAATTTATTAGTTAAACTCTTTATTTTATTTGCTCTCTATATCTATATGCTATGGAAATCCTTTAAATTTTAATTTTAAGTTTTTATCTCTTGTTCTACTTTTTTTTTAAATTTGATTTTTTTTTTAATTTTTTCTAGACTTTTTCCCGATTTTTCAAAAAATCTTATACTTTTGGTTTGCCATTTTTTCCCCAAAAGATTTTTGCTGCTATGGTATAAACACATATCTTTTTGTAATATCAAGGATACTTTTTGAAACTTCCATGCATTGCTAATCTAAAAGGAAAATTCTTTTTCCTAATCTGTATGCAGCCATGCTTTTGACATTGTCAAAAAGAGCAAATATGGACACCATCGATAAAAAAGATTTGTATTAACCAAATAGCCATGTACGCTATTAGCTCTCAAAAACACAAGCAAGATGCCTCAAGAGGCTGCCAATCTCTTGATATGCTTTAGGGTAATAGACAAGGTCAAAAGAATTCAACCTTCTACTCTTTAGGTGCTGCAAAACCTGGGCAGGTGTACCTCTCTTGAACAATGCAGCTTAACTTGTGATTATCTTAAAGAATTTTTTTCACAATGGCAATGAGAGGTGAACAAATGAAAACCAACTTGAAAATAGTAACAATATTCTGATCTGAATCCTAAAATAAATGCTTAATTAACAGATGTAAAGAAAACTGAATAAGTTCAAATGGTGAAGTGCAGAGACCAGTGCCTTGTTGGGTATGCAGAGTCAAATGAGATCAAGATGAGCAACACTTCTCTGAGAAAACTCAAATTATATGGAATATATTATGTTTACAACTTGTATAAACATGCAAGAATGTGATTACTAAGTTCTACTTGAATAATCCAATCGAATCTCACTGATTACTGTGATTAACTGAAAGGATTTAGTCTTTACTTGAAAGAACCAATCAATTGATCACACGAGTGCAGAAAATGTGCACTGATAAATTGAATACAAACTTGTCATATCAATTTAAACAATCAGAAAGAGTCCATCTTGGAGACAACTTAGCAATTCTTTTATTAAATTCAACAGATAACTGATACCAGACATGTGCAGCAACATCAATTGACATTCATAAATATCTCCATTTTAGAACATGCATCACAGCCTTTGATTTGATAAATTTACTGTTTAGTATCCATACAATTTTCCTACTGTATTGAATAACTGATAACTAGTGATTCCTCTATTACAAATTGCAAAATTCCTATTTATACACCAGCATGAGAAAAACATCAAAATGAAAATTCATGTCGGCCCTCCACAAGATTTAGGCTCAAAGAATGTCGGTTTGCAACGGTCAACCAAGTAGATACATGTCAGCCCCAGTGATTTTATTTCTATTGGTTGACCGTTGCAGGACGAAATTATTTGAGCCCGAATCTTGTGGAGGGCCGACATGGATTTTCATTTTGATGTTTTTCTCATGTTGGTGTATAAATAGGAATTTTGCAATTTGTAATAGAGGAATCACTAGTTATTAGTTATTTGATACAATAGGCAAATTGTATGGATACAAAACAGTAAATTTATCAAATCAGAGGTTGTGATGCATGTTCTAAAATGGAGATATTTATGAATATCAATTGATGTTGTTGCACATGTATGGTATCAATTATCTGTTGAATTTAATAAAAGAATTGCTAAGTTGTCTCCAAGATGGACTCTTTCTGATGTTTTAAATTGATATGACAAGTTTGTATTCAATTTATCAGTGCACATTTACTGCACTCGTGTGATCGATTGATTGGTTCTTTCAAGTAAAGACTAAATCCTTTCAGTTAATCACTGTAATTAGTGAGATTCGATTGGATTATTCAAGTAGAACTTAGTAATCACATTCTTGCATGTTTATACAAGTTGTAAACATAATATATGCTAGATAATTTGAGTTTTCTTAGAGAAGTGTTGCTCATCTTGATCGCATTTGACTCGGCATACCCAACAAGGCACTGGTCTCTGTACTTCACCATTTGAACTTATTCAGTTTTCTTTACATTTGTTAATTAAGCATTTATTTTAGGATTCAGATCAAAATATTGTTACTGTTTTCAAGTTGGTTTTCATTTATTCACCTCTCATTGGCATTGTGAACAAATTGCTTTAAGATAATCACAAGTTAAGCCTGCATTGTTCAAGAGAGGTACACCCACCCAGGTTTTGCAACACCTAAAGAGTAGAAGGTTGAATTCTTTTGACCTTGTCTGTTACCCTGAAGCGTATCAAGAGATTGGCAACCTCTTGAGGCATCTTGCCTGCGTTTTTGAGAGCTTACATATGCATACATCAATATATGTCGATATAAGTATAAAATATAGTTACAAAATAGCCATATAGGCTTACAATAATGCCATATAGGCATACAATGTCAAATATATCCAATACAAGATATGTACAAAATTGCCATGCCTAGGCATACACAAAGGGCTCTAGAATCAAAATTCATTTCTCTCCATGCTCTGGAAATAAATTCTTTCCCTTTGTTTGGAAATTCGATAGAAATAAGTCTATCACTCATTTTTGCTATGCTCGAGGAGTGCTCCTGCTACTCCTCCTATGGTTTAGCTCTTGGTGAAGTTTTAACTATTACAATAAGAAGTAAAGACATTAATATATAGAAATTGCATTATAAAAAATGATATATTTAAAAAAAAATCACTTACGGCCATCTCATGATCACTCTCCATGATGGAAATATTTGCATGCCGATGCTCAAGCATGCTCAAGCCCTATATAAACCATCCAAATAGGAATTAAATTACGAATCAATAATGGTTTGATTTTTCACTAGAATTAACATCTATAACAACAAATGTAAATTGAAATTTAGTAATTTGCCTCATACCTCCTCTATCAAAGCCATCGAGGATTGTATAGCTGATGAAACACCGATATCCATTGCCCTTGTAACATTTGGAGGTGTTTCCACAACCAACATCTGAAAATAAAACAACAAATTATTCAATCACAAAAAAGTTACAATAGCAATCCACATCATGACTTATAATGTATGAGATCTAATAAACAAAATTTTGAGTACAAGTATTAAACCATATATTTCCAGTAGGCCTTGGCAATTTGATAAGAAGACCAAGCATGATGGGGAGAAGAACATATACTCCATTATGAAGGATGGGAAGACTTACAACCTTTCACCTCTCCTAGAAGAAGACAAGGAAAAGCATGAAGGGCCTACTGTTTTGATGGTGGGTGAGAAGGAGTTCATGAAGACCTTGAAGGAAGGAGGAGGAAGAGGATTCTTCCTTATTATGAAGCCAAAAAGTGAAGAAGATCTGCCCACAAAGAAGAAGGAAGATGCACCAAAGGAAGTCCAAGACTTGTTGGAAAGGTGCAAGGACATAAGAGTGAATGAATTACCTAGTTCCCTACCTACCATTAGGGATATAAGCCACCATATTGATCTGATTCTAAGGGCTACATTTCCCAATAAGGCTGCATACAAGATGACATTTTCTCAAAATGAGGAGATTGCAAGAAAAGTGCAAGAGTTGATGGAGAAAGGGCTAGTGAGGAAGAGTTTGAGCCCATGTGATGTTCCTACTATCCTAGCACCAAGGAAGGATGGAAATTGGAGGCTTTGCACTGATTCAAGAGCCATTAATAAGATCACAATCAGATATAGGTTCCCGATGCCAAGAATGGAGGACCTCTTGGATTGTCTATTAGGAGCATCTTACTTTTCCAAGATTGATCTAAAGAGAGGGTACCATCAAATAAGGATCAGAGAGAGGGATGAATGGAAGACAAATTTTAAGACTAATGAATGCCTCTATGAGTGGTTGGTGATGCCCTTTGGGTTATCAAATGCCCCTAGTACATTTATGGGCCTTAAGAATGAGGTATTGAGACCTTTCATTGGAAAGTTTGTTGTAGTTTATTTAGATGACATCCTTGTGTTTAGCAGGTCTAAAGAAGAACATTTGAAGCACCTTGACATGGTACTAAGGAGGTTACAAGAGAAGTTGTTGATAAACATGGAAAAGTGTGAATTCATGAAGGAAGAACTAGTCTACCTTTGTTTTGTCATCTCTAAGGGAATTTTGAAGATGGATCCTTCAAAGGTGGATGCTATTCTTACTTGGCCAACACCAAAATCCATGGGAGATGTGAGAAGCTTCCATGGACTTGAAAGCTTTTATAGAAAGTTCATCAAGAACTTTAGCCAAATTTGTGCACCAATCTTGGACACCATCAAAGGAGGTAACAAAGGTAAGTTTTATTGGACCAATGAGGTTGATAAAGGGTTTGAATATCTAAAAATGAGAGTAGCACAACATCCTATACTTGTGCTCCCTGATTTTGATAAATTTTTTACCATTGAGTGTGATGCTAGCAATCAAGCAATAGGGGTTGTTTTGAGCCAAGAAGGCAGACCAGTTGCATTTTTTAGTGAGAGGCTGGATGAAGCAAAGAGGAAGTATTCTTCCTATGATTTGGAATTGTATGATATGGTCCAAGCCCTAAAAAATTGGAGGCACAACTTGTTACCTAAAGAATTTGTTGTTTATATTAATAATCATGCCTTGAGTTTTTTGAATGCACAGGAAAAAACTTAGTCATAGGCACATAAAGTGGGTAGAGTCTTTTCAAGCCTATACTTTCACAATAAAGCATAAGAAGGGCCAAGAAAATAAGGTGGCATATGCTCTCAGTAGAAGGGAACTTGTATTGCAAGAGATCCAACTCCAAAGCATGGGGGTCGAAGCATTGAAGGATATATATCATGAAGATTCAGATTTCAAGGAGGTATACAATGTTTGTGAGCAACATTTGAATTCTTTTCATGGTGAATTCTCTCAATTTTTATTGTAGAATGGTTTTCCCTTCAAAAGAATCCAATTATGTGTGCGTAAATTCTCAATGAGGGAGAATATCATAAAGGAGAAACACAGTGGGAGTCTTGGAGGTCACTTTGGCCTTGACAAGACCTTAGAACAAGTTAGGAGATTTTACTATTGGCCAAAGTTGCAGGTGGATGTGAGAAGGTATGTGGAAGGCTGCACAATATGTGGTGTATGCTAATACCCAAGGTTGCTTGCACCACTCCAAGAAGACCTTCCACTCTGTCTCCTTACTGGAACCTGAATCTAATGGGTTCCTCTTGAGCTTGGAGGTTGACCAAACCCTGCTCCAACTCTTCTCAAAGAGTTCTTACCTTGTGCTTTACCCTGGGTAGTTCAACACCTTCTTGCACTTGCAATTTTCCTACTACACCTAGAAGGTTCTAGATGCCAACTTCACCACCTGAATAGAACTCATTGCAGGGGAGGTAGATACTCTGTCTCCATTCATTTCAACACCAATGGGATCCATTTTGGTGATTCTTTAGGTTTCAATGCACCCAATTCCAAGAAATTGCCTTGAGAGGGCCTAGTTTCTACTAGCCCTTACCAGTCCCTATTTTGCTTTTTCTGCCCAAAATCTCCACACAACCTAGCAAAAAAAATACATTTTCTGGCACCCTTTTGGGACTTTTAAATCTTGCATAGGTTGTCAGGTCTCTGTCAATACTGTACAACTAATTCCAATGTTCTTGGAGAGGAGGCCTAATTGGCCTATTTTCTAGGGCTGCTCTGGTTTTGAGATCAATCTGCCTATGATGGATTGATGGAAGCTTAATTCCTTTTGGACTGTGAAGGTACTATCTTACCCCACCTGGTGCTGTACGGATTCCGTACAATGGTCACTTCCCCTGCCTTGGTTCTTTGATTTTCACTCCCAATTCCCTAACCGGGCAGTCCTAGCTCGCCTAGGGTTTGAGATTCCTCATACTTGCTTGACTTTCTAGCACTCCTAGTTCTAAATATATACAAAAGGCTGGCTTCCCTAACATTTCAATCCAATTTCAAGGTGGTCCCGTGGTTGGATTTTATGGGGAAGCCATGAACAAGCGAACTGTTCAAAAGGAGACAACAAACACCTATATCCTGCTTTATTTACACTTAACACCTAATCTAAATCGAATGAAACTATTTAAAAAAGAGAGAAAGCTATAATTTATTGTGCAAACACAGTACCAATGCCTAATCAATGCATTTAACACATTAGCTATCACTATCTTTGAAAACACATGGGGTTTTCCATGAACACGGAAAACACAGAAATCTGCTAACTGTTGTCTATTCTTTCACCACAAAAACTTGATTACAAATCTAACTTCTGCTTGCTACGAGCCATACATTACTTTTGATGCCTTTTCCACCATTCAAGGGCAGTTGCTCGACCACTTCCCCTGATTTCAAGGGATTCCAATCACCAAATTGCATGCAATTCCCCAAATCTTGCCATGTAACTTTGTAACAGCACTTTGCAACTTCCATTATGCCATGATCCCGAATCTTTGGACATCTAACACCTTAATTTCAAATGAACAACTCCCTTAACTGACCATTAGCATCTTTTTGACAATGGTTGTGTGTTTAAAACACATTTAACACCCTACTTTCAAACATGAGCTGTCTAAAGCTACATAAAGTAAAATTTAACACTAATGAGAACCTAATGAAGATTTTAGTCCTAGTGACTAATTCTTCACACACAAATGCAAGACCTTCTAAGGTCCAAACCTACTCACAAAAATATTAACATCTCTGACTTGGCTAAGGTTAGTACAAGCCAAAATTGTGAACAAACTTGGTGGAGGTCAGCCTAGGTGCTCCTGCACCATCCTCCCCAAAATAGAAAATTTCAATCCATCCTTGGATTGAGTAAGGTAGGATCAATGCCTAACTTCTTGAACTCTACCTCCTTGACCCATACTGCATCTGCATCAGGTTGTCCATGCCTCTTGATCAGGTGTTCTTTATACTCTTTGGTCCTAGTCTGCTTGTAGACCCTGATATCCAAGATTTGATCAGCTTGTTTGACTATAGCACAGGGAAGTTTGAGTTCTTCCACATCTTGGGTGACTTCATGGATGGTCTGATCCATGTCTAGTGGTGGTCCTTTGTAGTGTACAAGGTCTGCAACATTGAAAACAGGGGACAGTCCACTGTCATCTGGCAATTGCACCTTGAAATCATTGTTGCCATACTTCTCCAAGATAGGACAGGGACCTATCCTCTTCATTTGCAGCTTATGAGGAACTCCCTTCTGCAATCTAGCCTTGTTCAAATGGACCATCACTAAGTCTCCCACATTGAATTGGAATTCTTTCCTATGCTCATCCACCTTAATCTTATGCTTCATGGTATTTTCTGCCAAGGTTTTTCTGACTGTCTCATGAATCTCCTGCATTGCACAAGAAAAATCATCTGCATAGCCACTTCCCTTGACTCCATCCTTCAACTCTCTTAGCTCATAAACACCTCTAGGGTGCAGTCCATAAACAATTTCAAAGGGGATCTTCCCTGTGGATCTATTCATTGTATCATTATAGGCATATTCAGCTTGCCCAATAATCTGATCCCATTGTTGGCCATACTCCTTGGTCAAGCATCTCAAGAGGTTTCCAAGAGTTCTATTTACAACTTTGGTCTGACCATCAGTTTGGGGATGGTATGCCGATCCAAAGGAAAAATTGGTGCCCATTCTTTGCCACAGAGTCTTCCAAAAATGACTCATAAACTTAGTATCCCTATCTGATACAATGCTGATTGGTAAACCATGAATCCTGACTATCTCCTTGAAGAAAAGAGAGGCTATTTGACTAGCATCATTGGCTGTTTTGCAGGGTACAAAGTGAGCCATCTTGCTGAATCTGTCTACAACAACATAAACATTGTCCATACCTTGCCTTGTCTTGGGTAAACCAACTACAAAGTCCATGCTCAAGCATTCCCATGGCCTAGAAGGGATAGGCAGTGGCTGGTATAGGCCTGCATTTGAAGAAGTGCCTTTTGCCTTTTGACATACCACACAACTTTCCACATACTTCCTGACATCTAAGTTCATCCTAGGCCAAAAATAAAACCTTTGAACCAGTTCCTGAGTTTTGGTGATCCCAAAATGACCACTCAATGCACCATTATGCTTTTCTTGTATTAAGTTCTCCCTAATTGAACCGCTAGGAACACAAAGTTGATTCCCTTTAAACAATAAATCACTTTGCAAGGTATATTCAGCATATTTGCTATGGAAATGGTTCTTATACTCAAGACATACCTTATAAATATCAGCAAAGTCTTCATCATTTGCATATAGATCTTTGAAATGATCTATTCCCATGCTCTTCAACTGAATTTCCTGAATTGTGAGGACTCTCCTGCTCAATGCATCAACCACTTTATTGAGAGCTCCTTTCTTGTGCTTGATTTTGAAGGTGTAAGCTTGCAAGTACTCCACCCATTTCATGTGCCTATGACTCAACTTCTCTTGTGAATTCAGGAAACTGAGTGCTTGATTGTCTGAATACACAATGAATTCCTTGGGAAGCAAATAGTGCCTCCACTTCCTTAGTGCTTGGACCAATGCATACATTTCTAGATCATAAGAAGAGTACTTCTTGGCTTCACTTAACTTCTCTGAATGAAAAGCCACCGGTCTGCTCTCTTGACTGAGAACCGCTCCAATAGCTACATTGCTTGCATCACATTCAATGGTGAATAGCTTCTCAAAGCTTGGCAACACTAAAACAGGTTGGGTAGCTATCTTTTCCTTCAGCAACTCAAAACTCTTGTTAGCTTGCTCATTCCATACAAACTTGGTTTTCATTCCTCCTTTAATGGTATCCAACATAGGAGCACAAATAGCACTAAACTGTCTTATGAATTTCCTATAATACTGAGCAAGACCATGGAAGCTTCTTACCTCTGTTGCTGTCTTTGGAGTAGGCCAATTGAGAATGGCTTCTACCTTGCTGCTGTCCATCTTCAAGTTGCCATGTGATAGCACAAATCCAAGGTACACCAGCTTTGTTTTGATGAACTCACACTTTTCCAGATTGATCTTCAGCTTCTCCTCCTGCAGCTTCTTGAAAATCAACTCAATGTGTTGGAGGTGCTCTTCTCTCGTTCTGCTATAGATTAGTATATCATCAAGATACACTACTACAAACTTGCCAATGTAGTCCTTGAGAATTTCAATCATGAGTCTCATGAATGTGGAGGGGGCATTAGATAATCCAAATGGCATTACTAACCACTCATAGAGACCCTCATTGGTTTTGAAGGTTGTTTTCCACTCATCACCCTCATGTATTCTAATTTGATGATAACCACTCTTTAAATCTATCTTGGTATAGTACCTAGCTTCACCTAGACAATCCATTAGATCTTCAATCCTAGGGATAGGGAACCTATACCTGATGGTTATCTTGTTGATTGCTCTGGAATCGGTACAAAGCCTCCATTCTCCTCCCTTTTTAGGTGCTAAGACAGTGGGTACTGCACAAGGGCTAATGCTTTTCCTAATGAGACCTTGGTCAAGAAGTTCTTGAATCCGCCTGGCTATTTCCTCATTTTGTTGAGGGGTCATCTTGTAGGCTGCTTTGTTTGGAAGGGTGGCTCTTGGTATCAAGTCTATCCTATGACTTATGGCTCTTTTAGGAGGTAACGTTGCCGGTTGACCACTACATACAATACCTTTATAGGTCTGCAACAATTCTTGAATCTCCTTGGGTAACTCTTGCTTTTCAGCTGCCTTCTCTTTCCTCACCTCTCTTGGCTTTATCATCACTGCATAGCCAACTCCTTCTCCTTCTTCCAAAGCTTTTAAGAACTCTTTTTCACTCACCATTAGCAGCTTAGAACCTGCTGTCTGCACCTCTGTACCTTCTAGCAAAGACTGAATTTTGTAGGTCACCTTATCTTTCTTAAAGGTATAGGAGTTTCTTGCTCCATCATGCACAGCTTGGTGGTAAAATTGCCATGGTCTACCTAGGAGCAAGTGGCATGCATCCATAGGTAACACATCACACAAAACTTTGTCTTTGTACTTGCCAATTGAGAACTCCACCCATGCTTGTTCATTCACCAAGACATGCTGACCTTTATTGAGCCATGTAACCTTGCAAGGATTATTGTGAGGTATCCTTGTCAATTTCAGTTTGCTGACTGCCTCCTCTGACACAATATTGTCAGTTGAACCTGAGTCTATTATGACTTTACACACCTTCCCCATCATCTTGCATTTTATCCTAAACAAGGACCTTCTTTGGCTTGGCTCTTCTTTCACCGGTTCTTTGATTAAAGTCCTTCTCATCATGAGATTCTCACCTTCCTCTAAGTTCAAGGGTATTTCAGGTTGTTTATTTGCTGCAGTAGTCTCATCTTGAATCAAATTGGTTCTTTTATCTCCCCCATGAGAAGTACTACCTTTCTCAGGACATCTATAGGCTGGGTGTCCCAATTGGTTGCAGTGATAGCATTTCATGTTGGTGAAGTAGTTGCCTCTTCCTTGTCCACCACTTCTTCCTCTAGAGCTGAAACCTCTTCCTCTACCACCTCTACTAGAACTTCCTTCTTGCTGTTCAAAAAATCTGACTACTCCTTGAGCTCTTGATTCTGAGCTTCTTCCACTATAACTTCCTCTTTGTCCTCTGCTGTCTTTCCCTTTACCTTTGCTTTTGGGGTTTTGTTCTTGTTTCTTTTTTCCTTTCTCTTCTATTTTCAAAGCCATTTGATAGCATTGACAGACTGATTTGAAGTTTACCAAACTCATATCTTCTTGAATAGACCATTTGAGTCCATTTAGATACCTTGCTAACTTTATGCTTTCATCTTCAACCACCTTTGATCTAAGGCACAATTTTTGAAACTCCTCTGTATATGTTTGAACATCCATGTCTTTTTGCCTCAGATTGTGTCTTCTCCTGTGCAACTGGACTTCATAATCATCAGGGAGATAAGTCTGCCTTATCTTAGTCACCATTCCTCTCCATGAAACTATGGGACCTTTGCCTTCTTTCTCTCTTTCTGATTGTACAAACTTCCACCATGTGAGAGCTGCTCCTCTCAACCTTGACTTGGCCACCTTTACCTTTTGGGCCTCTTTTATGCCATCACATTCAAAGTGATTCTCAATGCTCTCAATCCAGTCCACAACTGAATCCGGGTCCATTTGTCCACTGAAAAGTGGCACACCATCCAATGCTTTACCACTCAAGGCCTGCAATGCCTTCAAGAATGGTTCCTCTGCAAGAACAGGATCAGGCTTTGGAGCTTCCTCCTCCAAATCCTCTTCTTTTTCCTTGGCTTCCTGTTCCTCTTTCTTCTTAATCTTGTCCTTCACATTATCTGCTGTTTCTTGGACTTCATCTAGCAGTTTCTCCATTTGAGATATCCTTCCTCTGAGCAACCGGTTGTCTTCCTCTTGCTCTTCTACCTTTTTAGCTAGCTTTGCATTTTTCACCATGGTTTCTTCCTCTGGTGTATTCTCTCCTACTGACTCATTGGATTGGCTCATTAATCACAAGCCTTGAATCTAACTTGCTCTGATACCAATATGGTGTATGCTAATACCCAAGGTTGCTTGCACCACTCCAAGAAGACCTTCCACTCTGTCTCCTTACTGGAACCTGACTCTAATGGGTTCCTCTTGAGCTTGGAGGTTGACCAAACCCTGCTCCAACTCTTCTCAAAGAGTTCTTACCTTGTGCTTTACCCTGGGTAGTTCAACACCTTCTTGCACTTGCAATTTTCCTACTACACCTAGAAGGTTCTAGATGCCAACTTCACCACCTGACTAGAACTCATTGCAGGGGAGGTAGATACTTTGTCTCCATTCATTTCAACACCAATGGGATCAATTTTGGTGATTCTTTAGGTTTCAATGCACCTGATTCCAAGAAATTGCCTTGAGAGGGCCTAGTTTCTACTAGCCCTTACCAGTCCCTATTTTGCTTTTTCTGCCCAAAATCTCCACACAACCTAGCAAACAAAATACATTTTCTGGCACCCTTTTGGGACTTTTAAATCTTGCATAGGTTGTCAGGTCTCTGTCAATACCGTACAGCTAATTCCAATGTTCTTGGAGAGGAGGCCTAATTGGCCTATTTTCTAGGGCTGCTCTGGTTTTGAGATCAATCTGCCTATGATGGATTGATGGAAGCTTAATTCCTTTTGGACTATGAAGGTACTATCTTACCCCACCTGGTACTGTATGGATTATGTACAATGGTCACTTCCCCTACCTTGGTTCTTTGATTTTCACTCCCAATTCCCTAACTGGGTAGTCCTAGCTCGCCTAGGGTTTGAGATTCCTCATACTTGCTTGACTTTCTAGCACTCCTAGTTCTAAATATATACAAAAGGCTGGCTTCCCTAAAATTTCAATCCAATTTCAAGGTGGTCCCGTGGTTGGATTTTATGGGGAAGCCATGAACAAGCGGACTGTTCAAAAGGAGACAACAAACACCTATATCCTGCTTTATTTACACTTAACACCTAATCTAAATCGAATGAAACTATTTACAAAAGAGAGAAAGCTATAATTTATTGTGCAAACACAGTACCAATGCCTAATCAATGCATTTAACACATTAGCTATTACTATCTCGAAAAACACATGGGGTTTTCCATGAACACAGAAAACACAGAAATCTGCTAACTGTTGTCTATTCTTTCACCACAAAAACTTGATTACAAATCTAACTTCTACTTGCTACGAGCCATACATTAATTTTTATGCCTTTGCCACCATTCAAGGGTAGTTGCTCGACCACTTCCCCTGGTTTCAAGGGATTCCAATCACCAAATTGCATGCAATTCCCCAAATCTTGCCATGCAACTTTGTAACAGCACTTTGCAACTTCCATTATGCCATGATCCCGAATCTTTGGACATCTAACACCTTAATTTTGAATCAACTCCCTTAATTGACCATTAGCATCTTTTTGACAATGGCTGTGTGTTTAAAACACATTTAACACCCTACTTTCAAACATGAGCTGTCTAAAGCTACATAAAGTAAAATTTAACACTAATGAGAACCTAATGAATATTTTAGTCCTAGTGACTAATTCTTCACACACAAATGCAAGACCTTCTAAGGTCCAAACCTACTCACAAACATATTAACATCTCTGACTTGGCTAAGGTCAGTACAAGCCAAAATTATGAACAAACTTGGTGGAGGTCAGCCTAGGTGCTCCTGCACCAATATGTCAAAGGGAAAAGGGAACTTCATCAAATGTAGGACTCTATCATCCACTACCCATTCCCAATAGGCCTTGGGAGTGTGTAATTATGGACTTTGTCTTTGGGTTTCCTAGAACCCAAAGAGGTTTTGATAGTATCTTTGTGGTAGTTGATAGATTTAGTAAGATGGCACATTTTCCTCCTTGCAAATGCACCAATGATCCATCTCATATAGCAGGTCTCTTCTTTAAGGAGGTTTTTAGGATACATGGACTACCTTTAAGCATTGTTTTTAATAGGGATTCTAAATTCATTGGTCACTTTTGGAGGACCTTGTGGAAGAAACTCAAGGAAAAAATCTATCCTTTAGTTCAGCATGCCATCCACAAATGGATGGACAAACTGAAGTGATGAATAGATTATTGGGAAACCTCTTAAGATGCCTTACCAAGGAGCATGGAAAAGCTTGGGATCTGATTTTAGCTCAGGTTGAATTTGCATATAATGACTCCATGAATAGGAGCATTGGTAGAAGCCCTTTTGAAGTAGTCTATGGAATGCACCCTAGAGGGGTCTATGAACTAAGAGATCTACAAGGAGTTTCTAAGAGAAGTGCTCAAGGTGAGGAATTTGTTGTTACAATCAGGGATATTCATCAACAAGTGAAGGAAACCCTTCAAAAGAATGTTGAGAAGTATAAGGAAAAGGCAGATTTAAAGAAGAGGAATGTCCAATTCAAGGTTGGAGACTTGGTGATGGCACACTTGAAGAAGGAGAGACTTCCAAAATGAAAGTATACCAAACTCATGATGATGAAGATATGACCTTGCAAGGTGGTCCACAAGTTTGGCCAAAATGCTTATGAAATAGAGCTACCTCTTGGAGTGGAAATCTCTCCTATCTTCAACATTTCTGACTTGTATCATTTCAAAGTTTCTATGAATGCAAGTGATGGAGCAGGTGCAACATCAATGGAGGATGAAGATTGGGTGAAGGAACTACCCCCTAGCCAACCTATGACCCTTGAATGCATCCTAGACACCAAGGAGACAAAGAAGACTAGAAGGTTTACAAGGAATACCTGGTCAAATGGAAAGGTCTACCTGAAGAGGATGCAACATGGATGCCAGAAAATGATATTAAATAGCATGGAACTACTGTAGAAGACCTGATCTCAAAGAGGACTTGAGATCTTTTTCTTGCTTGGGAGTATGGTGCAGGAGCACCCATCGGTCTAAGGGACCTAGAATAATTTTTCATGTTTTGTTTCTTGGTTTATGGATGGAATAAGGTCTTATGGACCATTTCAATTCTTTTTAGTAGGTCTTCTAGGTTTTTGGTTGAGTTTTTGGTCTTGGTGACCAACTTCTTTGTACAACAAGGTCTCCATCCTCCTTTGTAAGTCTAGTGCATCTTGGAAAAATAAGGAAAAAGGATGCCTTGTTGTATCTAAACACCTGAGGGGAGTCACCTTACTTTTTGACAAGGTTTTAAATGCCTTTGACACATTTTGGAAGGCTCTTTGTGTTCGAGTAGGTAGAACTTGCTCACATTGCCTTAACTAGGCAATTAGAAGTCAAAGCATGAGATTAGTTGTTTTCCAACGTCTCTCTTTTCAAAAGACAGTTGCAAGAAGTTGGAGGGAGTTTGTAAGACTGCAAATATTCCTCTCTTGGTTGAGGCAAGGTTGATGTTGATGTTTTGAAGAAGTTTCAATAAGAAGTTTGTTGTTTTTCTTGTGTTTTTCTAAAGAATTTGTTGATCCCGTACTTAGTACGTACTGTATGTTCAATTTCATGATCCAAGCCCATAATGGTTGGATAGGTAATTGAATAATATTTCCTTTGGAATTGGAGTGGTTAAATTTCATTTAGTATCTAGGGAAATATTCCAATTTCTCTATCAGGTGGTCTGAAAACCCTAAAAATTAGGGTTTTGGGTGAAAAATGTATATTTCTTCCATTCCCACATTGTAAAATTGCTAAATCTCAGTGGGATGGAAGATATAAGGCTGTAATATCATTTCCTCAATGATTTGGATAATGGAAGGCTCATTTTTGGAAGTTGTGCATGAATTTTGGCTTGACATCTCTATGTGGCAAGCATAATTGACAAGCAAAAAAAAGAGTTTTTGCTTGATTTTGAAGAATTTGTTTAAGAAGCACTTAGGAATGGTGGAAACATGTGTGGAGAACCTTTAGGAGTCTGAATTTTTGATTTGGGGTGAAGGGAAGAGCTTAGATAGTGAAGACCTAGCTGTAGGTCTGTGAATTAGGCCTTTTAGAGCAGCGGTAGAAAGGGCCATTGTGAGTGATGTTTTGACAGTCAAGAGGAAGGGTTTTGGAACCTTGCAGGGGTCCATCTTAGGGGTTTGAATCCAAAGGTTTGGTGTCTTAACAGTCTTCCTTGTGTTTTTTATTCTAACTTTCTTACCGGGCAAGGGCTGCAAGCCTTAAGAGAGAGTGAGGTCTAAGTCACCATAGTGATGGGTGTTTGTTGTAACCTAAAAGCTAGAGGGTTGTTAAACCTTTTTTTGACTTAATGAGACATGATCCAAATTTTTTAAAGATTTGTGAGTGGTTTGAGTTGTGAACCCTAGGTGTGTGGGGTTGATCTCTTAAAGAATAGTGGAGTTTAGGACTCCTCATAAGAGTATTTGAGAGAAGCATTCAGTGGAGTGACTTTGCCATTTGTGATTGTGAGTTTTCCTTCCCTACCACTCTGCATCATTTATAAAGCTTATGTAGGATATTTCCATGGTGTTTGTGGTGGTGGAAGGAGTATTTAAGGTTTGTAAGTACCTTATGCAATAAACCCTCCTTTGTAGGGCTTGATTGCATAGAATAAGCTTAGTCAATAAACATGATGTGAGTAATGTCTTGGAAGTCAGATGAAATGATTGAGGTGTAAATGGTTGATTTTAGTATCTTTTTCTTGAGGAACTAGTTGGTAAAAGTGAAAATCTGGTGAGTTGTTTAAGGAATTGAAATATTTAGAGCTCTTTATTGGGTTTTTGCTTTGAAT
This sequence comes from Sequoia sempervirens, assembly GCA_007258455.2. NCBI lineage: Eukaryota > Viridiplantae > Streptophyta > Pinopsida > Cupressales > Cupressaceae > Sequoia > Sequoia sempervirens. Next base: position 186,730,010 of record VDFB02000013.1, read on the forward strand.
TTAGATAAATTGATGATGACAAAGGTGTGTTAGGATCTGATGGATATAGTTTGTAACATGAAAGATTTTTTTTTGGTTATTTTTCCTAGGTAAAGCAAATTGAGTGGAATGGTACCATGGTGAATGATGAAAGAGTGGATTGTTTAGTGACTCTAATTAGGTTTCTTGTGCACATATCAATCATTTTTTCTGATAAATAAGATGTTTGAAGCTTGAGGATGATAAGAAGAAGTATTGAAATGAGTTGGCTTGTTGTTGCCTTGTGGTTTGCAAATGAAACAATGTGATTTTTGATGAAAAGAGAAAGAAACTTTAGTTGCTTATTCAATTTGATCTTCTCCTAATTCAATTGGGTTAGATGTTGGTGCAGGAGCACTTAGGTCATCAAATACTTTTCAATTTTGCAAAAGGGATGAGTGTTTGAATTTGTATTGAGTCAATAACAAAAGGTCATGGAAAAATGATGTAAAGCATGTTCAAGGTCATATGAGGTCTTATTTGAATTTATTTAAGGTTATGGGTAAGTTCTAGGTGGTCAAAGTGGGAAAATGCAAACAATGCAATAATGTAATATTGTTAAAAGTTGTTAAATTGACAAAAACAAGGAAATCAGGCATATTAAGGGTTAAAAGGGGTAGTTTCAATCGATGGAAAGACAGTTATGGAAAAGGAAATATCTTTAAAAGGCATGTAAAGGTGAGAAAAAGAAGTTTGTGTTCTTGTAATTAGATTTTGAAAAAAAAATTCCATGTTTCTGAGTTTGCAGCATTACTCCATTGTTTTGTTTTCTTGTGTTGGTAATTTAGGAACACCCAAAGTTAAATCATAGTGTGAGTACATGTAACGAGGAGTTAGTTTCCAATTTCAAGAGTTGGACTTGGTTAGTTTTAGGAAACAAAATAATAAGAGGCAGTTTTCAGTGCCCGATAGAGTCCTTTTAGAAGCAAGTCTGAGAGTCCAATAGGGTTTTTCTTCACTACTCCACCAATGTAGGTCAAGTAAATTGGTGGAGTAGGTTAATGTTAGGATGTTTTGCATGTTTTGATGATTGTAAGTGCAGGGAAAATCAAGAATACCATGGTGGAGTTGCTGCTACACTGGAAAATAGAGGATTTTCCTACACAAAGTGATGCTATAGTCATGGGTCATGAATAAATAAAGCTTGTAGAGGCTTGAAAATGATGTATAAGGTCTTGGTAGACATAAAAAATCATGTTCTAGGTGGTGGCCAGAGAAATAGAGGTTTGCAAGAGTATTTTTCACAAAACCCTCCTTGATTTGTGCTTTTACACCCTATAAATGAGGGTTTCAACATTTTCATGGTTTTCAATCCCTATAAATGGTGAAATATTGAGTTATAACACATGCTTGAAGAATTTTTTGAGGTTTTGAGTGATTTGGAATGGTTTTGAAGGGGTCTCCTTTGTAAAACAAGCCTAATCTACTAGCCTTTCTTCAGAGGACAATCTAAAATCTGATGATTTTCTTTATGTCAAACATCTAAGAACTTTGATATGTTGTGATGTGTTGGAAAGTCTTCTAAATGTGCATTGAGTTTTTTAATAAGCTTTGAGATAGGAATGTAACTACCTGATTCAATGGTTGACAAACCTACTAGAGGAATATGATATTGTCTGATAAAAACAAAGATGTTTGTTTAAATAGTGGAAAGGATGATATTGAGTTCTTGGTTACTATCAAACTAATGATATGATTGATGTTACTAAATTTGGTTAAGGTGTATAAGACAGGTTTTGTGACTTTGATGGTTGGATGGGTGATTATTATGAAGCCTTTTGAGCAAATTGGTGATTAACCACAAGATGATAATCAAGATTCTATTGTAGTAGGAGTTTGTAACCTATAAATAGACTACTGCAGTCAAATATGGTGAGTACAGTGCTTGATAATGGACTGATAATAGTGAGTTATGGTTTAGTTGATTTGTTTCCTCGGTGAATAAATGAAAAGATGAATTGTTCAAGTGTCAATAATCAAGTTTATGTTGTTTTTATAGTGGTTGAGAATGATGTGAATCTAATTGATTAAATCAAAGATTTCTTTAATAGGGTTTTTTCTTTGAATGAGTCAATTGGAATACTGATTAGTGGAATGATGAATGATGGCCTATGGAATGGCTAAGAGAATTTGAGTGGATTTTGGTTGAATGAAAAGTAGATTTCTGATGAAATTATATTTGATATTCTCTTGATTCTATTTGGGATTGAAATCCCTTGAAGAAATGATGTTGATGGTGTTTTTTGGATGCTCTGCATTAGATGTACCCTGATAATTGAGTGTTTTGATATGATGCTCTGCATCACTAACTGCCTTGTCTATGCTATTGCTTACTATTATGGTTTCATAGATTTTTTCCAAGCATCCATAGCTTGTCGTGTTGGTCCACCTTTGCAAGCACATGCCTCCATGTGAAGTAATTGCATCATGATGCTTATGTTGACTTTCTAAACAACTATATTGTATAGTTGAAACTTTGTCATCTATCAACATCTAGTTATTAGTTATGGAATTTGAAGTAATGCTTTCAGTTTGAATGATGTGTAATGCAACGTAACCAACAATATGAATATAAAATACACAAATCTATTAAGTAGAATTCATTAGTTAAGTTCTCTTTATTCTATTACCTCCGTGTACATTTGAGTAAATCCACTGGCACTAGGAGTTGTTTCCTTGAAACTGCCAATATTAGCCTGGTCAACATCCAAAATCACATCTATTAAAATACCATTCATAAAACAATGCTATCAAAATGTAATAAATTTATATTTTTTTACTAGTTACATACCCCACTGATAGGTGTATTGCAAAAATAAGTAGGTGGAGGACTGGTGTATCCAGTCTCAAAACTGTGACCTTGTACTTTTATTAAAATAATAAAACTAAATTAGTTAATCTTGCATTTTAGAATTGAAATTTAATAAATTAAATTCAATGAACATGTTGACTTTTACTTGACTATCAATGCCATATGCATGATGCAAAATATCATCCATCCTCTCCATCCTCATATCAGCATACAAATCTTGTGTAGAAGCATATGGATCCTGCGTAGTAGCCTTCTAAGTGTTAGTGGGGTCATATGAACAAGTCGCCCCGCAAGATTGACACACATGGGTTTGAAGGCCACCACCCGAAGACTCCCTTGGATGGCTTTGTATAATAGGGATAGTATGATGGATTACACTCTAGGTCAAAGTGTTGATCACCTGCAATGTCTCTACGTTGGCACTCTCCTTCGTAACGACAAGCATACCAATGTGCTCACGAGGCGGCCTAGCAAGAGGTCATCTCCCTTGCCACTTAGGATTCGGCTGTGCACTGGGCCTATCCTGAGCTGACCCCCCACCTCTCCCCTAGAACTCCCTCATATCAAAATAATTTGGGATTTGGTTCAATACGAACTCAATGTATAGTTTCCTAAGAAAATATTGGGGGACTTCACAATTGTTGCATGGTGGGTAATCAAAGACCAAGTACCACCTATCATAAAAACGGTTCCTAATCTCTTGGTGGTGGCACCAATGAAGAGGAAACCTCTTCCCATTGAGGCTAAGATTTTGATTTTTTCTAGGGTCAGTGAATAAAGAGCACAAATCACCTTTAGTATTTTTTAAATCTTTTACTTGTTTATATGATAGTTTATCTGCATAATATGCCCTAGCTGCCTGCCTCCTATCTTTCCATCCCGTTACTTGTTGGGTTATTGAATCTAGATTTTTTAACATCTCTTTCATTGAATTTTCTAATTTCATTCTTTTTGTGGTTGAACCATTTAGATCACTCAACTTAGTGATAAGATCCTCAATTTATTTTTTTTTGTTCTCAATTTCACTCAAATTTTGTTGAGTGCCAGGAGGGTGTTGAGTGATTGGTGGGGGAGGTTGATTTTGTTGAGGAGGATTTTCCTATTCTTCTTGTTGAGGATTTTGAGGATTTGTAGGATTATTTGCGTCTCCTACAAATTAAAAAAAAAAAATCAAATCTAACCTAAAACAAAAAAAATTAACTTGA